>OX411307.1:49555834-49894374 GCA_948150685.1 Rhaphigaster nebulosa
TTGGAACAAGCTTAATATAATATTATAAAACCTGTTTGTAAATATTTTCATTCTCAACCCAGTGGAGATACTATGAATTATAAAAGGTCGAGTCATTTTGATTTTCAATTGTGTTTCATGTATTGCCTCTCATGAAAAATCAAAGGTTTCAACCTCCACTTACCACTAAGAACCAGCACTTTTTCAGTTTTTCTTCTGGAACTCGCTTTCAGGTAGGGCTGGAAAAGAGAAACGCGATATATCGATAGTATATCGGAGTCGAAAAACCGATATTTTCTATCGATATCTCAACATCCGATATATCGATATTTTACAGCGATATATCGATTACACCATATGTTAAACTATATTACAGTAGAATCTCGATAATTCATATCTCGATAATTCGGATATCTCAATAATTCGTATGGATTTTCTTATCACTTGAAAATCTCCCTTTATTTCGTATAAAAACATTGCAATCCAGTCCCCTCGATAATTCATATTTATTTTCGTCTTCCGAGTAATATAAACATCTTATAATTCGAATTTCCAAATAAAAAAATCTAGTTAACTCTTAATCTTTTGAAGAGGAGAGGTGAGTGAGGGAGGGAGGAATCGTTTCTATGAATTTCGGTCGGTTTACCTTCTTTTTTTTTTCTATTCGTCTCTCTTTAAAAATAAATTGTAAAAAACCTGGAATCATATTGTTACCCGCCAACATGGATTGATCTGAAAAAATAAGGTCGCTCATGATTGAAAAATCCGCGATAGCAAGATGTTTTAAAAACAAAAACGTTACCGACAGCCAATTGTGCAAACACAAAAGCGTGTACCACAAGCGAAATTTTCAACGAATGGCCACAGATATGGAATAAAAAACAGAAAAAATTTTCAACTGATTATTGATAATTGTACAGCCCACAACAGTACCACGTCACTCAGCTTGTTAATGTTCTGTTTTTGCCTTCCAACACCACCTCTAAGCTGCAGTCTCTAGACTTGGTCATAATTAAACGATTTAAGACATTTAACGCTAGGAAGTAGTGATTAAACTCTTAGAAAGCATCAAGGCTTAGTCTCCAAATTAAGAAACTACCATAACTTTTCGAGATATCGCCTGTTTTGACGAAGGTTTAGCGGTAGCTAGGATCCTAATTGACGAGGAAATTTTGACTCTGAATGAAAAGGAGATGAAGAACAAATTGATGTGCCGACGATTAGTTCTAAATTGGCGAAATCATACTTCTAAAACGTGTGTCATTTTTCAGCAAAATCGGATGATTGTGTAAACGTATTTTCTGCTTTGAACATGCTTAACGGAGCCATTGATAAGACCCGTCTTCAAGGATTGCACCAAAAGAAAATAACCGATTTTTTTTCAGATGAGATATTTTAAGGTTTTGTTGATCTAACTATATCGTTTGTATATCCATTCATATTAATACAATTTTGTATTAATTTTGTTATTTTCTATTTTTTACCACCGATTATTGGAAATCTCGATAATTTGAATATCTGGATAATTCATATTTAACTTTTGAACCCTTAATCATACGAATTATCGAGACTCTACTGTATTTAATTTTAAGTAACAATTTATTTTATTCGGTAAAACTCCAGAATCGTAATCCCAACATGGCGGAGGTCTTGATTTTTAAGATTAGTCAGGTCCTAAAAATCTAGACGTCCGCTATATTGGGGTCAAAATTTTGGAGTTTTATCAGTAAATATAACGATAAACAATATTAAATTACCAAACATTAATTAGCAGATAAGATTTATATACAAATAATGTTAATTAATCCCATGTAAAGATAAATTGATAATTATATAAAAGATGATTGTACTGAGATGTATTGTATATCAATATTACATGCTTTTAGATGAATGTTTTGATAATACACAATATAGTCGGAAGCGTTATAAGATAAATAAAATTGTTAGTTTGAAGGTTTTATTATTGAAAAACTTCTAGAAGACTATAATATATGAAATAAGTAATATGGCTATAATATAGTATAATATGGCTATAAGTCTTCAAAATAAAAATATGTTATAATATTGTTTTTTAAAGTATAATTCTATCATCTTTTCTATCATTTTTTATAATGATTCATGGTTAATAAAAATATTGTATTATAAATAGTAATAATTATATTATTTTATAAACTTCTTCAAAGTTTAACATTATACTCATTTGATACAAATTTCTTTACTCTTTCATCTATTTCCTTTCGATATATCGATATTTTTCTAGTGATTATCGGTGGATATCGACATTTGGTTTTGCGATATTGCAAAATATCGAATATCGATATTTTACTTTCGATTTTCCAACCCTAATTACCACTGAAACTCGCACTGCTTGCAAAGATGACCCTATAAAAAACAAAGTGTCGATTGAAGATTCAGGACGACTTCTCCAGGGATTTGGCGTGTCAGATGGCCTCTGACAAGGTGGTTCATTGTCCCCAACCTTGTTAAAATGTAGTAAGAATTTCGATAATGTGAACATTACAAATATCTGGGGTCAGTTGTCACAGCGAAAAATAATATTAAAGAAGAAATAAAAATAATACTGGCAACTGACAGTTGGTGTTTTGCACTCCAGAAGTCACTCCGTTTTCGAATACTCTCCCACAAAACCAACTTAATAATATTTCGGACAACCATCCAGCCAGCGGTGATATATGGCAGTGAAGCGTGGGTCATGACTCAAGAAAATAAAATGAAAATATACGCAAGAAAGACCACGTCTCAGATGGTTTGATGCATTGGAGGCAAGATAATGTTGAAGGCCAAAGCCCTACGGGGGCTTTAGAGCCAATGTATAGATAGATAGACAATATATAATATAGGTATTATATATAATATAATACATTTAAGCTTTATAATATACAGGTTATTTAATTGAGGTAGGCACTTCTGGTAACTTTTGAGCTATAGGTAAAGGTAATGATTCATGGTACGTTAAAAACAAATATCCCAATTTCTAGAATGAATTTCGACACCCTACTCTTCTCCTGGTACTGGATTGACTTTGATAGTCAAGCACGTCGCTTGAATGTGACGTCTATCTCACGGTCTTTACACTATTTATTTACCTTATTTTAATGCCAATTAGAAGTGTTGGGGATATCACCAACGAGTTGTTTAGCTCTCCATCTGTGACACAGGCTCCAAGTATTGATGTCGTGATTTCCCGTCTTACTGGCAGGGTGCCCAGACTTTTATCTTATTTCGATAAACTCTCTTTGTTGAGGAAAGACTCTAACTCTTATGTCAGAGAATTCATTTAGGTCTTTAAGTTATAAATGAACCTTGAACAAGAAGTGCTTATTTTGTCGGCCATGAATTAACTTTCCTGATCTTTTCTCCACGTTCTTCCAGCTTATTATGGCTGTCATCGTTAGCAAGAGGCTATAAAAGTTGATTTATATTTTTCTCTATGTAATGTCACTCTATCTAAGTGTCAATCTCAATCTTTTCTTATATCTTAATTACGTTTCATATTATTTTAAATCACGTTGATATGCTAAAATCGTCCACAAAAACAAAACAATATTCAACCGTGTCTCCCAAATCGAAGCCAAGACCTGGAAGCCTTCGCGTTCTTTCGAATGAAATGGGATCAGAACATTATATAATGCCTGTTATGAAAGAATTTGTCCCCTGTAAAGTATTTTCAAGTAATCGCTAAGGCTAATTGGTATGATTTTGTAAAGGCTTTATCCGATGTCTATAGAGATCAATTGAGTATCATTTTTCTTTTCTCTTGAGCCCCCAGCCTTTGTGTGCAATAATAAAATATTTTCAACTATTTCATCAGCAGCAATGGACACGCTTCAATTTGTGGAATCAAGGTCGCAAGAAGTTACTAATGGCTGATTAGTAATCCTGGGTTTTCCTTGAAAGTTGCCAATCCTTCATTCCAGGATATAACAAACTATTGTTTCGCCGCATACAGTTATTCCATAGTCACGGGATAGTATTTTCGGTTGTAAGGATAGTATTATTAATAATATATATGTATTTATACAAATATGGTCGAGATATTGCAAGACCTTGCAAAGCCCCTTAGGTGGGACATAAAGTTAATAGCCCCCAATATACAATAATATCACTGTATCTAATACGTTCGATGTTCCCTTTCCCATGACTATTTTTCTAGAGCTATATAGTTTATAGTTAATACCCAGGCTCTGATTCACGCTTCTTCGGCTCACATCTTGCGCTATTTAATAAGTATATTGTTTATTTGTTTATTGCAATATTGAGGGTTAATATCCAGTCTAATTGCCTCCAATATCCTCCTATGCTTACCGCACCCTCCTGCTTTCCCCCACCATTCCATCTAGGTATGTTATGCCTGTATTTATAGAGTCAGTGAGTGATCTATAAGCATGATGTAGTCACAGTCTTTTACAGCGAATAAAGAACATTCTCAGCTCTTGATCCAACAACTTTCTATGACCATTTTATTAGATAGCGGTAGTGGTTTGGAAATTGTTTGGCTGTATTGCATATAAAAGTTATTAGGCTATTAGGCGGGTGTTTTTTCCGGACGTCCAGTAGAACGGTGCGTTCCATCATGTTTGCCGGCGAGAAACAGACGGGCGACCTGTTGCCACCAGGAGACGAATTGATTGACGAGCGTTGGTGGCGGGAGGGCGGTGACTGCCCGGGTAAAAATACTGATAACGGGAGGGCATGCGCGGTCCCAGCTGGCCGGCTCAGTAGCCTCCAGCCACTCGACTCGATTCTAGTCTACTCTCCAGCCAGTTCTGCTTATGTCGCCTGTCGCACAGACGTGAGTAGTATCATCATATATAGTCATAAGATGTTGACTTCCCTTAAGGCAAGAGTTCGGATCCTATTTGAGTGGCCTAAAGCTAAGGCGTGTCAGGGGACGACCAGTCGTGAGACTGGACTTGAACCGCCACCATCAATTTCCACACTTGTTACGTATTATCTTTTAACTCAGGAAATTGGTTCTATTAACAAACATACCAATAATAAATATTTCTAATATCATACCTATTATTTGTTTTACTATAGAACTGCATTTATCTACTGTTGTTGACACTTTCACAACTGTATGTATCATCTGCCAAATGAGCAACAAGTTATTCCTCCTGGCTACCGACTCTTTTGTTCCACTCACATCATTCTTACATTTAATTTTATTAAATTTATTTATGGTACATCTGTTGGGTACATTATGGTATTTACAAGGAGTTTGATATTACAGTTGTATAAAATGAAGAGGTATAATAAACTCATTTAAAGTTATATTAAACCATATTAATACAACTTTTTTCTTTATTTTTTTTTTTACAAGGAATTTTTTTTTCTTATGTATATATCAAAAGATAGATTACCTTTAAACATAAATTAAATCAACAACTGTTTATACCTTAAGCAAATAAAGTGGCATAAAATAAGACAAATGAAATTAAGTAATAATTTATTCTTAATAACATTTCTTAATTTTAAGGATTCAAAGAAAAACGTTTTGATGTTGAAGAAGAGAATTTTTAAAACTAAATAATTTTCTGGTATACCCTGATTATTTATTATTATTATTTAATTTTTACGAATTTTCTTAAATATAATTACTGAAAATAGTTTTAAAAAGTAATAATGAATTATAGTTGAAAGGTATTAACGAATCTCATAAAATAATAGGTATCACCAACTATGACATATTATGAAAGCTTTTGGTTGTAAAACATTTTCAGGCAAACGCAATTGAGTTTCCTTTCATTGTTTAGAATAGGTTCTAAACACTATGAAATATATTTACTGATGACCAGAGACAAAAATTAGATTTTCATTTCTAAAAAACAAACAAAAATTAATATTAAATAATGAAACATAACAAACCTAGTTACTACTGATTTTTCAGAAGAAATTTTAGGAGACATAAAAAATCTATGTATCTACCTACTTTTTTTCATATTTAAAATACCTGAATAAACTTCAAATTACATTGATAAGTATGTGCATGAAAACATATATTGGATCTAAAATTTTCAAAATCTTAAACAAATTTAGAATTAATTTAATTATCCCAAAATGTAATAATTTATTTTTTAATCGTTTGTTTTTAAAATCTATCTCAATGTACATAAAACATAAAAATAAATACAGTAATAGTAACAAGATTTTATTTATAATTAGATAATAAATAAAAAGTTTTGAAATATTCCCCTTTAGTAATGCCTTTAAAATATGCTTCACATGGTTTATGTAGATCGTAAAAAATATAAGAGGAGCAAGCATTTACTGTTTTTTTAGTATTAAAAAAATCTGGTAAAAAATAGAAACTAAAAAACACATGAGGATATACCTCAGTTATTTATAAAATAATTAATAAAAGAGTATGAACGAGGTAATTTGAGGTAAAAAAAAGAAAGAAAGAATCTTTTGCTTTTAAATTGAAGTAAAAAACAGTTTCGATGCACCGCGTGCCAGTGTGTTATTTTATTTCTTTTCCTTCATTTTAGGACAATAAATGTTAGCATAATGCGGTATATCTTTGCACATATATGTATGTTTATATAAATATATATATATATATATATATATATATATATATATATATATATATATATGTGTGTGTGTGTGTGTGTGTGTGTGTGTGTGTGTGTGTGTGTGTGTGTGTGTGTGTGTGTGTGTGTGTGTGTGTGTGTGTGTGTGTGTGTGTGTGTGTGTGTGTGTGTGTGTGTGTTTGAAAAAAATAGAGAAAACGAACATCTTAAATATAGAATATGAGTAGTTAATTTCAATATAATGTGGTTTCGCCCGAATTATTCAATCAAAATCTTAAGTTACAAATTCAAGGAAATAAATTAGATCAAACTCAATTTACAAAAAATTGTAAATTTTATGAATCACTACAGTTATTTTGTTTTTATAATCATGTAGGTATTTTTTTGTATTGTAGATGGATAACTATTTTTCTAATACGTAATGTTACATTGAATTGTGAAATAGTATTTTCAAAGTTTAATTGTAAATTACTGGAATTAAATATTTATCAAGAATAATGCTTATTACCTTGATCGTTCTTCTAACAGCAGTCTACACAGCATTGAAACGTTTAAATTTTTTTTTTTAAATATAAAAGTTTCGTATCAAATAATTTTTATAAAAAATAAATGTTTTAACTATATTGTAGCTGTATTAATTTAAATTGTGATGGTCGATTGCGGAATTTAATCATGTATATGAAAGCGAATGGACGGCGAGATGAAAATAAATATCTTATAGCACCTAATTATTGTGTATTTACTTTTGGTCACCCTATATTATCATCATAAAAATGTCGATTCTGATAGTGGTATAAATATATAACTAAATTATTGTTGGATTAGGATAACATTTCAGAAAAATGACCCCCCCCCCCCTCTCCATAAAGGATGGCTTATTCTAGGTACACTTACAAGATTGTACATTCAGATGATATGTATAAGGGAGGATACTTACTATTCTGGTCGGATTCCGTCATTGATCTCTGGTCCATTCTGTTACTACGAGGTGCCTTGCTTCCATTTTCGATGTTGTTTTTTTTCTGTCAATAGCTATCAGATTCTGACTGTTCCGGAATGCTCCCCAGATCTGTCTCATTTTCTGTATTGCCATTCCGTGGTTGGAATATTTTTCCTCAGCGAAATCTGGAATCTGTCGTATAGGCATTGCGATGGAAGTGAAATAAATTTATGTCTCGGCTAGCAACAAGCTTCAGAATATTTATCTACTAAATCAATTTTAAATAATTATAATAAAAAACTAAATTGAACTATTTTTAAGTTCTTCTTGTTATTGAGTTGGATTATTTAAGTTGTGTAACAATTTATTTTTATTAATTTATGTCTGGCTTATTGATCTTTCTATATTCAACTTAAATAAATACAATGAATAACATAGTATACATGTATTGGCTATGCCCCGCAGTTTCACCCGCGTACAAATTTGGATTGACCCCAAAAATACAAAATAATCTTTTAAATAATAACCTATAATATCTTGTTCAGTCTCATTTGTTGCAGAAATAAAAAACTTTTTCCAAGGAACAGGGTCAAAACGACGATAAATGTTTATGAATGCCAATAAAGTTACACTTGAATAAGTTTCACGTTTTCACACTTATTAAAAGGTTTAATTTAAGTAGAAGTTGGTTGTGCGTTGCGGTTAATGAAGAAAAACACACTAATAAGTGGAACTTATTTTTTTTTTTATTGTGTGCCAACGTTTCCTTTCCTATGGGTTGTAGCGTGATGTTATGAGCATAAAGCCTTCTCAAATGCACGGCCTATCTGACGCAAAATGATTTTTTCAAATAGGACAGCCAGTTCCTGAAATTAGTGTGCTCAAACATACAAACTCTTCAACTTTATATAATGGTATATATAAATATAGATAGACATAGATTGATAAATTTGTCATGAGGGTGAAACGTAGGCAAGTTGGAAACATTTTCTCTTAGCAATTTATTTATGGTTACTGTTCTGTTACTATGGGCCGTAGCGTGATGTAATAAGCGTATAGCCTTTCTCAATGCACGGGATATCTAACGCAAAATGAATTTTTCAGGCCGGGGTAGTACTGTAGTTCCTGAAATTAGCGCATCCACACATACAAGCTCTTTAGTTTTATATAATAGTATATATTTACCCCATCACACATACACACACGTACACAAATAATTTTAAAGTAGAGGACTTTTTTAAACTAACTGTGCTTAAAATGCTACTTTGATTAGCTCTTTAATTTTTGAAAATGTAAATAAGTTTTATAAGAAATTAAGATATCGTTAAGAAATGCTGGAAAAGAAAATTGCGGGAGAAATGAGAGTACGGCAGAAAGAATAAAATAAACAAAAGAAAAAGAAGGAACAGATGTAATATAATAGAATAAAAATATATGGTTGAAATGGAAAGAAAATGTTAATGTATTTATATATATTATGTCTAATTATAGATTGATAAGTACGCTGTTTTATTTTTCTGACCTAACCTAAATAAAAGGTTTCAAAATTAATAATAATATTATTTACATGTTTTTTGTCAATCTACGTGAGAAAAAATAACAGATATTGTGGTGAACCTAATTTATACCGAAGGTGTTAACCAAAGGGTTACCAAAATTTTTAATCATTGCAATCATAAATAAATAATATTGTAAAGAAATATATATATTTGTATATCATCACCGAATGCGTTGATGATAAAGCCTTTTTACAATCCTATTTTATGCTATTAATTATGAATACTATTAACAATTCAAAGATGATTTTTATTTTATTTTTTTTTTATTTTAACAAATTCATTTATTATTTCTTTTGTTTCATAAAATGACCATAGATAATTAGTTTTGAGCATGTTGGAATAATGAACATGTTTAATGTAAATAACATCTGGATACTGCATGTTCAGGAATTGCAGACAAAATTTAATCATTGGACGATAAGATAAGTCCCTTATTGTGGATATTTATGGATTTAATTAATTCATAGCCCATAAATAAGAGTGTCGTATACGAAAAAAATATATTAAAATAAAATAAATCATTTGATTTATATTCAGATGGGATTTGAGAAACTTTTAATTTTTTTTTTTTTTTTTAAGTAACATAAGTATCATCAAAGCTATTAATTTATCAAAACTATTTCATTATATTGGCGTTATTTTATTACTATTTTTTTGTCAAGGCTAACACATTATTTCACATCACTTTTATGTATGGTATTTTATTTGTTTGATTTATCAATGTTTATCAATTATATATACTTTTATAAAAATTCAAAAAGTTGTATAGACAATTTAAATAATTTAATTTTATTTTGTTTAATAAATTTAAAACGAGCAATTTGTATTAATATAAATTATATCGATGCCAAAATATTTTATTGAAACCCCCCCAAAGAAAAAAAATAGTAAAATATTGATTTTTTTTAATTATTATTTTATAGTCATTATTAATCGTGCTAACTCCCGTGTATTCATAGCCGCCATTGAGGTATGCACCCTACAATCGGTAAGGAATGTTTACCATAAAAAGATCCGGCAAGTGAAATTTACTATCTCGAAAAGCATAATGACCAAAAACATTTTTTATAAAATACGGACTTACATAAGAACACCTGGAAATTACTGGGAAACACAAAATCAAATCAATCACGTCTATTAAGACGTGGTTAGGGTAGAGTAAAATTAAAAAGAGATATAATAAAAATGAGTTCTTATCGTGGAACAGAATGTTGTTCGCAAACTCATTACTTTGTATAAACAAAAAGAAAAACTTTTGTATGCACAAAAACATACTAAGACTTATAAATTTTATTATCTTAGCAGTCCTGAAAGACAGATGAAGGTAAAGTTTGTAAATTATAAAAAAAAGTGATCACCTTATACAAGGCCAAGGAATTAATCGAAAATATCTTTAAATAAAGTAAGGGCTTTAATTGACCGAGTAAATTTTTCGAAAAAGGGGTAACTGGATTGGATAAAAACGATACTAATCTCTTAGTAGATCCAATTAGCGTTTTGGCTCCTATCAATGTGGTAATTATCCTTTCCATTTTATTCTGGACGAACTTAACTAACATTTTACCTCAGCACCTTCCCTGCTTACAGACCAAGTTATTTCGACCTGGACTATTTCTATATTTTTTTTACTAAAACCGTCCCTTTCAACTGACCGAAACTGAAATGAAAATCCACTTTAAATCTACAAGACCTGATGGAATTCTAGCGAGATTTCTTAAAATATGTGTTGCAAACAACCGAACATGTTCACTCTACACACGCTATTTCACATTCCAGAACATTGTCTTCCCTTCAGGTTGGAATAAAGATCACTTCCTTCCTTTAGACAATGTTCCAAATCCATAAACGGAAAATGAAGATCGCCTCATCTTTTTACTAACTTTTCGAAGTCTCAAGAGCGTCCCGTTAATATCCAGATCTCGTCAGCTCCCCCTTCCCCCCTTTATATTCCAGATTCAAGGCTCGTTTTTCCTCTTAGTCTAAAAAAAATTACTCTGATATCCACTCCTTCTGTGGACCAACATATAATAACATAAAACTTACCGGTCTTTCCAATAGTGGGATCAGGTAGGTACAATCCGTAATCCCTAATCGCTACCGTTTCTAATTTCTGATAATGTTCATTCCTTTCCCCCTCCTATCAACTCTTGGTTATTGCAGGTTATCCCTCCTCATTTTCTTTCTCTTTCACATTCATCAATGACAATATTTCATTCTTCATTAGGTCTTTAGCATTGTCTTCCCACTTTTACGCTGGTGATTCCAAGATTCACCCTTCCTATCCATCTTGAAATTTTCTTCTATAATCCGATAACTCTTCGTTTCATCTCTCATTTCTCCCATTTTGATTTGATAGTTTCGTGTACGAGGATCTTCGGATTCACTGTATGCCAGATTTTAGTGCACATAAAGAGTCGTCCGAGATATGTTATTGCAACTTCCGCCTCAAATTGCTACATCGAATTAAAATGGTTATCCTCTTACTTACTTGAACCCTTATTCTGCAATTCAGTCTCCTCACTAAACCGTTCCTATATTGTTGTAGAGTTAATCCTAAAGTCATCAGCGCCTTACCGCAACACCAGATCCCGCCCCTCTGACCTTTATGTAACCCTACCGTAAGCCAATGTTCAAACCATTTATCCTGGAATATCTGGAATCCCTACCCACCTCTGTACACTGCTCTCCTACACTCACTCTCATTAAATACCGCTCCTTCCTTCAATTATTTAATTTACACACACACAAATGTTTCCTAAAAGTAACAGGATATAATTGTAATTAGTATAACATATTAACATGGTATAAAATTAAAGGTAGTATACATTTAAGACATTTGCCATTTTATCACTAAGAATTAACAACGATTTCAAATAAATTAAGAGAATTTCGAAAATAAAAAAGTAAAATAAGCATGTATGTGCAAGATTTTTATATTACCAATAGAAACTATAATTAGTTTAATTTATTAAATTAAATCTAATTCGAACTGCGGACATTAAAAGACAAAAACATTTACTAGTATGTAAGAGGTTTGTTTTATATAATCTTATGATTATGGATGTTATCAGGTTCATGTGTGTTTGATAAAAAAAAAGTTGCTTAACTTAGAATTAGAAAACGTTTTCTTCTGTCATGAAATTCTATCTGCTGTTTTCTTAAAAAAAAATGTATTCTTATTTTTAATTTCTTTAATTATATATTTGACATCCTAAAATTTATTTATTAAATACAAGAAGTAGAGACCTTCATTTATCATTAGTGGATACTAAAATAAATTAACTTCTGTTAATTAATATAAGTTATATGTTTTTATTTAATTTGTGAATCTAAATCAGATTTAAAAAAAAAATAAAATAAAAAGAAGGGTAATATATAACTTCCAATACAATCTTCTCCTTTATTTAATTATGTTCTGGAAGTTATATATTGCTCTTCATTTAATATATTCATAAGAACTTTCCAAGAAATTAAAAGATAGAAGATTTTTTTTTTAATTTATACCATTTAATGCTGATGAAATCACCATCATTAGCACAAAACATTTTTTAAAAATTGTATTGGTAATAGATAAATTTATCCACCCAGAAAATCTTTATTAATTTTTAAAGTTACTTGAATCTGAAAGTAAGCATTTTTATCATTTATTTTTTATATTCATACTTAAAATTACAGAAAATGTAACAATCAACAGAATAATTGTTAAGCTTTTGCTGTTGCATCTCAGGGCATTAAGTCAGATTTGAAGTCTATGAATTCAAAATGGTCCTTTGAAAATTAAGTTTTCATTCGATAACAAAGTTCCCTATTAAAAGTGCCGTCGATTGCTAATCTTATTGTTGGTCTTGATCAGATATTATGATCGTGGAATATAATTAATACAAATATTAAAAGTAAACATGTTTTAAATAAGGAAAGGAACATGAATATTGGCGTACTCTATACGTCCTAACAACCCTGATCGGACCATTTTTTCGTAGCACCTATGAGAGACTTGCTACATTTGATCAGTATTTATTTCTTTTATCACGAAAGAGCTCCTAGTTATTTCAGCGGTTCTATACGTTTCATCCTCCGGAGCATTAGTAAAATTGTTAATGTTTATTTGAAAGAATTAAAATACTTGACTCAACATTTCCAAGTAAAAATATAAAAGCCTTTTTTGAAAATTGGCAGCCATAAATCACAATTTCATTTATGGGGACTGGTCCGTAACTTCTTTATTCGAAAAGGTGGTTGATGATTAAACCACTACGTGTATTAAGCCATCGGTCTCCATGGTTCGTTTTTGTTAACCCAATCATAACCCAAGAAGCATCCAAAATATCCATATCTAAAGTATTGTTGCTACTAATGTATTTTTTTGTATACAAGTTTTTTTTTCTTAAAAATTTGAATTAGTTTTTAACTACGTAATTAAATATTTTGCTTTTGTTAACTGAAATGATGAGATATATGCGTGGTAAAGGCTAGAGTGTTCTTCATCTTCTAGATCTTGTCTTGAAATAGAAACAAATTACAAAATCCTAGATCATAGTCATCCTGCGACAATCATGGATGTATATTACTCCATGGAGTGCCCAGCAGAACATATTGGAGGATCTCAAGACGGGGAGGATCAGCCCGGATTCAGGAGCCAGAGGTGCACACAAGATCTAATTTCCTCCACGAGTCAAATCAACGAGAAGTGTTTTGGCAATGATAGCGGGTTCTCAGTATGCTTTTTCGATCGTCACAAGGCCTTTGACTGAGTCGGGAAAAAGGATATGGTTAGGGCATTGAATTTAAATATTAAGTTAAAACATATATATTTTTTTTAGGAACATTAAGATACACTAGTATATAGTATATATATATATACTATATATTAATACATGAATATATATTTATTCGGAATACACATCATTAAATATGTTTCAGAAATATCTCAATAACGAAAATGAACAAAGTTTGACTTCAACTATTAGTTGAATTATATATTGTAATATATATATATATATATATATATATATATATATATATATATATATATTACACTGGGGGTCGAGGTGGCCGAGCGGATTAACGCACTTACTCACAAACCCAAAGGTTGTGAGTTCGAATCCCGACACCGGCATGAATTCAATTAAATTAAATACTTCAAGCAATTTATCCCGCCGCCTCCCCCGGGTATGTGAGGCCCGTCAGCCTACTTGGAGGCAACTCACAAAAAAGGCCGGGCGTAGGAGTGATGACCGTACCCCCTGTATCTAAATTGATAGTATGAATACCACATCGCGCGACCAAGGATCGTAGACTACAGTGCCAACAGAAAAAAAAAATAATACACTATATACTATATAGTTTAATATATAGTACACTATCTACTAATACTTTGAAGTCAAACTTTGTTAATTTTTTTATTTGAGATATTTCTAAAACATATTTAATGATGTGTATTCCGCATAAATATATTCATGTATTAATATTAAGATCCTCTTCAGTGGAAAAAGGATTACTGCATACGCATAACGTTGGAATCGTATTTTATACTGAAAATATATCGCCACTTCAGAGCAGAAGTAGCTTAACTCCAAAAATTAAATTTTACAGGAGAGATTTTATTTGTATTATTTTTTTTTTTAAATTAACTTTTTTTTTATCGTTTCATAATACGGTCATAATATGACCAATTTTTTTACTTTCTAGCTTAGGTATTATAGATAGAGAAAGTGGTGAAAAACAGAAAAAGCCAAATTTGTAGATTGCATATTTCTGCTGTAAAGCGACGATATGCTAAAAATATGTATAGTAATTATATGTTCCATACTAGGCGATTTCACTATTTAAATACCTGATTGGCTTAATTGATTTGTACCTTATTTTTTCTAATAATAGGTTTTTATTGAATATTTACAACTGTAATAATCGGTAATTTAAAAATCAAGGATAAAGACAAATAGTAATACGGAATAGAATGCTGCATTGCTTATTTTATAAAAACAAAATTGCTAATATATTTTTGGGAAAAATTGCAACCCATTATAACTTCAATATCTTTTATGTTTTCTATTCCTTAGAAACTACGTTTCGGACTGGTTCGTCCAAGTGTCCTAGAAAGCCAAATTACATTCAAATATTATAGCATTTTAATTTCACATTATTGCAAATTACATATGTTTATCTTAAGTACCTTATTTTATCTTTAATTTTTTAGCTCTAATCTTTACTATGAATCCCATTAATTTATAATAACAATTCATTCGTACATACAGACTTATTGCTTTTTTTTTTAAATTATCCAATATTTAATGTTAAACTATTAATTTATTTACTAATTACCTTTTCTCACTTTTTTCCATTTCTTATCCTAACGCTTTTTTGTTCTTATAATTTTTCCATTCTGCCTAAATTATTGTTTATTTATCATATCTATTATTGTTATTTTTTTTTAGATTTATTACCGATATTAATCCTTTCTGTAATTAAATTCATTATCATTTAGGCATTTTACTATTTATATTAGGTTATATTTCAATTTAATTTTTTTTCTTTATTGAGATATATGCAAAACATATTTAATAATGTGCATTCTTTATTAATTTTAATATCCCCTTTAGGTAGAAAAATAATACTGAATACTTGTAAAGTTAGAATAGGTTTTTTTGTATCGAGAATATATGTTTAAATATTGTATAATAATATGTTCCATACTATACGATTTCCCTATTTAAATACCTAATTGAATTTTCCTTTTTATATAATGATATTTATTGTAGATTAATGCTGTAATTACAGGTGATTTAAAAATCGAGGATTAAGAACTACTAGGAACAATACATCGTTGTTCTGTTATATAATTATAAAAAAAAAAAAAATTGTCAGTAGTTTCTACTAAATGATGAGAACTTCCTCTCCAAATTATTTCTAAAATAATCTAGTGAAAGAGATAACTTCGATATAAAACTTTAATTATTTCAATAAACTAATTAATTAATCAACTGTTTTACGAGTATAATAACATCACAAAATGCCTACTAATATTTTAAATTAATATCATAATATTAATTCAGTTAAAAATCGGTAAATTTAATTTATTTTAACAATACAAGACGACCAAGATGACTTACAAACACTTCCGAGTCTCATTCATAAGTTTTTCCTTTGTTACTGTCAAGGCAACAATAGGCGCTTTTCGGAAGCAGTTAGGGAACGAGCCAAAGAATTTCAAATACAAGAGCGGTTCTTATAACAATTTGAAAAGCTCAGAAAATTGAGGCAACCGTTATATATTTTTTTTCTCTCTAATTCCAACCAGTTAATGCATAATGATGACTGTGTCAATTTTGTTAAATAATTATACTTAAACCTATTATTTGTTGATATTATATCAGTTTTCTCAATTGGATAAATAATACGAATTCATAAAAATTACCTATAATCAATTCAACAAACTGAAATGGTCTTAAAATATGAAATTAAAGTAAACTCATCACTTCGGATTTAAGATTTCATGCGACATGGTAATGGACCTAATTAAAAACTGGTGTACGGGCTAAGTAATGTACATAGAATATTAAAAATTCATGAGACACTTGGTTGAGCTTGAACTTAAGCACCACAATTAGGAAGGGCGGAGCACCGGATCCAGAAATAAGCATCTGAGTCCGCAAAGCAAATGGCGTTTACATTCAGATTATATTGAGATTAGAACAAGAACGAGTATTCTAAGCCGGTTGGAGCACGGGATCATATTCATGTTGATTTTTTTAACACTTTTTTAGCTTAAAAATGTTTGTTAGTCCTTTTAATTTGATTCCAGCCTACTGCAATATTAATGGGGGCACTGGTAGAGGGTTTTAACAGGTAAACAAAGATACCTTTTTCTAAAAAACGGCTCAGGTCATTTAAATGAAATTTCGCACGCATTTGATTTCTGGCATATTACATCTACCGAATAAAGGATTTTTCGATTAATAAAAAAATGTGAGCTAGGTTGTTGGCTGAAGTTTATATTTTTTGTTTGGTCTGATTTGTGTTGCTATTTAATTTGCAAATCATGAGCTGAAAATCCATTCAAGTAAAGCTCTATCTAGATGGTATAAAATTGTGTTCAGGAAATGGATGTTTCTCCTTTCAAAACCAAATTTTATTTTTTATTCTAACCGCCCTAAGTCCCAAATTATTAGCGTAGGTACTAATCTCGTCGATAAAGCTATAAAACTAACTGAATTACACATATTCAGAATTTTAGATAATAGTTTTTATCCTAAATAATAGAGAAAATTTGGTACAAAGCTATCAACAAACATAATAATATAGCTAAATACAATAATAGTAATAAAAAAATACCCAAACATACTTATCGTAGATGGGAAAAGTATAACTGAAAATAGTGTCCCAAAAAATAATCTTCCACAGTCCCAAACCAGTATAAAACAGTTTTTTTTTTAAATATTCAATCCGTCATCGACGCAAATATTGCCGACTTTGCCACTACACGCAAAGCTCCCCAAGATAATAAAGTTATATTACCAAAATCATAAATCACATATGTAATATAAATTACATATATTAAAAGTATTATAAAAACATTTAAAAATCTGAATGTTAACGAATTTAAATTTTCCTTAATGCCTAAATATCCTTTTAGAAAATTACATTCTAAAACGAAAGATTTAACGTACATTTTAAATTCGCGTAACTTAATATACGATATTCCCTGCAATCTTTGACACTGGTATACATTTAAAAAGGGTCCAAAGCTAGTTTCCATGAACTTGAATTTTTAAAAAATAATTTTAAATATAATTATGTGTGTGAAGCCAGTTTCTTCCTTATTTATGTTAATTTTTATTAAAAATGGTTATCAAATTTTTACAATTAGCATTTTTATCAACGTTTCGGAGAATTTCCTCATCTTCAGGATAACCCATTCTAAAAATTATAGAAACAACCTTACATTTTCTCTTTATAAATAACAAAATACTCTTAACGATTAACCAAAATTATGTATACTACACTTTCGTATATTATTTCTAAATTTAATATCAATTTTGGTAATTTTCTTATGTTTCTTCTCCTTGTCATACCAATACAATAATTTATTTTTAAACATTTTTCAGGGTAAAAATTTTCATCTAGAATATTATATATTCTTGTTTTTATATATTCATTATCTGTTAATTTATGCGCTCGAACTATTAAATTTTTTATTGTAATAATCTTTTGTGTTAATGGATGATTCGAATAATAGTTGAGTAATCTATTACTAGTGATAGGTTTTTGTCCATTTTGTAGAGATTTTTTTTATTTGTATTATCTATTAACTAGTGTATGCAATATCTAGTGTATCAATATCTAAATATCTAATTTTGTTATTTACTGATTTTTCTAACGTAAATTCTATTCTGTTATTTTATCCATTTAGTTGTTCCACTAATTCTAAGTATTAATTTTTATTCGTTATAATTAAGAAATCATGAATATATCAATATCACACCCATAATGAAATTTAAAATTATTTTAAAAAGAAGATCTTCCATTATAACAAAAAAAAAGTTTTTTTTTCCATATTTCGAAATTTTTTTTTTTAGAATGACCCAGGGGTCTGAGGTAGAGTTAGATGTTTAAAAGGAAATTTATTTTTGAATCAGTAGATTAAATATATACAGAAGTTTTGTTAAAAAAAAACGAAAAAAAAAAAAACTACGTTTAACATTTTTTATTTAATTCTTATTTACATTTTAGTACCTTGTCTACCTTCAGCATTAATTGCTGCTTTTAAACGACAAGGCGAACTTATTTTTAGCCGTTTTGTGTGTTCCTCCAAGTGTGCTTGCTGATGTTCATCTTGGGTGTTTGGAAGGGTACGCCATAACGAAGCCTTTCTTTAGAGTTTATTTCATTAATGTTCAAAGTTATTTATGTTTATATGTGAGTACATAATTAATTAATTTGTTCACACATGAAATTATCTATGGAGCTCTAGCCTGCTGGAAAACATAAGCAACAGCAGAAAAGTAATTTGGTCCTATCAATAATTTAAAAAAATATTTATACGCTAAAAACACAATAGAAATAAATATTAATTCTTAATAGATAGAATATTCAACATATTTTCATCTGTAAACATTCTTATTAATGGAAACAATTGTTCATCATACAAGTCCGGATTTCTGCGGGCCATTATTGGTAAGTAGTATTGTCTGACTTTAACTAGTAGCCGATGTAAATAGAACCATTTACAATTAGTAAGTTTTGAGTTCAACACTTACGGACAAATTGTTTGATTTAAAATAAAAACTGTTATTCTATTCTGCCTTTAACAAAGGTAACGACCACACGATTTATTTAATAATGGTTACGAATGTCAAACATATATACATTTTTTAGTTAGGAGAAAATCAATAAAATGACATCTAAAAACTTTCTCAGGTTTACTTTTGAAATAACTTTAATTATGTATAAATAATGACTTTGGATGTAGTAAAAATCTAAATAAATTCCCTATACGAATGACTAAAAAATATCTGTGAACAATTTCGAAGAATTTTTTTCACTTTACACGTTTAATTTTATTAACCTCATCTACAAATCGATCATCATTTTATATACATCTATCACATTTTTAGAATTGAGAGTGGGGGAGTTTAGTAAGTAAGAAAATTTAATTTCTACTATATCCTCCGTGGATTGTCTCTAAGGTTGGAAGGCATTGAAGATTCTATAAGGTGCCCACCTAACCCTTCATCGGGCTAGAAGAAAAACCTGACAGTTAGCGTCGTTACTAACCGCAAATCTTTCTTGTACAATCGAAAGACTATACAAACATTAAAATACAATTATACTCCGGTTAAACGGACGACCATTTAAAGAGACGTGGATCTGCAGAAATTCTTCATTAATTCTCTAAAAACCACGCATCGTAGTTGTAAAACTATCGTGGTTACATATTTAATAAAATTTAATATTTTAAAGGGTTCGATCTGCTGAAGGCTAGTTGACAATACCAACACGAGTCCCATCAAAAGCATTTGTATCATTCACAGTTCTAAAGGAAGCATTACTCGGTAAACCCTCAGGTGACATCGATAAAGTACTTAAACAGTCGATAATTTTAGTTTTATTTTGATGATTATTACAATTGATTTTAAATAGGAAGCTGTTCATGCAATCTTTGTATCTTTTGATCCTATAACAGACTTCTTAAACGTTTTAAGCATATTACACGATAATATAAAAAAAAAGATAATGATTTGGTTTCAGTAGTGTCTTACAAAAGCAATAGGATTTTCACGCTATACAAATAAGCAAGATAATAAGATTTCGTGAATTTCAAGGTTCGATGCTGGTTCAACTAAAGATAGTTTTTTTTTTCATATCTACTAAATCCCGTCAAAGCCTAAATCTACAAGACCGGGTCAAACACATTGATATAAAAAATATTTATTTAGATGCTTCTTAATTGATCTATTAGCCTTGAAATTAATACAAAATTTTATGCTAAGGATATGTTTTAGTATGCAGCATGATGTACTGAGAAATCTAAAGTTAATTTTCGAAATAAATTCACAATATAATTAAATGGAATATGCAATTATATATTTTATATCTACATTTTTTAAAATATTTATAACCCTACCATGTTAAAAATTAATTGATCTTTTTTTTTAGTGATGAATTAATTTTGGCAATGTTAAATGCCTAAATTTAATTCATTAAAAAGTAATTACCAACAATGCTAATAATAATTATTATTATTCCATGAAACATTAACAATAATTAGTGTTTCATTGAGGAATTAGTATACTACTATATTAGTGACCGAACGAATGTGTTTTAAATTTCTATTTTATATGCGACAAGCTGTCCAACCCCTTCTTTAAAACCACATGTCACTGGAGTTTGGAAAACAGCCAACAGTGAATTGGTTATTATTGACCATGTGAATGTGTTCTTTAACAGCAAAATAAATATTGAAAATAGAAATTTGTCTTATACTAAATGTATTATGTTATGAAAAATATTATAATACAATATTAAGACGAAAGTGAATGTGGTATTGATTCTAAAATAATTTGTCATAATTTGACTAAAGATTTGATGAATAACTAACCTACCTATAACTAGTGTTCTGAAAATAATATATATTTTTATCTTATGGAAAACTTGTGATACTTTAAAAATTCGTCATGCTACTGATTAGGGCGTTTTCATACGATCCGATAAACGTCGGAGTCGGATCCAAGTCCGATTTTGTTCACGCAGAAAGAATACGTTACTTTCCCAGGATCCAATAAGTATAATGTAAGATATTTCCTGCAGTCTGACGCCAGATGGATAAATCGGATACTGGTCCGATTTATCCGCCGTCTGAAAACGGCCTTAATCTGTCTAGTAGCCTTAATCTGAGTGGAGGAGTATTGCTGAGGAGGCCAAGGTCCTGCTAGGACCACAGAGCCATCGGATGATGATGATGATGATAATACTACTAGTAATAATCATTATTGGTATTGTTAACAATAACTGCAAAAAATAACATCGATAATTTAAAAATTAATCATAAAACGTACCTAATTAATGAGTTATTATCATCCAAAAGGCATGTTTCATTAAAAAATTGCATGGAATTGTAAATGGAGTTTATATAAAGTTTCATACGCGTAGCCATTATTGTGAATTTATTATATACATAAGTTTAGTCAATTGATAAAGGGTCAGACTGACCACTTAGAGGATTAAGACCTCCCAATCTTTAATATCAACCAGTTTTAGAATAGTTTTTTCTATAAGTAAAGAGATTGAAAAATGCTAACTTTTTTTTTAATGAATAATTTTACGATTGTTGTTTTGTTTTTTCTTGGTAAATAATGGAATCGAAATATAACATTTCAGTAGCGGTATAAATATAATATAACAGTCCGGCAGTGAGACGGTACGATTTAAAAATTAAATTATTTATCAAAGAATTAATTTTTCATTTATAACTAACTATAAAGTACAATAATATAAATTTAGCATGCAATAAAATAGTAAAACTATTTTTTTTCCTTTGAAAAACATAAATAAAAAAGTGTGAAAACACACAATTTTTCAGCAAGACGGGGCACACTAAATCTTCCGGGGATACCTAAAATCAAAAGTATTTGGAGCTGATCCACCCAGAACTACCCAAACAATGTATTCGGGACGAGAATAGAGCAGTACCCACCAATGTGCTGCGAGAGGTCATGAAAAACTTAAAGGTTCGACGCAAAAATGCAAAATGCAAAAATTTCCGAAAAAAATCAATGGAGGATATTTGGCAAACGCAGTGTTTAGAATATAGTTTAGTTTAGAATAGTTCTTTTTTTATATAAATCAAATGACTATTCCTGTAATTTATACTTATATATGAACAATTAATTCTTTAATAAATAAACTAATTTTGAATTCATCACGTTTCACCGCCGGACCCTGTATTAAGATTTAAATGATTTAACAATAATTACAAAAAATATTATAGAATGCCAAAGCCTCTTTGAGATACAATGTGTAGGAATTTCTCTGTTTGCGAACTGTTGCTGATATTATCAACACCACATTGATTGAAGTATTAATAATATAAAAAAATAAATAAATAAATCAATTGAAAAACAAACGCAATAAACAATGAATAAAAACGTTTATTCGATACTAATTGATCATCATGCCACTCATTCTACATCCATCATGTGACTAGTCAAAAGTTTGTTGTATTTTTTTTCAAAATAAGAAATATGTTTACAATATACCTGTATATTAGGCCCGTTCATTTTGAAAGTGGCCAAAGTCCAATTTTTTGTTAAGAACGATATTGAAGGTTTAATAATTTTAAATATTCGCGACCTGATAACAATCGATATGGCTCTTTTTTTTTTAATTAGGTTGTACCAATTGCCGATATAATCAGCATTATAAACAATGTTTTAAATATATTAAGCTTTTAATGGCTATAATGGACTAAATTAAAAAAAATAAAAATAAAAAGCCTTTTAAAAATTTTCTTATAATGAAAAAAAAATATATTTATTGAGTTAAAAATGTTTTAAATCCAAATAATATTTCTTAATTTTTAATTTTCATGTTTAGGTTGTTAGGCAGCTATAATTTTTCTTTTTTCACTACCCTAACATAATCACATCCTAAGCTAGATTTTAAACAATAATGTTTATAATTTATAATTATTAACAATGGTTAAACAATATCGTTTATAATTTTATTAGTAAACTTCAGAAAAAATATATAACTACTGCTGATATAGGGTAGAATTTGCCTATTTCCAAACCAGATATCCAAAATTCATACAAAATCATATTTCATCTATGATTCCGTTATTCTATCGATGTAATAGTTGTTAATGTTGAAAAATTGTGAAAAATCCCAGCGGAAAATGGAATAATCCCATTTAACTTGTTACGTGAATATCATTAGCATGAAGCTTGATCATAAATTTTCATTATATGTAACCTGGCGATGGGCCTATGCAAGTCAGAGGAGTGTACACAAAATCAATTAATTATGAAAGCAGAATTTATCATCCTATATATTGGATGCCACGTGAATATAAAAGTGTAAAATTCTTAATTTGTAGCTTACAATTATTTGAAATGAATATTGAAATAATATTTGGTTTACCTTAAAAGCTATTCAATTATATTAATGAAAAACAAATTTTTTTCAAATTATAGGTTTTCAACTATATAATTATTTGTAATAGATTCGCAAAAGATAGAACATTTGCTATATAATTATGACTTATATATAATTATGAGTTATATAATTATGACTATATAATTATAGTCATATGTTTAAAATTGTTGTCTGACAAACAAATGTTGGGCTTACATATTTCAGCTATATTCTATTTTAGTCTAACTTGATATCACGAAGCTCTCCAAAATGTTTTTGCTTGAGTCAACATGTTGGACGAACCCCGGACTATTTAAAAGTTACTTTTAGGGATTAAATTTTAATGCAGAATCCTTGTTTATACCTTAGTACATATATAATATTTTACCTTTCTTACCACCTAGGCAAGAAAGGTAGGGTTATGATGAGTAAGTGCGCACTAGATTTTGCAAATTTCGACTTTCAATGACTGTAAAATCATTATTTAAAAAGTTAGATGTTTCATCTGTTTTAAAAATGTCCCTTAGACAATTGTGTTTAACTATTACACTCGACCCCATGTTTCAATCATGTCCATTTTTATGAGATTGATAATTCGATTCAGTAGTACTTGCCCCGCCCTTAAGGGGTACGTGAGTACAAGACATCCGGAAGACTCATTATTCAAGCAGCAGTGGTTGTGGGGTGATTGCAAAAAAGTTTGGTTTCCGGAGGATTATTATACTGATGTAATAACCAAAAAAAGTTAAAGTTTGTCTGAGATTTACATTTTACAATCTTCATTGAGTTATGAATGTGTGATCTGGAATATAATTGAATAAATGAAATCAGAAAAATAATTTCTGTTTTTATTTTCTAGTCCGTAGTTGCCTCAACATGATAGTGAGGGTAAGTGTACATTACGCAATTTTTTCACACAACAGATGTCTGCCCTTGTCCCTACTATCATGTTTTGATGGTTGAATGCGGACAAACGTTTAAAAAAATATAAAACTGTTAAGAAGAACTGTAAATCACAAATTATTATTGTAGGTCCCGCTTACGGTGAAAAAAAAATAAAAATAAAAAATAAAGCCTGCTGGTAGATGAACATCGATAGTGCTGTACAGCAAAACTTGAAAGACGCAACAGGTTGGAACTAATATCTTTACAACTCATTATACTTCACCTTAGCGAACTTACGTGACTAATTTCTGATACATCAGTGTTCAGACTTCATGTTCCGTAAAGAGCAGCTTTTACCAGTTGAGGGTTTGAATTTAACGAGAGAATTACGCACTTACCCCGAAAACGCAATTATCCTACATTGTCTTACTTATTGTAATCGGGTTAAATTTTCGGTATCTGGTTTTCAACATATCATTAAGTTTCTGAATCCCTTGAAAAAACGCCGTTGGTTTGTCTGTATTTCTTTATCGATTATATCTTGAGCGGTTGGACCGATTTTGTTGATTTTTTTGGAGGATTTGTCCCTCGATGCCTGTGTACTAAATCGGGCACCCTGTGCGCATTTGTCCGAAGTAGCGAGCGCCATAACGGCTCTAGTGATTTTGATGAGACGCCTAAAATCGTCTCCTTTAAGCCCTTTGAATTTTCGTATATACTATATCCTATATCGTATATACTATATTCTATTTAAAAGCAGCGAAAAAGGAATGAAGAAAACAAAATTTTTATTTTAAGTTTCTATATTTGAAAGGCAATCGAATTCTCAGATCTATACTTGGACTTTGTATTCAGGTTTTTTCAAGTGTCCTCTGCATGTTCCTATGTAAACCCGTTTACTTTTTTTTTTAGTTTTTCGAATAACTTGAAAACCACAGATCTTCCGGAACATTTCAGATGGTTATTTGAAAGATAATTAAATCGCCTGTATTGCTAAACTTTTTTATTGGACTTGCTTTGCTCCCAAAGCAGTAAGGAAAGTCATGTGAATGGACAAACCCGATATTAATTTTTTTTTTTTTTTTATTCGTCTTAAAATGTATGCAATTTAAACGAAAATTAAATATTGATTTATGAAGTAACGTATAAGCAGTTTAGCGCAGCGTATGATTTATTTGTTACTTTCTCATCTTTATAAAAAAAATATAATAAAAAACTCCGTCATAAAATTATTGAGCTAATGATGCATAGTTTTAGCAAGAGAGGTCTAAAAGCCACTAGAGGAAGGTGTAGGAAGGAGATAAGGCTGGCAGTGTCAAAAGCAGCCCCGTAGCATGTGCTATTGATGTGTTCTCTGATAGGATAACTGTTATCAGATCAATACAGCCACCACCAGTCACTATATTTTGCCAAATTTCCAAGTCTACAGTAACAAAATTTTATGTTACTGACAGTTTAAAGTGATCTTTTTCACCTTTTATAGATAAATGAATTTGCCACTTTAATAGTCTATTTATTTAAATAATATATAAAAATAAAATGCTAGTTGAAACCTTATACAGTACTTACTTATAATTTGAATTTCGACTTATTTATTGAAATGCGATTTTGAAAACTAGTGAGGCCTATAAGTGCAGAGAAAATAAGCCAGAATAGAGCAAATAAACAATATAATTTCTTCTTTAAATTAAATTTAAATTCATGAAACTTTGGTCATGACATAGTCTTGTTAGTTGGAATCGATTTTTGCTGAGTCCGCCCTAATTTCGGAGAGACAAATAACTCGAGGAGGTTTAGAAAAGTGGGGCGGGATATTCGCAAAATAATTTGCACAAATTAAGTCGAGTAAGGAATTTTTTCCCTTGTTGGTTTTTTGTTTCTGAATGTAATGAGACCACTCCCATGACGATACTTTCAATAGTTAACAAATTATTACTGATTTTATGAAAAAAAAAACAGACAAATCACATTTATATGAATTATATGATGAGTATTTCGTATTTTATATAATTATAGACTTTTTTTGGATTATGGGAGGATCTAGATAAGAACGTTAACTTTAAATTTGTTTGGTACCATCCAAATGCTGACATCTTGGTCGAATAAGTTAATTTGCAACGTTCAGATTTGTCTAGACTTTTCGTATGTAAAAAATATGCCAACAAAAAACTAAAAAAATCATATCCCGTCTTTGTGGGAATTAGTTCCACCTAACTCCTATTTTTTTCATATATCTCCTCTAATATTAGTACTACTAAATTGAATCACCAATCTCATCCTAATGGACGTGGTCTAAACATTTTTAAAAACAGAGGAAAAATCTAGCTTCAGCAATAAAGATTTTACTGTCATGTAAAGTCGAACTTTGTAAAATCTAGTGCGTACTTACCCGATAGTGCGTACCTTAAAAGCAAGTAATATCATTGTTAAATATCATATGCGAAAACCATTCATCTTAACGATAATAAAAAATAGTAGTTAACATTTTATAATGAAATGTCGTAGTCCATATTTTTTAATAAAGTTGTAGTACATAAAAAAATTTTCAGTCTGATACGAGCTACGCTAGAAAATTTAAATATCAGAGAAAGCTATTTTGGAAACATTATTTTTACCGAGTGTGGCCGATCAAAAGATCATATTTCGTAGTCAAGATACAACTGAATATCAATTAATAATTGAAAACTCAAAATAAAATAATATATTTTAAATGACCAGGTAGACTGAATGTTAATTAGTGATCGCAAACTCAAAATAAACAACATTTACATCGGAAATAATAGGTCTTAACCGTGTTTTTTTTTTTTCTACAATGCTTTTAAGTATCTAATATCTAACCTCTTGTAGATACGATGATTGAAATCTGTTGTTTTTGGGTCCAGGGAGAATTTGGTTTACTGACTTTGAACGAAGTTTGTCAAAAGTGAGTTTACACTAACTCTTGTAATTGTAAATAAGATGGGATAAGTGTGTAAGTACCTTTAAGTTTCTCCAAGTCGTTGGCTTTTGGTCTTCGATAAGTACTGAGGCGAAGCCTTAATTCGCCCAAAACTTTGGATCCAATAAACCTGTTCTTCGGTAGATGTGCTAAGAAATACTACCTAAATTTATAATCCCAGAGATTCTTAGTTAGCTAGTTACTATTTAAAATATAATACTGTATGCTGTGGAAAAGTTAAATAAAATCACATAAATTATTTATTTACAATCTGTTCTCGCTGTAATTTCCTGCAGTTGGCCTGAATTTCACTAAATAAGGATAGAACAAAGTAAGACATTTCTACAAATAAATATAAATAATAATTAATGAGCAATAGTACGTATAATACGTAATAACTTGAACATTAATCTATTCAAAATATTAAAGGTGAATCTTAGAAAATAGGGACAAAGTCAAATGAAGATTTATTTATTTATAATTATCTTCATGCAGCTTCATGTATTATTATCATATAAAGACTAGGAGAATGTAGCTTAAAGTTTTTCATTATGATGCAACCTCGCAAGCGTTATTTCCACTTTAGTTAGCTGGTAAGGAGGTAAAAAAAAAAAAAAAAATATAAGGATTAGAAGTTAGTTTGGGCTTAAAACCATCTTCTTGCAATCTCTTGAGTAGCCACTAGAATAAAGAAAGAGTATTTCGATTTACAAACGCTAACCTTCTTGATTTTAGGCCTTGTCCTCTTTCATGAATGTTGAACAACTTGAACTTGAAATGGTGAGATTTCCAGAAGATATTAAAATTCATAGTGGATTTTTTGTAACTACGCGAAATTGAAAGAATTTTAATCTTAAATGAAAAAAACATCTATTTTCTACATAAATTTAGTTAAATATGTTTATAAACAACTACAGACCAGTGTTCCTTTAATTCCATTTTCATAAACTTAATCAATCGGAAATAGGAATACAGTGGACTCTCACTTATACGAACCGTCTAGTAATCCGAACCTCCTCCCCCTTCCTCCCGAAATAAAAATGAAGATTTTATTTGAAGTATATATATCCATTTAATAAAACCGTTTGTGTTATATCTGTACCAACTTCGTTTATTTAAAATAAAAATTAAGCTATTAAATTTGGAAGTGTATTTATTTTCTCCATTTCTTTATCGGTGGAAATTAATTAATCTTTTCAGTAAATTAATCTTAAGTGCAAAATTGTATTGTTAGTACAATGAGTAGTTCACGCTATTCAAGAATATAATTAACTACAAGTCATGAAGTTAAAGAAAATAAAAAAGGATTGTTTTCCAATACACTCCACCCGGGTACTTCTTATTAACCAACGTCTTTACCAACTTTCTCTCCTACCGCCCAATCAGTTTTATTTATATATATATATATATATATATATATATATATATATATATATATATATATATATATATGTATGTATACATACACATAATATATTTTCTTAATTTAAAATGTGCGCTGTAAAGGGGAAACATCTCAAATTAAGTTTGGAAGAAAAACTAACGATAATAAATCGCCTTGAGAGAGGTGAACCCGTAACGAAATTAGCAGTAGAATTTAATTTTGGCAAGCACACTATTTCTGATAGTAAGAAAACAAAGAATAGAAATTATATTTGGTTACTTCCATGTAGCAAAGCCCAAGTGATACAAAAACTGTAAAATTTAGCGATTTGCCTTTTTTGACGAAGCAGATTACTCATCATCACGAAGCACATTCAGTAAGAGGCGTTTATTGAAAAATTATTCAACTTTCAAACAAACGAAAATTTCAGTCTATGTCTTCAATGATTAACTACTGTAAAAATATTTTTATTACATAGTTTTTGTTTTAAATTGACTTGCTATGAATGAAGTTCCCTTTTTTTCCGTTCGGTTATTCAAATTTTTCGCTAATCCGAACCCCTTTGGTTTCAATTAGTTCAGATTAGCAAGAGTCTGCTGTGCCGTAAAACTTTATATGAGAGGACTTCTATTGGTACTATAATGACTACTAAGGTTAAAGCCGATCCTTCCCCATAGTCCCGGAGATTAATTCTATATAAACCAAGGTAGCTAATCCTTTAATTACTACTTCAGGGCAGCTTGATTTCCTTTGGGGTTAGGAGTAGTGACACTTTATCCCTGGAATTCAATGATACGAAGTCTTTTTCCATTTTATTTGTATTTATTTTTTTTGTTTTTAATAACATACCTACCAATATGCAATTTCCTGATTTCCCATTAGGCTGCAAATGTTTGAAATGGGTTTCCCAGAAAGTTTCCTGATTGAAATTAATATTACAAAATTATTCATCTGATTCTGTTGCCTGGTTTATTGAATAACCGACGTTAATTATCAATTGAATAACCAATATTAATTATCAATTGAATAACCAATGTTAATTAACGGCCTAGAACCTTCAAATTGTGTACATATACCAGTCTTCCTTTGTGTATTTCATATGTCAATAGTATTATTTATAATTTAAAAAGATAAATTATAGAATGTTAAATTAAAGCCAAAGCAAAAAAAAAATATAATAATAAAGTATGTCTGTATAACACAACCGAGGTGAAAAAATTCACTTATTATACATTTGAATATATTTATATAACATAAATATATTATATATTTATAAAATAAATATAGATTATAAATTTATATAATATAAATATACAACAATAAATACATTGTTGATTTTTATTTAAAAAAAAAAAAAAAATAGAATTTACTAGTATGATTTAAAACAAAATTATGGTAATAGGTTTTTCAAAAATTTCTTATTCCCCCAAAATTTACACTTATCTCATGAACTACACGTATATAATTACATAGAAAATGGATAGTAGATATTACATTCAGAAATACTAATTTGGGTGATATTTTTTGTTTCTTGACCTCTTTTTCTAAAATCGTTATTTCAATATTTCCTAGCATCTGTTCGGAATAACTACCAACATTTTGTACGAATCTTGTAGGAAATTTAATACTATACAAGATTGGTCAAAATGAATTTTGCACTAAACTACACGAGGCGATACCGCTGACATATTAAATTTTTTTGTGTTTTTCTTTTTTTTGCATTTTTGAAGATATTCAACGCCTCGTAACTCAGTAGTTCTTCTGAATATTCCAACGTGTTTCATATAAAACTTGCAGGAAATGCAATACTCTTTAAATTTGGTAATTACAACTTTTTGCCTAAAATGCCCTGGAAGGGAGTTACTGAAGAAAAACATTTATGCTCCTTGGCGATTAAAATGTACCAAACTTCTCTCTACTAAGGCTATACTTTATATGATTTTTTTTAATGTAATAATTTCAACTGCTTAAAAGTCATAATGTAGACATTCAACACACTTCCCACGTTAATGACTGGCGGTTATATGTCTTATAATACTACTAAGTGCTTTTTCTTAGTATTTTTTTCAATATGTAGGAAAATGCACAAGGTGCAAGAGGTTGAAAGCATGGATTTTTCATGAGAGAGGGAATATATACAGCGTACCTGAAAATCAAAATTACTCCACCTTTTGCAATCCAAAACGATGTCTTCACTGGGCTAAGTAGGAAAATATTTACAATCATGTTTTATGTTATTAGATTTAGTTTGTTCCGAAGTTCGCAGATTCAAAATATATTGGTATTGGGATTCAATCAAAATTATTGAAGATCATAATATGTGTTTAGACATAAATTTTTAAAATATTTCAGAATTGAAAAAGATAGTAGTATTTCAAAATGTATCTTTAATTTATCCATAAGATTCAAGAAACTGAAAGCAAGGGGGCCGGTCATGTAAATAAAATATCGATCTTTCGGTCTACTTTATTGGCCTCCTGCAGAACCATAAAGACAAGAATGAGAATCTGCTATAAAGATTTTAAAAAAGGGAGAGAAAATGGAAGTACATAAAGTAAAATCCAAATAAATTTCAAAAACCTATTACTGTCAATCATAAAATGGATAAACATTATATATCCCGTATCTATTAAAATCTCATGAATTTATTTGAAAAAGTAATAACTATTTTATTTCTAGTTTTATTTGTGTTTATACCAAACTGATCTACAATATTACAAACTATATCTCCCTTTCAGCTATTAATTTTTTTTCTCACTTTTTTCTTTTTATTTCTTAATAAAAATATTCCTCACTTTGTTGTTAAAACTCTTTGTAGTTTTATATATTTTTTTTATTTTTGTGATTTTACTTTTATATTCAGTTATGTCAAATGATTTCATTTTTATTACGCTTATTTTTATTTAACCTTTTATGTACATTCATTTTCTCTTCTTTTATTATTATTATTTTTTATCATCTCAATATGTATTTTTATCTTAATTATCTGGAAATAAGTCTTGTCTTTGTAGCCCCAAGAAAGGCCTACCGAATGACCCGAAACGCCTAATTAATTATTTTTGCACTAGTTTTTATTTTATCTTGACCGTCCCCTTCTCTTTCTTCTTTCAGATTAATACGGTCAACTATTTCGTACACAATAAAAAAGAAAAATGTTTTGCACATTAAATTAGATATTTATACATTATCAGACAGCAATGATTTGTTATATTTCAATAAAAAATTGCTGGATATATACTGATTAATGATTAACTAATTCTTTGTAATTAAAAATAAAAGGATAGTTTTAAAACAATAGAAAGTTATACATATAGTTAACGAGCTGCGGAAAGTGTTAAATGAATTAATACTTTACCACTTCGAGAATCGGTTTATAAAGTTCTTTTTTCTTTAGTAAATCTGCCACACTTGAGGGTAATATATATTATTACTATATGTATGAATTCATACCATATTTAGATATTAAAAATAATGATACAAACAGATAAAATATAATAAATATATCACAAATAATAAAAATAAATTAATTAAAAAATGATAAATCATTATGATAACGTAAATTAAAGTTAAGTAATAATGAAATAAATTATATTGAACACATTGATTCCAATGTAAAATATTTACACTTAGCCTTCGTAACTCCGTGCTCTGCCCCCACATGCACAATAGATGACAAAGCAGGACTCCAGGAGATCTCAGCGCGTCATAAATACTCTGTTAATAAATATACTTCACATTTAGTGGAATGTAGAGAAAATATGATGGATAAAGCCTGAAGATATTCAATTATTACAAACAATTAACGAAGCAACAGAAAAAATCGTTTTTTAAACTTATAGATATATTTTCTATATCAATAAAAGCAAGTTACTACCTATATAGTCATAACTTTATCTCAAGAACGAAAATGCCTATGAAGCTGAAATTTTTAATAGTGATTTCCCTTATGCTCTAGATGTGCGATTTGAAAAAAAATCGTAATCTAAGTGGTTGAAAAAAAATTATTCCTAAAGCCTTAAAAACAATTAGTTTTTCGAATAACTCGGAAAATTTACATCTTCTGGAAAACTATTGGTATTCATCTGAAAGATAATTAAATTCTCGGTCAGTATTTAGAAAAAATATTAGATATATAAAAACAATATATAAAAGCATATTGGACATTGTATCCATGTTTTCAGCGCAGGTTCCCATGGAAACCAGTTCAATTTTTTTTTTTTTTTTTTTAATAGTAATTCGGAAACTATACAGTTCACATACACAAACAGATGCTCATTTCAAGGAGTGTAATTGAATTATCAATATAATCGAAATATACCACTCACTCACTGATTTAGTAATCAGTGTATCTCAAAAACGACAATGCGTATGAAGCTCAAAATTTTAACGCTGGCTCCCCCTTTGTCGTAGATGTGCAATAAGGCGTGATTTGAAAAAAAATCGTACCAGCCAAAGTGATTAAAAAAAAAATTATTTCTGAATCATAAAAAAACTTATTTCTAAAACCAAAAAAACACGGGTTTTCACTTTTTATAGACGGAAGGCTTCATCAACGGATGGAAAAATCGCATTTATGTTACAATTGGGTTACGACAGTATACAACGGTTATGTTTAGTAGCTAAGTAGTTGGTATTAGCCTAGTAGTGCCTAGTAGTCCTTAAGGACACGTGTTGTTTTTGTTTGTTTACAAGTGATTTACGGGAACACTAATCATAGAGAATCAACCAAACTTCAACTCCTTATTCTTGGAACATGTCTGTCTCCATTAGCTCTCTCCCCTCCCTTCCTTCCCTTTTCTTTAGTATGCTTTTCACAAGCAAGAAGGAACTACTCATTTTTAAACATGAATATTGATCCAGAGGAAGTAAATTTTAAAGTACTTATTATTAGTATTTACTTTTATAGTTTTGTATATGATCTAAACAAGGCCCATTATAACTGTTGTGATCATTACAATTGCGATATTTTAATTTTTCATAGCATTTATAAAGCTGACAATCTAGTGTGTCCGTGAGGACACGCTAAGCACTAAAGGCGTTCAATAAAGACGTAATTGTTTTATTGTATTTTTTTTATTTCTAATTTTTTTTTATTTCACTAATTGAGTTTAAAACATTTTTTAAAAGGATTTTACAGTGTAATTATTTTTTTTCCTCACAATTTTAAGCATTTGGCATCCATACTTGGTCCTAATTTGACGGTGCAAGAGGTCCTGGGGGAAACGATGAAAACAGTGGAATTGTTGGTGCCTACATTGCACCTCCCAATCAAGAAATTTTGACAGATGAAGATCCGGGGATGAAGACAGTGGGGATAATCCGGACAACCTAAGCAGCCGTAAACTTCTTGCAGATGCTGAATTTGTGGGTTGTCTTAATTGGATCTAACACGTTTGGGGCGCATCCAACAACTACTGCAAAAAGATATTCTCAACAATTAAAAAAAGTGGTCCAAGTTCCATGCCCGTCTGGTTTTCCAAAATATAATGTAAGGAAGGTGTAATGGAGGTGTAGACAGGATGGGGCAAAATATAAATCTCTACAGAATTTCAATTAGAAACAGAAAATGGCATTAGCCGCTTTTTTCTTGGATTCTTGATGCCTGCGTGCATAATGCCTGGCAAATAAAAAGACAAAATGGAAGTGCGAAGTTACCTACGTAAGTATAAAACTGAACCAAAGGTTCCCGGAAGACCATCTGCCGGTTTTGAGAGCAATAAGATTAGGCACAATAAATCACCTTATTCAAAGAATTCCCAACAAGAAAAAAAGATGTGTTGTAACTTTATGTAAGACTGAAAAAAAAAATCATCTGCTGTTACAACACAATGTGGCATGTGCAATGTTGGGCTTTGTGTATACAAAGTTGTAAAAAACCAGTTTCCATTAAAAAAAATATGTTTATTACACATTAGTTCACTCCCAAAATGTGTTATCTATTTTATTACTTCATAATTATATTTCTGTTTTTAGATTTTCTTATTTTGCTGACAACATATCACATGTTTTCCAGTTCCTTTTTGCATTCGTACAAAGAAAAATTGATAAACAGAGATATATTTAATTCCTTTTTGTATATTTACAAAGAAAATGTTTTTATATAATAAAAGTTATAAAATGCTATAAATTTATAAAGTTATAAAATGCTCTATAAAACATATTTGTTTATTTTCACTCATATCCTAACTAAACCCTCTCCCTCCCCATTAGTGCTTAACGTGTCCTCATGGACACGTGGCATATTAAGATTCCTGATAACAAAAAAAATTTATTTTTATTTTCACAGTAACGAATGGCACCAATTGAATGTATAAGAGTCAAAATTTTCAACATTATTCTGGGCACTACTGATTTAATTACATGTTTATGTATCGTCTTTTCAACCAGTTTTGGTTAATATATGTACCAAGATAGAGACAGAAAGGCTTAACATTCAATCAGAGCAAGCTGCGACCAGAAATCTATGTTCATCTTAAAAATGTCATGTGTAAAGCGGCCACAGATGTCATACACGATCAGTTAATCGGTCCGGCTTTATGTGTGACATCATTTCTGAACGATAAATGGAGCTAACACATGGGTGTTTATTCGTCCGGCATAATCGGAGATTAAGGAAAAAAAGTGTAAAGCTTTATTGCCGTTTTTACAAATTTATTATCATTTGATGTTCCTAGAAAATGAAATAAGACGAATTCTAAACAATGAAGTCGAATACCGAGAAACATTTTCATCCCATTGGCCTTGGAATATTCGAAGTCAAAATTATTGTTGGTAACCGGCTGTTTCTTCGAAAGTTCTGGTAGCTCCCCTCCCCTAAGAGTTCTAATAATTGAAGCATAGAAATGCAAAAGAGTCTAAGCACCTTTAGAAAATATTTTCGGAATTCTAGTTTCAATTTGAAAAATATCAAAGAAATGTGACTTAATTATAAAAACTAAACACATTTTTTCCTGATAACCTATCGTTGTATAAGTAACTAAATCTCATTTATAATAGTACTAGCTTTACACTAAAAAAAGATTTTTTTTGTTTGTAAAAAACATCCTTTTTCTTCCTTTCCTTTCAATCCACATAGCCAGGGCAAAGAAAGAGTATTGAATGAATGATGTGTTTACTCGGTGTACCTACGTTCGCTATAATACTTTTATTTACTTTCCCATTCATTTCATATAGCAATAATAATGATGAAATGTGCAATGTATAATTAATATGTTAAAAGTAAAATAAAAATCAAAGTTAAACTTAAATATTTTCTTTTTTTCAAAGTTGTTTGTAAACGTTTTGTACAAACTACAGTATGATGATTAGGAATGATATGAACAATAGTTCTGTCTTCTGTTACATTATATTACATAAATAAGACAAAAAAAACTTGAAATTTGGGAAGTTATTAATTTGCAATTCTTATCACCAGCAGCGTTAGTATTTTAATAAAATTATAAGGAAGAATTAGTTTGCACAATTACCTTAAAGAACTTCATAATTATTTAATGATAGTTTGAAAATTATATTAAACACAGTAATGAAATCTAAAAAAATTACATCTTCTTGTAGAAACTTTAACAATTAAAACAAATTAATTAATTAGGTAAATATTTTCAATAATTTATAAACTTTAATGATATAATTTCAATAATCAATAACGTACTAGAATAAAATATTTTTAATAAAAATATCAATCTTTGAAAGCGCTAAACTCACCAGGAATGATTAATTAAATCAAATGTAATAATTAGAAAAAATACTAAATTCGGAATAACGCAAATTTTAAATATTTTGTTCTACTAAACTTTTTTCCTTCTTTTTTTCAAACTAAACGAAAATTAAAAAAAAAAAATAATTGACCACATAGGAATCAAGAATGAGATGTTCTAATGTTAATATTTGTTGTTGATGTTAAAAGAATGTTGATAAACACAATGATTCTAGTATAAGAAACTTTCTTATTCTTGTAAAAGAGAATAAAATAAAATATTATTTAAAATTTTTAATGTTAACATTATATGAAAACATTATTTAGTGCCTTGTCTCTAAAAAAAAAACCCTCGTGTCTCTGAAGAAAATGACTAACTAGCCGACGATCCAAGATTGAAAAATATAAAATCACATAAATTCTGGCCAGATATAGTACATCTCACATCAGCAGCTATAAAAAAGACTGACAAAATAGACATAGGACATTAGTCTAAAAGATTTTAACATATACTGACGTAAAAGGGACGATGTAACATTAAATAAATCGTTAATGGAAATGCTTGTTACCTTTTTTTTACCGAGGATAGAGATTGTTTTTTTAGTTGTTTTTAAATCTCATTAATCAATAAATTCGATGAATTAAATTTAGAAAGTAATCCTAAATATGTTAATTTTCTAATCAAAATAACACTATTGGGAAATCTTCATTTTTTATATTTAAAAATGACTTATAAATGGCTGAAATATCTAAAGTAAAAAAAACAAAAAATATATATTGTTTTGGAATAGTTTGGGAACACAAATGGATTACTCGTTTAAAAATGTGTGACGAATGATAATAATGAAATAAAGAAATAATTTATATAAGGAACTCAAATTTTCTAAGCATTGAGGGGGTGGCGGATGTCGCATGGAAAATCGCTTGGAAAACCGACCAGAATGGACATAGTTTATAGGTCCTACCGGCACACAGTGGGACGAAACAGCCAAAAACCGGTCAAAACCTTTTTTTTAATTCTTTTTTTTCTAGACATATGAAAATTTACACTTAAATACATATATGTTCAAGGCATATTGTCCCAAATTTTCAAAACAATATATCCATCCCCAACGCCAGTGTTCCTAACATTAAACAAATTGTGGAAATTGTTGAGAAATCGCAATGAAATAGTGTATTTTTTTCATTCTAAAATCCTCATAATCCTATGTTTTTTTTTTTGTCCCTACATGTTCCTTTTAAATTACCAAGAGTATGTATGTAAGGAGGTAGATGAGCGATCAAAACATTATTCAACTGTGTGAATCTTCGGACATTTGAATAAGCTAAATATAATACTATGAAACATGTTTGTAAATATTTTCTTACTCAACACAGTGAAGATTTCATTTTGGATTGCAGAAGGTGGAGTAATTTTGATTTTCAGGCAGGTTGTATGTTTTACTCTAATGAAAAAAAAAAAATGAATTCCCTACACCTTGTGCGTTTTTCGCTATCTTGAAAATACCACTTAAGAGCTGGCACATTTTTTCAGTTATGCCTCAGTAACTCGCTTCCAGGGCATTTTAGGCAAAATTACCAATATTGAAGAGCATTACATATTCTGCAAGTTTTATATGAAACGTGTTGAATATTAGGAAGAGCTACCGAGATACGGGGCCTTGAATATCTACAAAAATGTCAATAAAACATATAAAGGTCGATATGCCAGTAGTTTCGACTTAATAACTGTTTTCAGCGCAGTTTAATGCAAAATGCTTTATGGCCAATCTTATATGGTATTAAATTTCCTACAAGATTCATACAAAATATTTGTACTCGTAGTTACTCTGAAAGGACGGTGAGAAATATTAGAGATAATGGACTGGAAAAAAAATATCACCCTCTATTGAAATTAGTATTTCTGAATGAAATATCTCCAATCCATTATCTATGAAATGTACACGTATATTTCATGAGATTCATTTAAATTTTGATTTCTTTATTAGATTTACATGTAATACTAAAATGTTCTAAAATTGGAGATGCCTTAAAAGACATACAAAAGCCTCATGGAAGACACGATATAATAGCTCGAGTGTTTCATCTGGAAGTAAAAAAAAAAATGCATAGTTTGACTGAAGGTTCCATTTTCAGCCCAAGTAGGTGTGCTTACTGTGGAGTGGCAGAAGCGGAGCTAGCCTTATGCACTGTAATGTGTAACACAATTATTATATGGATTATACTTATCCATACCATAAACGTATATGAATTAAAACGAAATGGCAGAAATGAAATATTCGCGTGCGAAGCCTCGGTCAACAGCTAGTTTATATATATTGCCATGTTTCTGGCAATCTACTTTTCTAAGGCAGGTGGAGGTTCCAGAAATCGCATTTCCTCAATTTATTTATGTAATATTCTAGGAATTTGTATCGGTTCCAGAAGGGAATTGATCAATAAAACTTAATTATTGACTGATCTTAACATAAAAAGCTGGAAACCACAGATCCTCCTCTCCTGCTATGGTCACTAGGGATATTATAAATACCATTGGAGATCCTTTACAAGGGTGTCGCTTACCAATTCATTTAACTAAACTATATGATGGCATGCAGAGCAAATATAATAATAGATTCTGACATAAGAAATGACTTTATTTAAGATAATTTATGAATTTAACTGGTGATTTAATTATGAACAACTTGAATTCACTTCATTATAAAAACCTATTGACTTTAACATCTGTATTTGAGAATATTGGACCTAAATTGCTAATTTAAAATCTCACTATGGTGCCACATAATATTAAACAACAATGTCCACAATTAATGTAAGGAACTATGACTTATCTGGTGTTGTTTTCGTCATTTCGGGTACTTTCCGCTTTGCCGCTTGATGGTCTGGTTTCCTCTCCTTGGCTGCGGTCTCAAGCTCTACCTGCCAGTTCTTGCTGACTCCTTCTCGGATGGACTGTCCATCTGGACTCTCTGCTTCTACCCTCACAACTTCAATGCCTCACACTACAGCTCTCTCACTTTGACTTTTCAACTCTCACTGCCTCTTCTTCCGTGTCTCTGTCTCACTGTCTGTTCTCTCTCTTTCCCCTAATAATAGGGGAATCTATTTAGAAATAAAATAGAAATATCTATTTTTCATACATTTGGCCCCCACTCTCCTTTCCGGCCTTCCTATTGGTGGATATTTTAAGAATTTTAGCTGGGGGGCGTGTCCCCTCCATCGGCATGGAATCCTTTAAAAAATATTCTATTGCCCCTTGTCCTTGGCGGCACTGTAACTTGCCAGGAGAGCCTCTGACTTATTTTTACGATGCGTTATCTTTATGGTTAGTTAAGCTCGCTGTCGGCATCACAACCCGGGGTCTCTCAAGTCGACCTTCGCAGATAGAAGATGCCTTTCCAGTGTTTATTTGTAGTAAAAAGAAACCTATTTATGTCAATATTGACTAAATTACGTGGCAAATACTTAAATTATTTATTACTTAATTACCATTATTTAGTCGAAAAGATTTCCTTCCATCCCAGTATTCTCACTACATTGCAATACACACATACGGTTACTCCTACGGCCATGAATACAGCATTATCCTCAGAGTAATAAATATTCAAAATAAAACTTTATTTGAATAATGTCAAAATCTGAACGAAATTATTCTGTTTATTAATCATATTAAGTGTGACAAATATAAAAAAAAACATGTGCAACCAAGTAACATATCAACTAAATAAGTCTTAGGCATTTGTTGGCAAAAAGTAAGCTGCCAACCGGCGGTCTTATCAATAACAGCGGTCTACTGTAACCCCTCGGGCCCCGTTACATCCACCAGGTCCGGTAGCCCAACAGTATTATACCCAAGGGAACCAAGGGAATATCCTTTCTATTCACCCCCTCCCGTTTTCCACTCTCCGAGTACGGTATAATTTAGCCTACCTTGCCAAAACTGAACCCATATAGCTTTTTTAGCACTTTTTATATGTAAGAATTAAAAATAAAGTCACTGAGTTTCCTTGTAAATTACATGCATGGAATCCTTTTTACTTCCTTGTATGCAGTTAAGGAAGTATTGTAGTCGCGAAAATTTTCGGTTTTCAAATTTCAATAGAAATATCCATTTTGACCATCTCTGAATCCATTTTGACTAGTAATGCCTTGACGTCTGTACGTATCTCGCATAGCTCAAAAACGGTTAGACGTAAAAAGTTGAAATTTTGTATTTGGGATTGGTGTAATATCTGTACACCTCCCTTTTTGGGCACTAAATGATCACTGGAAGTGGTACTTTACTTGAAGGTAAAGGTATGATAGATTTTCCTCAAAAATTATATTAAAAAATAATGAAAAACTTCTCAAATTTTCTATGTAAGATTTATATGTCAATGTAGATAAACTACTAGATTTTGGTTAATATTGGCCCATCGGAAATGAAAATTTACTTTTAGGCCAGTCATAATAAACTTTCATCAAAAGTTATATTTAAATATAATGCAAAACATCTCAAATTCGATTTATTAGAATTTTATATCAATACAAATAACATACTAGATTTTGGTAAAAATTAGTTTGCCGGAAGTTATATTTTACCTGAAACTGTTTATTTCTTTTACCTTCCGACTTGTTAGAAGGGAGGAATAGGAGTCGTGCTAAAAATCACAAATCCAGATTTCCATGGATAAGCACCATTCTAACTATTTTAAAGATTTTTGTAACGATGTATCTGTGTGTGTGTATGATTGTTTGTGTGTGAGTGTGTGTGTGTGTGTGTGTGTATGTGTGCGCGCGCCTGTGCCTGTGTGTGTGTATGGATGTGTTTCTCAAAATTAATTTTAAATCGATGAAAATCAGCTGATAGTTTGATCAGCCGAAAGAGTGGTGCAGTAGGATCTTTGAAAGATATAAAATCACATGATCCCAGTGGGACATATATGCAATAATGTTTCTCCTTAGGAGATTAAGAAAACACTGTTTTTTTAATCAACGAAAACAATCGATAATGACTATTTATTAGTCTCCTGATTGAATTCATACTGAAAATTATCAGATCTAATATGCCCTAAACAACATTTTTCTTGCGAATAATGTATCTTGACTGGCATCTTGAATTTTGAATATTATCCCAATTTTAAGTAGTAGATTTAAGTTTAAAATTTCTGATCAGAGGTAGTTTCTTACTATAAGTGATCGCATTAATGAAAATCTGTCTACAGCCCATTATCTTCATTATGCCCAAGGTCCATGCTTGCTGGTGAACAGTAACTAGTGTAAACTGGTAAAACAGTTCGAAAAGTACATAAGGCTTGCGACCAAAACTACTAATGAAACTCAATGGGACTATAGGCCTGGCCGGATGTGTCTAAACCAGATTGGCATACCGCATTAATTCAGCCAAAGACATCAGTGAAGCGTTCCTTTCATTGGTTTTCTTGAAGAGCTCTCGTTTTGAAGAGCACTTTGCATCGTTTGATATCTTTAGTAAGAAGTAGATCCCATTAACCGTAAAACATACAGAGGTACACCACTGGAATTGCCTAATTTTCTTGAACTGTGTTGATATAATTTATAATATGTTTTAAATTCCAATTGAATAAACAGGATGCAATCTTCATGATTTTTATGGATATGTTTCAAAATAGGCTTCTCGATACTTTCTTTATAATTTATATCTTCATAACATTTCGGGATATTACTCCCATCTTCAGAATCTTCCTTAAAAAAATGTCTATTATCTTCATTGTTTTCTCAGGTTAGCTCATAAAAAGTGTAGTTATATACCCCCTGAAAATTTTTGGGATCCACTTCAATGTACAAGGGGCTTCTCAATAATATTTTTTTTTTTTTTTTTACACAAATGTATAATGTAGACATGAAGATAATTATAACATTTGTACAAAAAATTCTGAATATGGGAATAAATTTCCAAAAGAAATAAAATATATTGAAAACATATTCTAATTTATTTTGCCACCTTTACCTAATAATATATTTTTAGTCGTATTTTCCCACTATTTAAAATAATAGACTTTTGCACTGTATCGAAGGTCATTTCAAGGGGTAGTGTCCATTTTAAATCCGTTTCATAACCCCTAAAACACGTATTTGGAGATTTCAGGGATGTGTGGAAAATATATATATATATATATATATATATATATATATATATATATATATATATATATATATATAAACAGGGGAATTTGATAGGAGATCTGTTTTGGAAAGATGGAAGCAGTTCTTCGTAGAATTACTCAATCCGAGAAAGGATCTAGCAGTCAATACAGAAAAAGAGACTCAGCGGATATGGAGGAAGACGAAATACTACCCGACAGGGAGGAAATAGCTGAGATAATCAGAGCACTCCTTAATAACAGAGCTCCAGGAATCGACAGTATTCCAAATAAGGTTCTGAAATACGGTGGCTAGGCAGTGGTAGAGGTAGTGCATAATCTTATATTTGATGTATGGATGGAAATGAGGATGTCACAGGATTGGATCGTGGCAGTTCTGTGCCCAATACATAAGAAAGGAGATAGATTAACGTTCCAAACGTATTGCTTCACCGCCCACTTTATACAAGGTTCTTTCAGTCGCAACAAACGGAAGAATCATGACATGGGTAGAAAGAAATATTGGCGAATGCCAAAGTATTTTCGGGCCAGAAAGAAGTGCAGTTGATAATATGTTCGAAAAATGCTGGAGATGACATACGAAAACAATGTTGATCTCCATCACTTCTGAATCACTCACCCTTGTATTATTCAATATTGCGCTAGAGCAAGCGGCCAAATCAATCAGGATGAACCCAGGAGGAACAATATATAACAGAATTACCAACACTTGGCGTATGCTGATGACGTGGTAATATCGGCAAGAACAAAATCGGCACTTACAGGAGCTTTAAAAGAATTAGAAGAAATTGGAAAACAATTGGGTCTTGAAATAAATAAGGAAAAAAACCAATATATGATTTCCTCAAAAAATGAGGGGCAAGAAGAACAGAATCACGTGCAACTGCTCCACCACACATTTAATTAAAGTAGACAGCTTCAAATTCCTAGGGGCTTCAGTGACGGGAGAAAAAATGGAATCAGAGCGAAAATAAAAGCAAGAATCGCGCAACAAATGTCTTTTTGCTGTGCGAAAAACATTGGAGTTTCTGAACCTGTCACGGAAAGCAAAGCTGCTAATTTATAAAACAATCTTGAGGACAATTGACAAATACGCAGGTGAAATGTGGATCCTGGCGAGGTTCCAATCGTTCGCCTTCTGTCGATGATTCAACCCTGATAAAATCTTACAACTTAGGCCCCACATATATTAAAGCAGTATATATTGAACAAATATTAATGTAATAATATAGGTAACCAATGATAAATATTTTGAATGACGGGTAAAAAGCTGTTCGTCATTCATTAATTAAATTGGGAATTTCTAAAATTTGTTATGTGACTGTCAAACTAATCATTGAATATCGTTTCTGCTGTCATTGAATGCCAATGGGTCTAATTTAATAAAAATACAACGAGCTAAATGGAAAAGCAACGAACTCTGACATCAGGGGTTAACTGGGAATGGGTTACGGTAGCTTTTACAGTAACTGATAGCCAACAGATCTGAGAGTTGTCAGATTGATATTCATGGCAATCTCATCAATCATGAAATATATATAATTAGTCTACAACAGCTGACACTCACCTAAGATTCATTAGTGATCGCTATAATTAGCGGCTATTATATACTCATCGCGTTCATTAACAGCGTTCCACGTACCCGAAATTATTAGAACAAGCCGATTATTGCTAATAAATTAGTCAATGCAATCTCTGCCAAAAGTAGTTTAACTCTGAAGAAATTTAATCGGGATGATAAATTAATACATAGAAAATTAAAGAAATGGGATCTGTAATTATTATACTTTCAAGTTTTAAAATCTAAATTGTCGTGACATTTAATCAACACTGAATACAATTATTAATAAAAAACGTTGCAGATTATTACACTATAGTTTATTATTTCCAAATACCTAAATATCTAAAAAAAAAATATATATGTTTTTAAGGCTTTGGTGTAATGATTTTAAACAATTTTTTTTCTCTCTTTATAAATGGTCGAGAAACAGGGGTTAAAAAATGTATTCCTCGGAGATAACTCATAAGACAAGAACTCAAAAGACGTTTCAAATAAATATATAGACTAATAAATAGGACTTCTCAATAGACTAAAATCTTAACATATCTATGACCATTCTAACGCCAATTTGGACCAACGCACTTGATGGCCTGAAAGACCTTCTAATATCAGACGTATTCAATCCTTCAAGTCCCCTGAACAGCGCATTATATGCGACCAACGACACCCTACCTAATTACCTCAAAATACCTTACATCCTCAACCTCTTTCCACCCGGTTTGTTTTTTAAATTCCATCAAAGCCTTTTCAACCATCCTAATCCCCTGGCTCAATCACTATCCAACTCCACTTAACCATATAATCCTCCTCGATAATTAAAACGGCAGTGGCACCAATACCTTTTGTAAATTTTTTAATATACAGTACAGCCTCTATAATCCGGCCGTTCGCTATTCAGGCACGTCCAATAATCTGGTGCTCTGAGGGCGCCGCAGAGTGGTCAAAACGTGGAAAAAAACCTAAATCGCAACACTCTCAAAATGCCAGGTTGAAGGGTTTTTGTATTTTTTATACGTTTTGTAAATTTGGAAGTAGCTTTTTTTAAAAGTGTGCATCTTTTGTGAGCGGCCGAGCACAGGGTTCTAACATGTTTTTCATAACCTATTAGACCTCTATTTACCTGAGGAAATAGTATCGAGTTGCGTAAATCTGCCAACTTTGTTGATATTTAGATTTTAATTCCTAAAAGTATTGTTGTGACTGAACGTGTCTTTCTAGACCCCTTTCTAGTGATATCGATGGAAAGTTTTGGAGAAGTTCTGAAAATTCGCTCATTTATATTTATTTGGGTGCTCAATTAATTTTCAACTTTGGAATTTCAACTTTCATTCATTTCATTTCAATTTTTTCTGAAAGTATCAAAAATATGCAAAAAACGTGTTTTGTTTTTTTGCTGATTACTTGAAATAATTAATTTGAATAACTTCTAATATTCCTTTCACATTAAATTAAACAAGATTAAATTACCTGCAATTTTGATTTTAAAGATTGATTTTTTCGGTTTCTCTGTTTTGAAGCGAAAGTGAGTCGAAATTAGGAGACGCTATGTAGTACAGCCAAATGGGGACCAGAAAGGCGGTGGAAAGATTTAAAGAAGTTCTAAAAATCTGATTATTTATGCTTTTTTGGGTGCTGAATGTAAATTTCCACTTTGTCACTTCAATTTTTCTTCAGAAATAAAAAAATGCTATAAAGCTCAAAAAATAAATGTCTACATTCTGTCTCACAATTTTACTGTCATGAAACTGCAAAATTGTATTTACAACTGCATAGATGGTAAATGATGCCTATATCTTCAAGATTCGTCTGCATGGTAATACTATTTAAGAGACTATTTAACCTATTGGGATACTCACGGAAAAAAAAACAAAAAAAAAACAGGAAGCTAGGAAAAATAATATGGAGAGTATTGTAATAGGGCATTCCCGAAATTTCAGCAGGGCCACTACCAATGAGGATGCCATCAACATGCTTCAAGTGACATCCGATGATTTCGGTTATAAATTAAAGTCAAATAAAAAAAATGCGAATTATCGATCATTAATTACATTTCGGAAATTAATATAATAGCGCAAAATTGTTTGATTCAAAATTTATATTTTATTTATATTGTTCTAAGTTTTATATATTTTTTATGTAAAATATAAAAAGATATACTTATACTATGCTAAATGTTTTTAAATGATTAATTTTTTAAGTAAAATTATATTTTAATGTTTGTTATATTTCAACTGTCACTTTTATTTACCCAATCATTTTCCGTATCTTTTGAATTATATCTTGAGATGTTTAACTCCTATTGAATCGGAGTTTGCTGAATTCGATTCAGCGTTAAAAAATACATTAAAACAAATCTATTGTTGTGTTGACAAGATGAGAGGTTTACCAGAGTATCACAAGACGTTGACGTTGATTGACCCACCAGCTATAAATAGTTTTTATCGTAATAAACAGAAAGTCTGCTCTGAGAATTTAAGGATTTTGATTTTCTTATTACCCATCATTACCCGGATTGTCTTTGGTCCCAGTTAGTCCGGATAAACGAAGTTTTACTGTATTGTTTAAAGTATTTTCTTTGTTATACCAAACTGTGTACAATAAACTACAATGATCAAAATAAGTATTCTTCTACTTAGTTTTTCGAGTAAAAATATGCTTAATAATTTAATGAACATAGATTAACTGACGGATATGATAAAGAATAACATTTTGCATTATTTTTAGAATTAGAAATTATAGAAACCCGTACAACCTAATTAACAACAAAAATTGAACAATTCATTTTTTCATGTAGAACTTAACAATTTCGATTTACGACCCATTTTGGTGGGTATGGGTTGTTAACGATAATTCCCCCAAAATGGGTTGTAATTCGAAATGATTAAGCTCTATATGCAAAGATTGTTCGATTTTTGTTGTAAATTAAGTTGTATAGGTTTCTAATATCCTCCACCTGTAAAAATTAATGCGGAATGCTGTTTTTTGTCATAGCCATCACTTAATATGTGTTCAATAAATTATTAAACATATTTTTACCCGAAAAAATAAATGTATGAATACTTACTTTGGCCACTGTATGTGGCTGTGTGTATTACGCGTCATCCTTCAGCCTTCAATGTATTTTTATAATATTGCAGCAGTTGAGACAAGATGGACTCCTCTCCCGGAGTTCTACTTTGCCCCCATATGTGAAGGAGGGGCTTGATTCGGAAACACCCAGGCTGAGTGTAATTATTTTAAATATGATTGGAATATTTTCCAAAATTGGCAGATTGGATGATTTTGAATTGAGATCAAGATGCTCATGGTCTTGTCAATCCCAATGTATCCTCATTCTACCTGAGCATGTGTGCTCAAAATATATAAATTTGAGAAAAGATAATCCAACTAGTAAATCTTGTTTTTTAATATTTGAAAGAAGAGTGCTAAAACTGGGCGAGTTATGGATATGGATGAAATGTATGTATTCATGAAACATGAAATTTTGCTAGAAACTTATAAGCTATATACCCGAAGAAATGGAATTCGTTATAAACGTTCAATATTTAATGACCGAAATTAAACACTGCATTTTTTTTATACTATTGAATGTACGTCAAATTGTTTAGTGATAATTAAAATAAAAATAATACCAGATGGTCCAATACGTCTGGCCAAGACTGTGTGTAATGTCAGTGAATATTTTAACTATACGACTTATTCTAATGGAAATGCCATTCAATAAAAAATGTATGTAATTTTTACAAAAATAATGTCTCCATTTCGTTTCTCTAAACAGAATGAATATTAGTTTATTTGACTGAGATCAATTCAATTCAGTAAATTTAAAGTCAAAATTGACGGCTATATTATTCTTCCAAGCAAACTCCCCTGTGCTGAATGGTCTTGACCCATTTCTCAGCAAGAGTTCGATCCCTCTTTGCACTAGTCCTTGAATTCATTCCTTAAACAATTTCTGTTTCAACATCTTCAGCTGTATTGAATGGATTCAAAATGTGTGCTGCTGAGAAGAACGAGCTCTTCTTTATTTATGATGGAAGTACTATAAATCTCTATTTCTGATTATGAGTTCGGTGATTTTCTAAAATGTATTTATTTGTTGGAATTTACTTGTATTAAAATCGCATTACAAAAATACAAGGAAAAGAGTCTGATGAAAATGACATGACAATGAGCCGTGAAAAACTATCGATTGGTAGTTGACAGTTATATGCAAGAAGATCCCGAAGCCGTTTTCTTTCTAAACGCCTTGGAGGGAAGAATCTTTGTAGACCATTGTGGATAATCTTATTTGTGACAATATAAGAAGAAATAAGGATTTTACGAACTATTTTAGATTGTAAGGATTGGATAGAGAAGAAATTCTATTATTTAGTGGAGACCCATTGCGCAACTTCATATATCCAAATAGGATTTGATTATACTCATCATGATGATCTTATTGTGATAAATGGGAAGTTTAGAGCGTTCATCTTGTAAATGCTAAAGCAGTCGGAAACGACGTACAGGTTCTTTTCGTTGAATGAGAATCTCACGTTATTATCTTGTGTAAGTGGTCGTAGGTAGCGTTTCTGTTCAACAAGGATAAACAGAATATTATTAGAGAATACTGTAGGACAGCATTTCTCAGGTCTTTTACAAAGGTAATCGGTACAGGAATTTTCTGTCGATATATAGAATATAATAGAGTTTATTAAGAAGAAAATTAACAAAATAATAAAATCTTTCTGCCAGATGACATCAATCGGTCGGTGCCTTGAATGGAGTTACCATGGTATTGGTAAACTATACCCAAAAAGCCATTTTCGATTTTGCATAGGTAAAACACACAGATTACATTACATACAGCCTTAGCCCATCCTATCCGGTCTTAGCTTAAATGATGTTTACGTAGTAATGATAGCTGATTCTAAAAACTGCATATCAGCCAGTGAATGGAAAGACAAGTTGACGGGAATTCCATTAGACCTAAGATAAACAATGTATGTTCGAAGGAGTAGATTTTCAAATAAATTTCAGCGCCTAACTCCTGTATCCAGTTTGTCTATCTATCAGAATACAACTATAAAGGCGTAACAATAGACCAAAAGAAACTGAATATAACTCAAAAAGCGAATATAGTATTCTACCAAGTACTATCAAAACTCATAGGCAAGTTACAGCATTTTGTTTCAGATAGCTAAACAACTTTCGATCAACGTATAAATAATACCACAGCCATAAAAATGAAATATCTCCAAGGAACAAGGGACGCAACCAGAATAAATGAGAAGGTTCGGGAAGAATTATATTGCGATCAATCCTTTAAATGCTAGAGGCATGACAGCTGAATTGTTTTCGTTATTCGAAAATGATAGAAAATTATGGAAAAGTCTGTTCTAAGAAGTTGGACCGTGAGAAAGGTGATATAGGGGCCAAAGACTTATCAACGAGTACATTGGAAAACTCGGAAAAAACAAGAAGTACTGAGGTAACACTATTCTAATGCCAACCGGCACTACTGAGTTAAGAATTGATAAAAAAAATAAATTAAATTTCAAATCACAAGCAATGTTCATTTCAATTCATGTCCTCTGACTGAATCGTTTTTATAAAATACCCGTTAATTAAAGATATAGAATAAATAAATACAGCCATATCGCTGATTAAGCAGTTCAATGTTATTTATAATCTGAAATTCCAATAATCTTGACTACAATTAATTGGAGAAACAATTTAAGAAAAATATAAAAGTTTTAGATTATAAATAAATTAATTAATTTACCAATTGTACAGGAACATGATTAAACTGTATTTTAAATTTTCCTTTACTTGGTTCTATAATTCCAGCTTTCCTCTTCAGCACGTCCAGAGGAATTCACTGGTGAAATGAAATTCTCAATCTCAGTTTCCTGGAGAAGTTTGCAGATAGGTAAATTTGAAAGCTCCGTAATGGCTAGAATTAATTTATGCGTCCTTTCTTTTCAGATGGATTTTCATTTACATAATATTTCATCATGAGTAAATTATTGTCTCGCTTTCTTTGGTCTAATGGGATTCCTGAATGTTATAAAAGTGGAGGATACCAACCATTTTTCATATATTTAGAACCGCTATGGTCTGAATTTAAAATTAATTTTAAAAGAAATCAGGATAAAATTAAAATTGTATACGATGCTCTCTCTATATGCGTCCAATCACCTCCTTTACGAGAAAAAAAAAAATTAATGCTAATATCAAAATGAAACGTCAAAACGTAAAACGTGGATTAAGCCTTTCATACTTTATCCTTTAGCAACGAATTGAGTCTTGAAAACAGACCTATCCTGATCATGTTGAAATCCGTAAGGACGAAGGTTTCATAAAGATACGAATCAGTCAAAAAGAATGCAAGCTAAATGCAAACTTATCAATCCAAGAAGAGAGTATTAAAATATACAAAATAAAATAAAAACGAAAATTAAAATAACTAAATTGTTAAATATGTAATAAGTAATACCTTACTTATTACATATGTAACAATTATTTTATTACATTAGCATGTGAGGTATGTGCGCACTGGATTTTACAAAGTTCGACTTTACAGGTCTGTAAATTTTTTATTATTTTCCTCTTTTTTAAAAATTGTTCCTTAGACGATTATGTTTAAATATTAAATTCAAGCCTTCGTTTCAACCACGTCCATTTTGATGAGATTAATAATTTATTTTAATAGGAACTGGTACGCACTTGCCCCTACCTTAAGGGGTAAGTGTGTATAAGGTATCTGGAAGACTCATTATTCAAGCAATACAAGGGGGGCGAGTACAAAATAGTTTGTTTACGGAGGATTATTATACTGATGTAATAATCGAAAAAAGTTAAAACTCGTTTGAGATTCACATTTTAAAACTTCAGAGACAGTAATAAAATGGGATGTGGAACATAATTGAATACATGTATTGAAAAAAAAAGAAGTTTTATTTCAATGCGCTAGTCCGAAGTTGCCCCGGTAAAGCATGGTGGTAAGGGTAAGAGTACATCAAACGTACTAGTCCCACAACAAAGATCTGCATTTACCCCTATTATGTTTTTCTGGAGAAACTGCTGACTAGCACTTAAAAAAAAAGAAAACTGTCAAGGAGAAATGCAAATTACAAAGTATTTTGAAGAACAGCTTCTAAAGGTCCCACTTTCCAGAAAAGTGGTGGAAAAACACCTATCATCTGAACAGCAGAAGTTGATAAATCTAACATTAACAAACGGTTTGAATTGATATCATTATAATTCGTTACACTTCACCTTAGCGAACCCTCGAGGCTGATTTATTATACATCAGTGTTTAGGCTTCATGCTCCCAAAAGGACAGTTCTTACAAGGTCATGATTTTGATTTAACGAGACGATTACGCATTTAATACCTGAAGACGCACATATCTCCATTACCTTAGTCGTTATTAGCGACAATGAATTTCAACATAGAATTACGTTCCTCTATCTTAGGTGTTAGGACAGAAAGCTTTTGGCGTCATTTTTTAACGCTCATAGTTCTACTTCTATAAATGATAAAAAGCGAGAATTGGTATCATTTAATAGAGAAAATGTGTCATTAGAGATGGTAAAAAAAAATGTATTTTGACTTTAGGCGGAAATACAGTAAGCGAGTAAAGTTGACCAATGTTGAGAGTGAATTGATGGCGCCGTCACTTTTCCAGAATATATATTTAGTTTATTAATGAGAGTTAAGAGTATTTGTTTAATATATCATAATTACTTCATTATTTAACCATATTTATTAGACATAAAAGTTTTCTTCTTCTTCTTTAGTAGCACTACAACCCGTGAAGGGTCCTGACTTCCTCCAACAGCAACCTCCATGCGTTCCTGTTCTGTGCCGCTTTCATCCAGTTTCGCACGCTCAAATACTCTCTGACGTCATTGGCCACACAATCTGCCCAGCTTAGCTTTGGTCTCCTAACTCCGCATGGAACTCAACATGGAAGCGAGGATATTCCTCTATAATAAGTGCATTAAACATATCTCCCTTTTTGTGTATGGGACAGTTCAACGTTTTTCTCCAGTCTCCAGGTAATACTGCACTGGTCCAGATGTTCATTAGCAAGTTGTGCAAACACTTTACAAGCTCCATAGATTCCTATTTAAACAGTTCCGCGGGGAGTGAATCAATGCCAGGAGTTTTATGATTCTTCAACCGACTAATTGCTTCAACAACTTCTTCCTCATCAGATGGTTCTAATTCGCCTTCATAAAGCTATAGAGAATTATCGTCACTCTCTTTCCCTCCATTCAGTAAGGTCTCAAAATATTTCATCCATTCCACCATGCAAGCTTTATCATCTGTAAATAGGGTTCTTTCCGCATTCATACACATAGTCGGAATCTGCTTAAATGGTTTTCTAGTAGTGTTGACTCTCTGGAAAATTTTTTTAGCTTCATTTTCGAATCGAAACTCCAGTTCTTCTAGGTCAACATTTCTTCGTTATCTCTTCTTTCGATGACCTCGCTTCTCTTCCCGGCGTTTTCTCTGGTACTCCTGAACAGTTTTATGTGTCCGCCTGTTGATCATGGTTTTAGAGGCTTCATACTTTGCATCTGTGAGCGCTTTGCACTCTTCATCGAACCACGGAGAAATTAAATATTTTTCTGCTGGATCTAAAACTTCTTCTACTGCTCGTGCGATGGTTGAAGTGCATTTTACCCATTCCTCTTCGATATCTTCGCTGGTAGGCCGCTGAGAAAGTCTCTGATCCAACTTTTCGGAATACTTACGCTGGATTTATTTTTCTTTGAGCTTCTTTAGATAAAACCGCCTGGTAACTGATACTAATGCATGCCTTGGACAGCTTATGCGTTCTTTGATGTGTGTAATGCTTAAGAAGTTGTCTAAATCCACATTAACACTTCTGAAGACACGTACATCCGATATACTGCTCACTTATCTACCGTTGGCTAGAAGATGGTCGATTTGGTTTACATGTCGACCATCTGGAGTAGTCCACGTTCCTTTATGGATATCATTATATGGAAACAGAGTGCTTGCCAAAATTTTAATTTAATTTAATAGCCGATTAATTAATGAGCCATTATTTGTTAGCAAATTGGTTGTTATTTTAATATCATAATGATTATACGAATTTACAGTTATTCATGCTGCTAAGAAATAATAAATATTTTAAATGAAGAATAATGAGAATAACTAATAATGAGAAAAACAATATTCGCTCTTGGCTATCAAATAATTTTTATTACAATATAACTAATCAATTAACGATAAATATGATTTAAAAGCTACGCTACAGAAATAATAAGAAAGATTTTTTTTAAAAATCCGATGGCAAAGCCGGAGATCCTTAAATGCTTGTGAACTTTTTACTTTTTATAAACTCTATTAAAACTATTCCTTACTTGTTCAAAGTCGACATAAAATTAGGGTAGTGATGAGCGGCCATGGCAAAATGTTTGCTAAAATTTTTAAGCCGCGGAATATAAAACGAGTCAATCCTCATTTTTCATATTGTTCGATAAACAATAGCCGTCCTTCCTTACCATTTTGTTAAAGCCTTCTATATTTTCCTTTGTTATATTTCAAACAATACCCCAATTCGTTTTGATGAGGGATCTATTAAAATCTTAATGATGAAATTCTCTTCAACACCTTATTGACCTTTCACCTGTTTATGCATAATGCCAGGTATATTGTTTCGGAACAAGAGAAATAACGTCAACAGAAGAATTTAATTCATATTTATTTGTATTTCTCTCCCTTTCTTCAGCGATAACTTAATTTAGGTACTTGTCGGGTTTCATCAAGCCCAGATACAAAGATAAATAATTTTTTGAACTTTTGTTTCTGTATTTTTTCAGTCTTCGAACTTTCCCTAACAATGTTTTTTACATTTTTTCAACAGTAAAACGAAAAAAACAAACTTAACTACGGAATCCGCTAAAGAAAAACCAATGGTGAATTTCCACCCTCGTTAACCTAATGCACCCCAACATCAACGAAACTTAAATAAGTGAAACAAATTGCGATTGATAAGATAATCCAAAGATGAATTCCTGAACAGTATTCGTGATAACATTGTAATTGACACTAAAGTGGAAAACACCTCAAATGAGAACAAAATTGCGAACTTTGAAACAATCCTAATATAATTAGGGATTGATAAATTATTTGCCACTTCTATAATTTTGTTTTATTGAAAACTAGTTTCGTATGTTATACATTCATCTTCAGTTCTAAAAACACAAAAAAATTCAAAAATAAGCAATTCAAAATATAGTTTGGTATTATTATACATATTAAATTAGATGTAATATAAATCAGTATTATAAAACATTTATGTTATATTTTTTTTAATTTTATGTTATAAAATGTAATAAAACAAAATTATAGAAGTGGCAAATAATTTATCAATCCCTAATTAGATTGATCCTTCTATACCATCATGCGGATGTCAACTAATAAATTAAAAGAAATCTTAATATCATATATCATATCAGAATATCATTGACTATCTTAATATCTTTGAGACTCTTGATATATTCAAGCACGGAATGTGTATACCTGATGTATCAACTCACACGATTTTCCTAAACACAACCATTCAAGGCCCTTCAGGCAGAACTACACTAGATATCGGAGAGTACCGTTGGACTGTAAAAGGGTGTGTAGGAAGGACTACATAGAGCGCATAGGATGTTTTCAGGCTTCTCCGATCGTTCTACAAGCATTCCTCCCTCCTAACATCCTACCGCGTTGGATCGTGAGTAGGACTATCGTCCCACAAACTACACTTGTTTACTATTGTCATTAATTGTTATCAATACTGTTTACTATTAGTCAACACCTGCCAGGTTGGGATTTTTCTACCTAGATTACATGATAAATTATGTTTTTTTACTTTAATTTTTTATGGTTAGAATGTTTTTTTTTGTTTTTATCTACTACTAAATGGGTTCATAATTTTTATTTAATTAGAAACTAATCATTAGAATGATTTGAAAACACATCTTAAGTTTTTTATTTTATTACTTTATTTTACACCTATTTTCCAAACATGCAGTGTGATAAGCTAACCAAAATATGATCTAATGTCCAAAACCCCTTATTGCAACGTCACTGTGACGTTCTAGTGTTGGGACTGAATTGAAATATTAAATAAATAATTCGATTAAACCTGAATGGCGACAATTTTGAACTAATAATTCTGGATCCTATTTTTGTTAATTAAATGTTCATCTCTAATTTATCTAGTTTTGAATAGTTTTAAGTTTGCTTGTAATCATTAATTTGATACGATCTTTCAATTAGTATAACTAATTTAATTTATATTGAATTAAAGTAATACGAAAATGTATAAACCTTGTAAATAAAAACGTATAACACTAATATGAACCTTAAGTACATTTTTTATCATTTATCGTTATCTTATACTAGAGGTATGGTTTTGTTATCCGTTCTTAAGTAGGTAATTTTTGTAATCCTGCCTATCTATTTCGTAAAACATTTTCAAATCACTGCAATTTATTCGGTTAATAAACATTTTTTTTCGCCCGGACTTTCTTTTTACTTTTTTCAAATAACGCCACAGCAAGACAAATTCCTGACATTTTCCTATTTTTTAAAACATTCATTAGCGAAGAGTACAGAGATTAGAATAGATGATCGGATTTCTTGTAGGACCGTAGGAGGAGGAATGAATCCAACTGTAGTCCTACAACGTAGTCTTACTAGTTAGACCGTGATTAGGTACCACTTAACCGCTTTGGTTGCCAAGTTCAATTCAAAAATTGTTTGCTGTATCTTTCACTAATATTGGTCCGATTAGAATTTATTTATTTTTTTAAAGTTTAGCTTTGTCGACCTTTTAAAAATCTTTCTGAAGAGCCTCTGGAATAATCCGGAGATTTATAGTTTTCAAGTTATTCAAAAATTGAAAATAACTAAACGGGTTTCCATATGAACAAGGACAGAATATTTTATAAACGAGACTGCGAAGTTCAATAAGCTGTATCTTTGCTAATAACGGCCCGATTTCTATGATTGTTTTTGTTTTGAAGAGAATTTGATTAACTGTCAAATGGTTATGTAAATAATCAAAACGTATACCTTTCGAGTTATGAGCAAATGAAATTTTCTTTTCTTTTTAACTTAGTTTCCTGTTGTTTATCGGGGATGTATTGTATTCGAAAATTAAAAGTGCTTCAAGGAAAAGATTTTATACAAGTTTCATCAAAATCGTTGGAACCGTTTTGGCGCTGCAGTATATAGAAAAATAATTTTTTTTTCGGCTGTTGCGTAGACGCTATTGCGGACAAGGTACCCAAACTCCTACAAAACAAAGACACACATACCAATGGTGACTGAAAATAGGTTTTTTGGACTCAGGGGGTCCTGAAACATAAAGACCTTTTGAAAATTGCAAATCGAAAATTTGACCCGAATACGATACCTTCCTGACCAATGTGGTAAAGGAAGAAAAAAACACTCACTCCATTTAAGTAAACACTCAATACTTGACACGTGAAGTGTCCTGAAGATGTAAGTTCTCGAGTACTAGCTATCCCTTAGACTGGTCTGGTCAGACTTGCGGGCTACGGTAGGGTTTAGGCCCGGCAAGAACTATTACTCTCGCTGACAAAGACAGCAGCAATTAATACATCTCAGGGTTAATTATTTCTTTACGACTTAGCCATGCTCTCCCAACCTTACTCAATTGTTTTTAGAGCATTTCATGATGTCTATCAACAAACCATGACATACAAAACAATAAATTATAATCCAAATTATTTAGGGAGGTTATAATATATAATGATAATAATAATATTAAGTTAATATTATATATATATAATAATTAAATATATTAAGGTTATGATAATATTAAGTATTTCCAATTGATAAAGGTAGATTACCATACACATTCCCAAATTCATTATATTTTATTTCATTGAGAGAAGCTTTCGGTGTCCATCACCATATTAATCTCTATTTTAAGACAACATTAAGATTAAAAACAAGCTCAATTATTCATTATACATATTCTTCATATTATACAGTAATAGTTATAATTTTAATTTATTATCATGCAAACAATGACAATTACTCTGCCTTTCGAATCATTAGTCCGTTATAAATTATTTGCATATTATTGCCCCAGACCTGTTTGAATAAAATTCCTAAGTGCAACACTCAAACTAAAAAAAATACACTTAAACAGACCATTCATGATATTGTTACAGTTCTAATCTTATTTTATTCGAGTTACATACCTGCATGGGAAAGAGAACATTTCTGACCCCCTGTCCACTAGATTCTGGACGATCTCGATCGCCAGCGCATTCTATATTGCAGATGCTAATGTCGGTAATTGCTCGATTGACAAATGTACTAAAAAGATATTTAAATTTAATTTTATCAGTTATTAAGAATTTTACTATTTGTGATTATGTGTGAATAATGTTTTGGTATATGGGCTGCTTCATTCTTTGAATTAAGGACTTTGTCTTGATTTATGGCGATATATATTGATTCAAATATTTTACGTTTGGCCCGTGAACTAGATTTGTGTAATATTTTAACATTATCAAAATCTATTTCATGTCTAAGAATCTTGCCATGATTTGACAGAGCAGTACTAGTTTTTGTTTTTAGTGTGCTTTTGTGGTTATATATTCTGGTTTTGATATCGGTAGAAGTTACATCTATGTAGGATTTTTCAGAGATTTTGCATGGTACATTGTATATCAAATTTCTCTGATTTTCAATGGGGGTTGGATCTTCAATTTTAGTTAATAGACTTCTTATAGGATGTTTGGTTTTAATGCAAATTTAATATCATCAATATCTATTTTTGTTAAATATAACTATAATATTTTAAATAAGTTTATTAATGTATGTTAGCAATTTGAATTTACTATCGTATAGGAAAGTTACTATTATGTGATTTTCTGAATTATGGATAGGTTCATTTTCTACTATTGGCGATGTGGCATTAAAAAATTGTTTTAGGCTGGTCTGAGTGGGGGGCCGATGGTTGGTTACGTTTTTAGGAATTTGTGGATATTTATTTTCACCTTTATTGGTTATTAATATTAGGTTAGTTTTATTCATTTTATTTTCGATTGGGTCTTGTCGGTTAATATTTAATTTTTATGTTTTTGTATTGTATTGCACCATATTTAATTAATTAATTTATTCGGATAAAATCAGCTAATGATGATTTTAAAATGTTTATGTTTTATTTCATTTATATATATATATATATATATATATATATATATATATATATATATATATATATCATCTGTTATTGCTATGACCTTATTTATAAGATTATAGGCCAAATTGGTGATTTGGGTTTTTGGGTGATTAGAGCAAAAGTTAAGTATATTTTCAACTGTTATTGCTTTATTGTACCATTTAGTATATAATTTTTTTTCCGGATTATTGATATATCTAGATAATTAATACTATTGTTCTTTTCTATTTCGTGTGTAATTTTAAGTCGTGTGTAAATTTAATTTTGGGATGAATGGAATGGAGATTTTCAAAAAATGTTTGGTGGCTTTCAGTTTTTAAGATAACAAACAAGTCATCAACATATTTGACAATAATTAAGGGTTTTATAGGCATCATCAGGACATACACCAAAAAATCACTCTAAGAGAGTATGTGATTGGAAGTCTTGGATGTGCTGTCTCTGGTTGATGCGTCTTTTTGGACGGTTGATGTGAGAAGAGCTGTATTTGATCTTCATAAATGTGATTTTTTGGTGTATGTCCTGATGATGCCTGAATTGGCGAAACGTTGACTGGCTAGTTGTTTGACGGTATTTCAGAGATTTGAGGCTTTGTGTTTTGGAATCTTCCAATTGTTTTCTAGAAATTATTTTATGTCTCTTGTTGAATTTTTTCTCTTTTACATTTATATACATATGTATAAAATACAAATAAAATGTTGATTAGTAATAATTATAATTCATTAATGGAATGGTTGGATGTCTTTCTTCTCATCTCTTCACTATATCATAAATCACAAGGCTGTTATCTAGACACCTACCTTCCGATGCTACCCTCTCCCCTTCCCCTTCTTCCTTTACATGATAACATCTCAGAAATTACATATCTTATGAAAAGAAGAGACGCTACTGGAAGATGGTTTCGTCGTACTGGGATCAATAGCGACTATTCCACCTTACGTAACCTCTCCCCCTATCTTTCTTATGCCTTGCCAAGGTGAATACATCCATACATTTTTATAAAGCTCCTGACCTCAGATCTAAAAGGTAGATCCTTTGGAAAATATTCGTCGTCAATTCCATATACCTTTTCTACAGCTACTGGGGGTCTAAATTTATATTTCGCTGACTTACTATTCCAACCCGATCTGTATACATATATATTTTTTTTTTCTGAAAATTGGTTTGAATAAGTTTAGCAATTTTTTTTTTATGTATAGTTCTCCAGATAACACATTCCTGCTGTCTTACACTACGGTTACAGTGGATTTTTATTCTTCGTCAGAACAATCAAACAATGCGGAAGAAATTGAAGTGTTTACACTGAATACGGAATAAGCCTAGATCTAAAGTTTTATAAACCAAAGTTTCAAAGTAATAAATTTTTGAGGTAAAAAATGATAAATATGTACCTACAAGAACAATAAAAATGTGCTTATGAATTGTGTTCATTTCTCTATCAATTATATCCCGCTTTTCGCCAAAAACATCCCTGTTGCGATTATTTTGTTCTTGCATATCCCACGGACACTTATTTACAAATACAAGACTAATTAATTTTTATCCATCCATTGTTATGATCTATTGATTATATATAACCTACAACAAACAAATGGACTTCAGGACTAACTTGAAACTTTTTCTGTTTATATGGGGCTATGGTCCCCGAACCTCGGTGAGAAATATAAATTTAAGTAGTTCTAATTGCTTTAAAAAATATTTTAGGATTATTGTGAAAGGTCGAACAATTTCACAAAATAAGCTTATAAGGAAACATACTTATTTCGTATCTATAATAAAACTTAAAATAAAATAGTGTAATAAAATTACACTAACGGAAACTGTCCTGACGCAATGTTGTTGGCGTTTAGGAGTGTTTAGGAGTATTACCATGTGGTAACAAAGAACATTCCTATGACGGGCTTTAACAAATGGTGGTGGTTTAAGTTACCTCTTGACGACAAATCAGGGAACAACCAATCCAGATTTTTCAAGGATATATTTTCTGCCCTAAGCATCAAACCGTTGAGAGAGGCATAAAAAAATTAAAAAAAAAACACGTGTTTTATTGCATAATATTGTTTTAGAATGCATTCCAAATTAACTCCACGCACCTTTATTATTTAGGTTAGAAGCACTGATTACTTTCCTCTGAAAAAATATTGGGATATTCCCCTCATAGTTCGTTACATTGAATCATAGACAATATATCTTGGGCACTCAAACAAAACTCACTAATGTAAGTCCAAAATCATAAAAAATTCACAGTTTATTTCTTCACTTACCAAACCATTTATAGCAACCATCACTAAGTCATTGAATGCTGTCATTTGATGGATAAATTCATTTAGTCCACGTATGTTTTTGTTTTTTTTGCCAGGAACAAATCCTACACAATCCGCTCTCGTCAAAATCTCATAAAAAATTCACTAACGGACTTAGTGACTTTTGCTCGAACACCCACGATATTTTCGTATTACGCTTGTATTCGTTTATTTTTATTTTGTCCAATCATTGCGACAGTCAATTGTGTTAAGTTTTTCAACATTTTTACAGTGCTCAGAATTTAGAAAAGAAGAGGCACTTTTATATATGTATTGTGCATAAAAGTGCTTTGGGAAACTATACGGAACTATTTAGTAAAGATATTCACATAATAGAAGCAAAGTGAAGAGTTATTTTAATTATCGGAAAGTTAACGTTTAGAAAACATGATTTAATATTTGAATATTTGTAGTGAGATAGATTGACTGATAATGATGATATTGAACAGTTAAGCTAATTGAGAAATAAATCATTGTTATAACCGTTGTTTATTTTCTGTATTTGCGTATATTGCATAAGTTGCGCTGCATTATAATCCTTATAATTTCCCATGAATAGTTTTGTTTTATAAATGACATACATTTTTCCGATCCATTCCGGCTTCTCCACACATTCATATGCATATCGCTATGGATGAAAAAAAGTTAACAATAATAATACTCCTTGATTTCTCTAAAGCTTTTGATTCAATGGGCCATGCCATCCTCTTTACCAAACTAAAATCTCTATTCTTTTCCAATAGCTTAGAAATGTCTACTAACTGTATTTATAAGATAAATACATTTATTTAAAAAAAAAAAAAAAAAAAAAGACAAACCCGTATAATTTATATTTACTAAATACCTTTATACCTCAAGATTTTCTACGGAGAATTTCAATAGCGGATATTATCTCCTATTACTTAGTTGACTCATTTTGTTACTTAGCCTTATTAAACGGTACAATAGTTTCAAATAAAATCATATAAATGCCTGTTTTTATAGTCGATTACCGTCTTTTTATGAAGTAACTTTTATTCATCTTTGATTAATTTTTTTAATAATGCATAATAATGTATGCGTTATAAAAATGTTTTGCACACCCGCTTTTCGAAAAATAATAAAGAAACCTTAAAATAAACGTAGATAACCTTTCTTTGTCGTTTACATGAAAAAGAACAAAACAAAAAAAAAAACAACCCAGCTGCTCGGTCAGTTTTATGAGAAAGAGAAGTTGCCGGTAGACTGACACAGATAAATGGGATATCTCTTTTGTTGAGATAATCCTTTTTACTAACCTCTGGACCATCAAAGCTAGACAATCAAATCGTGTCCGCGACCCCCTTCTGTACTTGCCATCTATTCTCTGTATGCCTGAAGTTTTATTATTATGTTTTTTACAGCTTTGTTTTGCAAAGTGATTTTTCTTTCTCCGAAATTAAATTGTTGAGAGAAAACTATCTAATTATGAAATAATCATCTTAAGCAAGTAATGGGAGGGAAGTCACATTAGAGGGAGCCGAAAGGGAGATCAGGAGTTGGAATTGGGCTCACTCAGCCTCGTGAGGGCAACTGAGTAGTTAGTTGTATAAAGTATTTGATTGCCGCACATCCATCATTAATTCTAACTACTATCATGGCGGAAACCGATTCTCTAAATTTTGCCTATTTCAAGATTGTCGAGCAACAAATTTCCGATGGTTTGAAATTAATCGCTCAAAAATAAATTAAAAAAAAGTTAATAAAGGTTGAGTTAAAAAAGGCTTGAATAGAACTTGCGAATTACGTAATTATAAAAGAACAATTTTTTAAAATATAATAATTTATTACAGCTTTCCAGAAATCTGAAAGTAAGTATTTAAAAAACTTACTACGGTCTAACTGACCATATCGGAAGCAAGACATAACCGAAGGAAGAAAAACGCCTTAAAGCTTTCGATTAAGTGTTGCGTACATTATTAGAGTGTTAAACAACACATTATCATAGTGTTACATAATTCAAATACGGAATTGTGTAACACTATGATATATGTTAACGGCGCGGTCCAGTAAAGTAGACCACAACTAGGTTGTGTGTCTGATTTATTCATTTTCAACATGGCATATTGAGGAATTTGCCATAGTGGTACCTGCTTTCTATCATTATCCACAGGTTTATTAGCCATTTTTTTTTTTTTTACTTTGATTCAATATTTATTTTGTATGAATATTGTGTACAATATTGGTATTTTATTTACATTTATAGAGTTTAAATCGAATTTATATGTCAGGTGTCCGAATTTCATCAAAAATATTTCAATAACAATATTTTGAATTAATAAAATTATTAACTGGCAAACATTGGACAGAATTTGGTCAACATGTTCCAATAGCGTGGAATCAGGGGGCTTACCTAATAAAAGAAGTTAAGTGAAATATTACATATTTATTTAAATTTGTTTCACAATAATATTTTTTATACTACCTATATTTTTGAAAGTAATACTTTGATTTATTGGTTATACGTGCGGTACAGAAATAAATGACACATTTTGAAGGTCTAAAAAAAAAAAAAAAAAAAAACCAACCTCTCTAGAAAAAAAAAATTGGTATTATTTTCAAAAAGTATATTGAAAATAGTTTATTTCAGTGGGTTTAAAGAATTGCATCTTCAAAATGTCGGCCGTGGTTGATTCGGTCACTGTAACTTGGGGTGGCCGGTACGGTCAACAGATTTATCTCCTTGCCATTTTTTTCTTTGGGGATATCTAGAGGACAAGGTGTTTAAACACCGATCTCGTTCTCTGGGTGATTTAATGGAATGGAGCAGGCAAGAAGAAATTAATGCCATTCCACCAGAAACGACAAAGTGATGGGGATTTCCGGTCTTGCATAGTCAATAACGGCCGACATATGGAAGATGTATAGCTGTATTTCATTGTATTTTGAAAATTACATTTTAAAAACACAATGAAATACAGTTATAACAATATTCATTAGTTTGTTTTTGGCAGCCCTTTAAAATGGGTCAGTTATTTCAGCTCCTCCTGTATTTGACAGTAATATTTATATTTACCGTATATATTTTGAAGAAATATTTTCAGTGCTTTAAATGTTTTTTTTTTTAAATATCCCTTTTCTGGCTCTCAGGAGCGATGGATTTTAACGAATGAGGTATCAAAAGAAAGGAAATTTCACGAAGAAGTGACGAATCCTAACTTAAGTTGTTAAATTCTTACTAGGGCTTAAATATAAGTGATGAAAAAACTGGAAGGTTTCATTCAGGCGGCGGATCGAGGCGGGATGGATTGGATTTTAAAGTTTTCGACGCGGGCATCAAGATCATATACGTTCCTCGGAACGTATTGGTTCAGCGTATTAAAGCCCTAAAACCTACCGGTTTTGAGATAACGCATGATAGAGGACCGCACAGGCAGACAATGCCAGCTTGCGTATGTGTCGATGTCATGACTTCTTATCTATGGAAGCAAGTTGAGACTGTGTGAAAACGTTATTTTGTAAATCAAATGTTTTTAGGTTCCTATGAATGTTAGAGGAGATAATATATTCTTTCCCATGTCTAGCAATAAAAGGGTACTGCTAAATATGAATACTACAAACAGAAAATGGTATAGCTGTCTTATTGCTTAATTGTTAAACTGAAGGGATTACTAATTACTTATTAGGTAAACTGTTACTTCAACGTAACCATTATAAACTATGTAGCTTCACCAAATGCGTTGTGTTAAATAAATTTTCTTGATAATATTATATTGTTTATACGAATGAACATGTTTCCCTAATATCGCTTATACTTATACTATGTATTTTTCAATCATATTTAATGTTTTGTAGCAGATCTTTATTTGTAGTATGCATTATTTGTAGTGGACTACAGACCATCAGAGAACATCGACAAATAATGTATACGAACGATTTATTTACCTATGTCATTTTGTTAGTATAAACACCACTCCATTCTAATTAAATTGAGTTAAAATTATGAACTCCTAAATTGATTTTTATTTTGACGATTAGATGATTCCGAATCGTAAATAAGTTTCTTAATTGTCGATGCTCTGAAGAGTAAAAGGCTAAATAATTCATATTCGATTTAACTCCAATATTATAGCAGTAAAATATTTTATTTCATATCCACCGATGAAACGACCCTTCTGAGGAAAAATTCTCTTAAACGAGTTGAGTAATTCAAGAGACGGACAAAAGAATTCTAATTAAATCAACTCGTTAAAAGTTTAAAGAATCGCGAATCGTCAATCCGACTCGTTTCTGATTCTAATCGGTTTGTCTTAGAACCAAACCAATTTATTCTAGCCTCGTTGTAATTGACTAAGCTCGGCATTACAGATATAATTGCTTACTTTCGCCAATTTAAAACTTCTTTATAAAAAAAACAGCTCTTACTGGTCGTTCTATGAAATCCCAAGATTTTTTTTCGCTGCAGGAACATTTTACAATTAAAAAAAACAAAACTGTAACTATAAATGTAAAAACAATCCACCTTGAATAAAATTACTCTGCATGTGTATTTGATGTACTCAAGATTCATTCATGTGAATCGTTGTGGCAAGAAGGCAGTTTTTTAATATATTGGCTAAATTGTTATGTACATAAATATTCCCATCCATACCATCAAAACGTTATTGGGCATCTCATATCAACACGAATCAGCAAACGGTAATGAAAATAATTGACTTTGTCGAACGTCTGATCACTTAAACAAGGTTTGTGTCATATAATCAGTAATTTTATGAAAGCATTAATGATTTCATTTCACAAATAAATTTCATAGAAATTTTCCACCGATTTATTTTACACTATTCGCCAGGTTACTCCTGTTGTGTTCTGTTTTTCTATGAATTCGCAGTCGTGAAAATATAGTTGAAGTAATTTACTATTTATCGATAAACTACCTATGCACATTTGTGCAACCTGTGGTTCGTCCGTGCTCTGTCGCAGTGTATTTCGGATTATTAATACATATACTCGAAAATGTCTTAATAATGTTTATTATTAAGAAGGGAATAAATTTTTGCAATGATCATGATTTAGTTGTTGTCAGTTACATTCATAATCAGTATCCAAACCAATATGTTTTCTCATTTACATATTCACTAGTTTTCTTCATTATACCAACCTTCTGTGTAAATATTTACAATTATTTATAACATTATAGAATATATATATATATATATATATATATATATATATATATATATATATATATATATATATATATATATATATATATATATATATATATATAAAAGTTCCACTGTTAATATATTCATAATTAACTGACTAAATATCATGTTGTTCGCGTATGATATATAAATGTTAATTCGCTCATTATTTTCTTGTTTTTTCCACTTACTTTAATGAAAAAAAGATTCTTGGATACGGCCCAAGATCATCTGCCATAAAGTATAGATTCATCAATTATATTGTTGAGCAACAAGCTTGAAGTAAGCTTCAAGCTTAACTGACGCCAACCACAGCCAATCAGGTCACCATCGATTCAGTTTTAACGTAGTAATTAGCCCTTTATTTAATACTTAATTAATACACGTTGACATTAGTTAATCACCAATAGAATATAACCTTTTCCAGTAAAATTCTAATAAATTATTAGATCTAATAAGTTAGATAAATTCTAATAAATCAGGTACGCCTCGAACTGCTACTAACTGATATATATATATATATATATACACATATGCATATGTATACAGGGTGTCTCAGAAAATCGGTCTCTCCCCATTTAAATTCAAGAATATTTAGAACATCAGAATGAATTTGGTTGGATGTTATTTGAGGCGTCTTACCGACTTCGTAACCTACCTGAGTATTCCTCAAGCGACTTTATGGAATTCTCTATGGGATGGAGTAATTTTTTTTATGGATACCAAAGTAGAAAATTAAAATCACTTTGAAGTGGCAATAATAAATAAAAGAATAACAAAAATTATTATTTAAAAACAAAAAAAATTATTAGATTATTATTATTGTTTGTATTTTTTTTAGAATGCAAGTTTCATAAAAATCGTCAGAGCCGTTTACGAGAAAATTTTAAAAAAGTGTAAAATCGATGATATAATTGCCATATTCGCCTAGTCCGATGCACTTATCTTTGATATTACTGGCCTGAGTTTGATGATTTTTATTTCGTTTTTTAGATCATTTAATTTTCATTCAATTTTTCACATAATTTACCATGCAATTCATACTTTTTAAATTATGCGCAAATAGAATATTCGTTTCATCAAACAAATTTTTCCTGCATTTCTTCTCTGATGTACTAAAAGTTAAAGGGTTTTAAGGAAAAGGCATTAGGCAAGTTTATTCAAAATCGTTAGAGCCGTTTACGAGAAAATTGCAAAAAAGTGTAAAATCAAAGATATAAAGAGGTACTTCCGGTTAGTCGACCATGACGAAAAAGTTGCTGTAGCATCCCATCAATTCCATCAATAAACGTACCGTAAATACGTAGTTTCAGTTTCGTACAACTTTTCGTTTTTGAGTCAGGCTGTTCACACGCAAACACCCACACACAGAACTTTTTGCGAAACTTGATTATTTGGACTCAGGGGGCCTTCAAGCGTGGATTCCCTTTGAAAACTCGAATTCGAAATTTTTCACCATCGCAATACTTTCTCTTATATATAGGTATGTATATTCATCCCTTATGTATATTTCATAAATAGGTAAGGGGAAGTAAAAATATGCAGCGAATATTTTAGAGTGTTCTGCATTAATTTTATTTTTTCCCACTCAAAATACCAATTTAAAAATCATGAAGAATTTTTCTCGCCGTTTTTTTTTCACTTTTCACCTAAGTGAACCTTTAAGCGTTAAAATGGTCCAGCTAAAGTTTTTAGGTAATTTAATTATGGTTAATAGAAGTAGTTTTATATCTCTATGACTGATAACATTATATAGCGTTTTTAAAAATGATTCCCCGCTGCTATTGAGGCGCTATTTTGAGCATGTTCTGGGGCTCGGATTTTTGTGGACTTTGTAGGAGATGTATGTTTTAATGAACTCTAAAACATCTTGGAGTTATTTGACTGAGTTACTACTACATAGGTGAGGTAGTTTTCATGATAATGAGATACCTTTCATGAGTTATTTGAGAAAATAAGTTGTCAAAAAGAAGAAATGTCAATTTTTGTTCTTTGTGACGCTTAAAAACAATTTTTTACAACAAAAAAAAAATCATATGTATAAAATAATCTTAACATTTGATATATGTTTGTTGATTTAGGTGAATACTTTAATATATTGAAATAAAGGCAGGGTGTTATTATTTCACCAATTTATTTATTACGATGCAAATTTTCGGCCTACAAACCATCCGCAGGCATCTCTGTATAAGACCTTTATTTAGTTCAATTTATAATATATCACAGAATTAAATATACTTAAATATTCTAATAAATACACTATACATACTAAAACTATTTAAAATGCATTTACTGTCATATTTAAGTCCAATCTGGACCAAGTCGAAATAATTATAATAAAACACAAAAACAAAATTGAGGTTGAATCAAATTTCATTGCAGTTTAAAATGCAAAATTCCTATTAAGTTGATATCAATAAAACACAACTTTAAAAATAAAATAACAATAAGGGAGCCATCTCAGCCATCACCGATGAAACTCCAAAGAAGAAGGCAATGCAATGTTACAGCCAATTATGACAACTGAATAATTTGCTAAGCAATCATTAATAATTACCCAACAATTAATCTACATACATTGAAACCTCTCGAAATACAATCTATTAATTTATAAATCTAATATTAATAGTAATTTAAATAAATCAAAACTTCAATTTAGTAATTAGCATATGTGCTATTCAAACCATTAGTATCAGATTTAAAATTGCACACTCTATTCAAATTTTTTGTTATGTATATGGACTCAAGTATTTTTCTTTTATGATTATTATTTTCTGTTGCAATAATCTTAGTATTAGTAAAAATCAAAATTATGCTTGTTTTCATGGCTATGCGTGGAAAGGCCTATAGCTTTATTATACTTTTTAATTTTGGAATTACAATTACTTCTTTGTTGGCCAATTCTGTTTTTCAAATTTTGTTTAGTTTGACCTATATAACAAGTCTGTATATTATCATCACTGTTTTCATTAATATTTCTACACTCAATTCAATCTGATTTGTTTTGTCTTCTTTTTTTATTTTATCTTTGTTATTGATATATATGGCTTGTAACTTGTTTATTAATTTTTACCAAATTTAAGATCAGTAATGTCTTATTTCCTCAATGTTTCAGATATTGGGTTAGTCAATACATCTATGTGGGTTAATGAATAGTATTTGAACTAATTATTTTGATTAGTACCATTTTCATCCACACTTAATATTCTATTTTCCGTCAATGTATTATTATTGCCTGTTGGTTTAAAATAATAAGTGATCAGTTTGTTGGCGCTATCATGCTTTGGCTTGTTAAAATTGTGAACTATTATTTTATCGTTGGGCTGTTCATTAATTTCGATGCCCTTCGTACTATGATTACTTTTAGTATATTTAGCCTCATTCCATAATTTGTCTATTAATTTTTTAGGGTACCAATTTTCCTACAAAATTTTATAAATATTGTCCTTAACTATACTTAAATGCTGCTTAATTGTCAATCTTATTGCTTTAGTTATCATATTCTTTGCCGTGTTAATAACTTAACTCCTATCGTGGTTACTAAAGTAATTTAACAATCGGTTGCTAGTGCCATCTTTTTGGTCCATTCAGTTGATAAATATCCGTATGTTATAGGGTTAGAAACTGTGTTAAATATTTTTAAAAATTCTTCAATATCATTTTTGCATTTTAAACTGTAATGAAATTTGTGTTTTATTATAATTATTTATTGTTTAGTGACGCCGTAAATTTTGACTTGGTCCGGATTGGACTTAAATGGCAGTATATGCATTTTAAATAATTTTAGTATGTATATGGTATTTATTAGAATATTTAAGTATATTTAATTCTGTGATATAATATAAATTGAACTAAATAAGGGCCTTTTACAGAGATGCCTGAGGATGGCTTGTAGGCCAAAAATTCGATTCGTAATAAATAAATTGGTGAAATACCAACAGCCTGCCTTTATTTTAACATTTGATTTTCCGTAAGAACCTTTCATAAAAAATACGCCATTCCAGAGCTAGGCCGGTTTTTGAAGAACTGAAGAAGGATTACGGGGGCGTTAATCTCAGAAAAAAATATTTCATAATCCTTAGCAAATACCCACCGAGAGTTTCATTCCGTTATTCCAAATAATCTGTAGTCTACAGGGGGTGATCCATGTCACACCTTGTGTAAGTGTATATATATATATATATATATATATATATATATATATATATATATATATATATATATATATATATATATATATATATTTTTTTTTTTTTTTTTTCGGTTGGCTCTACAGACCGTATAGATCTTTGGCCGCCTGAACCAGCCTCCTCAACCTCTGCCTATCTCGGGCTACAGCTTTCCAGTTTACTGCATGCAGCTCTTTCGCATCTTTGTCGATCCTATCTATCCATCTGGTTTTTGGCCTTCTACGTGGTCTCTTGCCAACTATTGTGGCATTCATTGTTGGGAAGCAGCGTCCTGATGGATTGCTTCGAGCTACATGCCCTGTCCATCTTAAACTCCTTGCCTTCATATCATGAGATATTGACTGACCACTTTCTGTAAGCAATTCTTTATTGGCCTTTCTTCTCCATGAGTTTAGATTCTGATCCCATATCACTTCGGTTATCGTGCGGAGGGCTTTCCTTTCAAATCTCTCGATTCTGCTTTCTAGGGTAACGGCTAGAGCCCAGGTCTCGCTGCCGTATCACGGCATTGTATAACATTAATTTGAGATTTCTAGAGATTTTTAGGGAGTTCAGTACTTTTGAAAGAGAGAAGTAAGCTCTGTTTGCGGTTGTTATACGCTGATCTATTTCTGTATGCTGGTCATTGACTGAGGTTATTGTGGAGCCGAGGTATTTAAAGCTGTCTACTTTCGGGAATTTTCTGCCATCCACGCAGATATTTTTGTGTTGGGGTGGATTTTTCGGTTATCATATATTTTGCTTTATCTTCATTTACTTGCAAGCCTATTTTCTTTACTTCTCTTAACAGGTTCTTAGCGAGTCTCTGAATATCCTCTACATTGCTTTCAAGGAGAGCTATGTCATCCGCGTAAGCTAGGATTTATATATATATATATATATATATATATATATATATATATATATATATATATATATATATATATATATATATATGTAAAATTACATATATATTTACATACACACACACACATATTAATATACCCGTGTACAAGCTGTCGAAATTTTATAAACTTTTGTTATGATTGTATTTTCGTTATTGCCACAATCCAGTCTGAAAGCTTCTTTAATCTCAATGCTTCCAACTTTTAATATTTCTGTACAAACCCTTTGAGGCCCTAACCGTTTCCTTTGTTGGTTATACCTCTGAATAACATATTTCTCTCTTTTTACAGCAACTCTTAACATTTCAATTATATTTTTTCATTCATTAATTTCATCTGCCATTATTATCATTGTATTTTTTTTAATTTTCATTTTTCTGCTTGGATGTAATTATTGGTCCATTAAGGTTTTCAATATCTTCATTTTCTTTTCCCCTATATCTTTTAGGTTTTCGCTTTTTTAAATATTATATATTATAACTAACCTGTAATTGTAATAAAAAGTGCTTATTTACTATCTATATACTTATTTATTAACGCTCCCTACCGATCAGTGTGGGATTCATTTCTCGGGACCGTCTCGAAATAAATAGTAACTGATCCAGGTGGGAATCGATCCCACAACCACAAACGGGTACTCTGGTACCTTCGCCCCAACGTGCTCGGCCAGCCTCTATCTTAGTAGGTACTTACAATCTTGTTATTGCATCCTCTTAGCCAAATTAAAGCTTTAGCCAAGTCCCCCATGCTGCTTTCAATTTATTTCAACACAGTTGTTTGCAAGTTCGCTCGCCTTATTTCTTTTTTATATGTAGCTCTAAACTTTTTCAATGCTTCATCTCACTTAGTGCTGAAGCAGGCGTGCAAAAACATATTTTTACTAAACTAAAACTTTTTGATGAGTTTAAAAATACCAAGCCTAAGAGAATAATAGACTGTAGCTGAAATATATACTCCAGTATTTTGAGCCCATTCGACCGTAAGACCGCCGCATTGTGCCACGGTGCGGCAGCCGGCTCACTGAAATCGTCAAAGTGGCCTGTTACAACGTCCTGTTGTATGTATTTGAACTATAATTTATTCTCGTAGGACTTGGAAGTACATAGTTCTCCAAAAAAAAATTGGCTTGATAATAATACATCAATGTTTAGCATGGGCTGATTTTTCTGCTTTCTCCTCCTTCTTTTAGGGTGGAGAAACATATTAGACCACAATAAGCAGCCCATCATACTATACTATCGGTATCTTACCAGCGGCTTCGTATAGTGTTTATTAACAAATAGTGTTTATTACTTGTAAACCTCTCATCTGATTACGGCATTATTGTTATTTTTTAAATATTCTGTTTTTTGGCCAGAATAGTCAACTTTTTAGATTATATTAACTAAATGAAATTTTATATGTCTTGTTAATTAAAAACAACTGACATTGGAAATCCACGTGGTAAGTATCTCAAAACAAAGGTAACGACTGATTTTCAACACTTCGTATTTAGTTTTCTTTTAACTGTGTTAATTAATAAAAATAAATCCATTCAATATGGTCTGCAGATATAAACTGTCTATAAATTTACGATAGATTATTATATTACGATACTCGAAGGGAAACATGGCGAAATGGAATTGAAGCGCTATTCTGTTAATTGCAAGAGGTGTCTAATTAAGAAAATCTGTAAGGGCGGGTGGACTCCTCTGCTACACTGCTATATTTTTAATAGGATCTCAGAGCTCATTAGGATTTTTCAACAAGTTCTTTGGGATTATTAATTAAGATTGGAGACACTTGTCAACGATATTTCTTTTAGAATTAAATTAGTTTATTTTAATGTTTAAGACCAATAAAATGTATACAAACCTAAACTCGATATCACCGAGAGTATAATTGGAATTGGAATAATATGTAATGGGAATTATTTTATATTTTATATTTATTTATATTAACTTTTATATGATTCGTCATATAAGTTCTAAAACCGCCTAACTCAGTTTTAGAGGAAAATGAGTTAAGTATAGAAGCTTAACCATACCAACGAGCTGCAGACGCCGAAAGACTATTTTGAGGTTAAAATATGCTACAAATTATAAAAATGTAACTAGCGACGATATCAGGCAGATTTTGTACCTCCTGCAAAATTAGGAGAATTGAGTAAGGCGGTGTTAGAACTTTATGACGAATTACATTTCTATTAAATTTTGTTATAGTAAATTTTCTATAGTTGTGATCCTGCTATAATAAAGCTGTTCGGTCATTGTCGAAACCTTCACTCGATAAAAATCTTTAGTGATACCTTCAAAAATCTTCAAACCTTTGAAAAAAACTTTATTTTTTTTTAGCTAGCTAGCTAAATATCAGACTGAAATATCAAACCTTGTTGGACGTTTCGGTTCAGTAAAAAAGCTTATTTATGTGCCAGCGGTAGGTGAGTTCGTTTTACAAAGTAACGGTTATATTGAGAATCAGTTTTGTAACATAACTTTGTAACCGATAATTATCGGTCCATGCGTTAGATTCCATGTATCTAGTCCGGAAGCCGGGATGGAATAGTTGAATAATGAAAATTAAGCTAACACTTTTTGAAGATCAGAAATATTTAAGGAAGGCTTGAATTATTTTTAATACCGCTATCTTAATGACACTTTGGCTAAATCTGTTGCTAAAGATAATCACCTACCAATCGATAGCTGCTTAATGCCTTGCTCTTTGTTACGAAATCAGTGAGAACAGACGATGGCCCCTGTACGAATACACGCCTGACACATAACACTTCCAGACTATAACAAAATAAAAAGTACACATTGCAAACCAGCATAATTGTGACAGAAAACGAACCATCTATACATTACTTTAAAGGGTTTTATTTGACAAACACAGATTCTTGTAACTGCGACGGAGAAACTCCATAAATGCGGTACGATTTAATAAAAAGATGTGTGATACAAGGAGAAACATACCTTCAGGTACCTTAGCTACCTTCAGGGGATAAAATCTTTAAAAAATACAAAAAAGAGTTGGTGTGCTTCATTTCTAAGAAGAATAAATCATCAAAACCCAAACCATCTGGTGAAGTACATTTCATGATGAAGAGTGTAAACCTTAGGGCTTAATATGTTAATTTAAATTTAAATGATGTTTAATTAATATTAATATAATACATAATTTTTTTAAAATATGTGCTAGAATGAAGATTTTTCTAATATATTAAAATTAAAAATATAATTCTCGATACCAGAAAATTTATCAATGATGATTAGGATTTATTTTGGAAAATAAAATCCATGTCTTCTAACACTATTTACAATATCGTTATACACTCTTTTTTGTCATTAACAAATCAATGATTACTATTATTTCGTCTTAATTTTAACTGCCACTTGTTCTTTCATCATTCATTCACTTTTTCATCCTATTGCTTAACGCCGATATATCGATTATCGATAGTTTGTTAGCGATTGTCGGCCGATTTCGTTATGAGTTTTCGCGATATCGAATCTCGATATTTTACTGTCGATGGCCCAACCCTAGTTTTCAGCCATTGCACACAGTATACCGGATTTGGTACACAAGCATAGGAGATCGAAGCAATCAAACAAAAAAAAATCGGTCCAAGGGATAATCGTGGTTGAAAATTGCACATCGAAAATTTGATCCAAATACATTACCTTCCTTACCTATGGGATAAGGAAAGTAAAATGTTTTATATCAACTCAATTTTTTAATAATGTTCAATATGATCATAATTAATGACCACAGTAATTTGTGTTTGTTTGTGCTAGGAATTGTTAACGATCGAAATAAATAAATCCATTTAATGTTATAAAAAGCAATTAGTGTGTATTTATAATCACTAATAATATATGTAAATCACTTTTTGTATTCTGAAGGCATAACAACTTCTGATCAATACTGTAGGGCAAGCACTGAACACGCAATGGTTGGTGTAACTCCATTTTTATAAATATTTAATATATTACAAAGCAATCTAATACACAACTCAAATTGAAGCATCGTAACAGAATTTTTAACATATAATTGAAAGAAAACATAGTAACTTGCTACAGAGTTTAATTCAACGCTATTCTTTATGGTTCTTAGTTGCATTTAAGAAGTGGGGTAGCTTTATAAGCATGGGTATTCGACACCGAACTCCTTGAGTCAGGTTCGAGCTCGGCTGTGTTAGCCGAAAATTGATTTTTTGTATATTACCGTAAGTCGATCAGGAGGTAGGAGGACCTTACTGGGGCACAACCAGCATCTATAAATTAGGTATCTGATCCTTTGCTTCTTTGGGTGAAAACAGGCGATTGAGTGTGGACAACATTCCTTGTTTACCGCAGTTGAAGAAACAGTACTTATCAAGTACTGAGTCCAAGACCCTCCAATAGACGTAAAGTATTGTTGTTTTTCTTTATTATAATTTTGATAGAATTGTAATTCAACTGGAATGGAAGACAGTTATGTCGAAATATCCTTAAATATACAAGTGCTTTGTATACATAAGAAATTGACAAACTTGAATTTGTATAAATTGATAAATATTGTAAGTTTGGCCTTTCAATTGTTGATCTCGCTGAAAAATTGTTGTAACAGACCATAAAGGAATTATTTTATTTTTAAATCCAACATAGCAGTTAACTTTTCAACGGCGGGTTGCAGTTCGTGACAAAAGAACGAACTCTTGTGATAGTTTCTTTTATTTTCATGAATTTAATCCTTTCCCTTTCAATACCAGTGACGCGGATGGGTGAAAAGCGCAGGGATCTCGTGGAGCACTTGTCATCCACAGGTGCGTGGCAGAGTTTGGTTCGGAGTTCTCTGGGCAGAATTTAAATTTTTTATATAGCTACAAATGTGCTCAAGATGATTTATTTCATTTTTACTTGACTTAAATTTTTTTCATCAAATAATATAAAAATAAGTAAGCAATCGAACTTATTTTTATATTATTTAATTTGATTCGTGATTCACTTATATTATTCTAATTATTTTGATCAATAATTAAAATAATATGTGTAAATCATTATACTTTGTAACATTAATTAATAGCTGAGCTTCAAGTTATCCTTAATAGCTTCCCAAATAAAACGAAAAGGAGATAATTTAATTCTCATTAAATGGAAATGAGTTTATTTATTTATATGCCATTAAATTTACTTAAAATACTGTTTGAGGCAAAGAAAATAAGAAAAACTGGTTAAGTTTTCATTTTATTTTTTACTAATACACCGGGTCAATCTATTCTATTAACGTGAGCGTAAATAGACTAAAGTACGGGTAAATAGGGTCTCATCTATTTGATGTTAACAATAATTTTATATGTATATAATATATAGTGATAACAATGTTTATTTGAAATTTATAATTATCATAATTATAAGTTTGATATTTATCCGTGAAACCACTTGATTTTAACAAATGATCAAAACTTTTTAACTTGCAGATAAAGCCTCTTAAATTCATATGTATTTTTTTTTCTCATATATTCACCTTATTAGACTCTCCGCAAGGTTTCTTTCATTATATTTTAACCGTAAAATGAAGCTTTTATCTTGAAACTGTTCAGAGAAACAGTCTAGTTACCAAAAAATGTGCCGTAAATTCTTTCCTACCTCTCTCATTTTAGGACAAAGGAATAGCTGCTGGCGTCCAGTGGGCTTATTACTCTAAATTGCTTTCAACAGAAATTTTCATGGAAAATTCGGACTACTTGCAAACTTATTCCACAGAGCTTAGAAATATCAGTAAGCAGGAAAAGCTATTTAAGGGTTCGTTAACTATTACTTGTTAATATAAGTGATTAAAAATGACTAAATATTTATTGGCGATTTCGTATAACTGGATAATAGATTAGTATAAAATAATAATATAACTGTAATACAGTTGAAGCAGTACATAATCAAAACGGAAGTTTAAGATCTTTGGCATGATTTAAGTCTTTATAGGACAGTGAATCATATTCGTCCCACTTTATTAAGAAAAACCGTGGGTAGCCTTGGTTTGCTTAAATAGGACCATTAGATATAGGGGAAAATAAAAATATGTTACCTGGACCGACAACAACATTAATTAATTTGGGAATAGATTAAAAATTTTTGCCACCCAGCAAACAGTGGGACAAATTGGTCCCAACTCATATCTGCTAGCATAATTTTTTTTACAAGAAAATGATAATTTTTATCCATACTCAATATACGCCCCTAAAACTATTTCATAATTTCTTTTTTTTAATTGGAGCATAAGTAGTTCTGTCCTATAAAGGGTTAACCATCTTCTAATAACGTATTAGTCATTAGATTAATGAATTGAAATGTATTTTGGTTTATTTTTTTCAATTTATCTGTTTTTTCCATTATTTAATTAATTATTTTTTTTTCTGTAAATCTAAATAACTTAATATTTTTTGAATTCCAAATTATTATTTTTTAAAATTTATTTTGCTTTTATTTATTTGACTATTATTTCATTTATTTAATTTTTGTCCCTTAATATGGTATGAGTGGCTACTTATATCACTGTTACCTATTTCTCTTAAATGTGGTTAGTTAAAATATTTGACGTAAATATGAATTTTTTTATCTCAGCAATATATATTGATTTACATACAAAAATAGGTAATCGGATTTTAAGTAACATAGTTGTTCAGGTTATTGTAGGTCAGGTCACCTGCTGCCATGACCCGATTAATTGTTAGCATATATCATCCACACCTAGATTGTTTGTTTATATGCGTAAAATCCTATTTAATAATTTATGATGTTTTGAAAAGCCGTTGGTTAGTAAAAAAAAAAATATTTCTAATTCATTTAAAACATTCTGCTGGGGAAGTTAAGAATGGTTTTTAATTATAGCTAATTAGGCCTGGAAATAGCAAAATCTCAGCATGGAAGTGTGAGTGCTTTTCTGTAACCCCCACCTCGTTGTCCGAAATTCCCGTGTGACTTGGTACCCATACGACGTATATTGATATTCCTTGCTGTTCGAAAAGCAGATATATATTCAACTTAAAAATAATTATATTGAAAATAATGAACTCAATAATATAAAATAATGGTCTAATAACATCCAGTTGGCACGCAGATGAATACTCAAATGCATACATTAACATAAAAAAAAATATAAAAAAATTGGACTGTATTTTTCGAAACATAGTTTACATAAACTGACGCGGAATTTCAAATTAATTATTAGCAGAGTTTTTATAAAAAAATAACAACATTAAAGTATATAAATGAACAACAGAAAAATAAATGATCATTTTATGTGATTTAATTAATTAATTAATTATTAATACGGAATTATTAATTTCGTGTGAAAAATATTCCTCCGATATTCTCAGTTAATTGTCCTCTGAACGGCTCTGAAATTTTTGCAAATTTGTTATTTAGAAATTATGATCTTTTTCACGGAGAGAATATTCTGTTTTACTCCAGAAAAGGTCATTATTATAAATAGTTGTTATAACGATTATTATTAAGTATAATATTATAATAATATAGCATATTATCTTATGCCTTCAGTAGAACTATCCTTTATCAGAAAAACCTCACTAACCAATGGTACATCCTTACTCTTCTTTATACTACAGCCTAAAAACGACTGTTAAATACCTTTCCTGGAAGGTTCACCTGAAGCTACTTTTATTTCCTAGAACCGAAGTACCGCTCTAAACTGAAAGATCTATACCTGTACACCTTTGGTCTTGCCTAATATCTTCCTGATATTTCCCAGAGCCTCCCCAATAGGTATATTTTATTAAGTTCCCTTTTATGTCTGTGAAGTTTATAGCTATTGTATTACTATCCCTACCGTATATTTTAGCATCACTAGACAAAGGTTCACCTTCCTTGAACATTTTTTTCAATATTTCCTCTCTCCTACTCCAACGATTCCGTTGAGTCCATTCCTTCCCCAATCATTAGGTTTATATAAACCCATCTGATTTTGCAGATAATCACTCCATATTATTCGAGAGTAATAGTGTAACTAGTTAAGATAAAACAGCGTATTTTGTAAAAAGTATACTCAATATAACATTTTTTTATTATAAAAGTAAACAAATAAAGTTTTTACCATTGTAAGTTCACCAATTCGCTCACTATAGTTGAAAAGTTCTGCATTATAGCTGATTTTAAGAAGCATTCATGTCGAAAGATAACTGGAATTCCATACTTCTGGATACAATTATTGCAACCTAGGGGATCTCGTAATCATGTAGTAAGACATATTCGTTGCAAATAAAGGGGTAGAACCCCCTTCTTTCGACCAGTACCATTTGGGTACTAATGTCTATATGGTTCACGCATACCATACCCATGACTCGCCGTGTTAGAAACAGTTATACCTGAAGGTGGGTTATTTCAGCTGACGAATTGGTGATCTGTGTCCGTTCATTCTGGTGATCCAGATAGCGCGACCTGTCTGTAATAAATTTTCTTCTATCGAGACAAAGCCTATCCAAAATATTTTCCAAAATAAATTCATAATCATGACATGGGATAAGATTAATTTTGTCGGTGTTACCTAAATGAAAAAATGAATGAAGGAAGGCCTATTGAAGAAATATGATTAGATGGCATAAACCCTTTAGATCCATTATTTGGTGCGAATTTACCTCCATCGCACCACCAATCATTCTGAAAAAAATCCGATCCCAATAGCCGAAGGTAGAGGAAATTGCCGCTTCAAATTGGCCGATGGCACACCCGACATGAATTCCATAAAAAAATTGTGAGATTTTCTCAGGGGACTCATATAGTGAGTGATGTTTATTCCCATCCGCGACAGTAAATCAACTCCGAATCGCTCTACTCGAAGAATATAAACGGATGAATAACTTAAGCCAATAAAAATTGTCCAAATATAATTGAATAATTTGCTCCATTAAACTTTTTTTAAAAGTTTTTATTAATTAATTGATGAGCAAAAAAAGAAGCCAAAACTATTATTAGGTATTATATCAAAAGTTTCCAAAATAAAGCCTTGGTCCACTGAAATAGCAGTAAATAAGTAATCTGTCAACGTTTATATTACTTAATAGTTTGTATTACATAAAAGTTTAAATGTTTTTAAAATAGGACAAACTAATATTGTATGTTAGGCATGGATATACTTCCTGCTCCTGTTCCTCCTACTCCTGTAGCGAAGGTAAGGGAATGCAACAAGTTACAGGCCAATCAGATTGGAAAAGGTGCTAGGTCATCAATACAGCAATTGTATAGGTGTTCACTCAAGTTTCATCCGGAATCAATTAGGTACGAGGGTTAGATAATAGAGTAAAAAAAAAATTTTTTTTTTTTTAATCAAATTTAATTAATTTTATATTTTTACAATGATAGTAACCGATAACCAACTGATGATGAATGTGTAGGATGTTTTATTTATGGACAATTTTTTTTTTATGGATTTAGAATATTGTGTACAATATATCAATTTTCTGGTCGCATTCCATATTTCCTATATCATATGGGATAAAATATTAAAAAATAATAAGGTATAGCGAACCTGCCAACTTTCGTTGTCATCCTCCCTCCGCTGAATCCTGTTAAAGCACAAATCAACAAGATCAAACCTAACGTTATACTCACTTCTACGTCTCGGATTAGTATCTTTCAAACCATTCAAAACGTCAGTTTTAAAAAAATGATTCATGATATGTACAGTTATGTATTGAGGACACTAATATGGAAAGAGAGTTATAATAAAAATTTAAAAAAATAATAATTAGGTAGAGTTGATATTATTCATTAGAGAAATAAATATTTTCATGGAAAATATTTCATGGAAAAGCTGGCCCGGATGCCGACTGAGATCTTAGCCGGATATGGATTGGGACCAAAATATCAGGCGACGCACAACGCAGACTTGGATCTGCCAAATAATAATAAGTCCACGTCATCATTATGATATCGATAAATGGTTTCAGTTTTAAAAATCCGTTTCAGATATATGGCTTTTACGACAGGCAGGTTGATAGTTGGTACACTTGACAAATAGTATCAGCTGTTGGTGAAGAACAAGAAGTATCTGTCACTCGGGCGGCAAGCGGTTGTCACATACCGTCACCCTTCTATCAGCTTATGTAGCTTTAATCTATGTATGATTTCTACTATTCAATCATAATTTTCTATCATTACCTAGATACCAAACAGGAACAATGGGCCTCTCTCTCTACAAGGTTAAAAATTTAATCTGTAAAATTTTCCCTAAAAATCTAACGTACATTTTGGTTTACAGTTTAATACAGTTTGATTTTTTACTTAGAAAGCCTATATAGACAATTGATTTAAATCCTGAAATAAAAATTATTTTCAACGATTTTTTTTATCAATTAAGGTTTGTATCATGAAAATTGTTTAGCGTTTTATCTTCCCCCTGATTCAGGAAACACGATTGGTGCGTGGGCCCAGATGCTATTTTCAATTTCCGCCCACAGAGATTCAAAAAGGCCAGCGAAAAAATCCACCAGTCGCTATTTAGTCTGACGACTTTTTAGTAAAATCATCTTACGATTAGCTGATTTGATAGAAGCACCTTCATTTACGACACTACAAAAGTTTTTTACTCATTGTTTTGTTTTCGCGCATATTTGCCTTTCCTAATACTGTTAGTATTATCATCTGCATATAATTGTTTTCTTCAGTTTTCTTCAGTCAGTCGGCGTTCTTAAAAATTACTCGTCTTTATTTTGCGATCCTAACAATTTGTTATTATCATTGATTTTTCCAAAGACTCCGATTCATCATTTTTCACTGTTGATTCATCTCTCTTAACTCTGAGCCTTATTCATATCCCAAAGTTTTATTATAATAAATCAAATTTATTAGGATATTTAATTAAATTTAATACCAAGGCCAAATTGTAATACATCGGTCGTATGTATGTCATTTATTAAAACAAAATTTTTCATGGACAATGCTAATGATTGTAATGTAGTGCAATTTATGCACTAAACGCTAACAAACTAACGCTATTATAACGATTTATTTCTCGATTAATTAAACTGTTAAACATTCTCATCATCAGTTAGAAAATCGCATTGAAATATATTTAAATATTAACTACCTACGTAGTTTTGTAGATTTTCTCAAAGATCTTTTTTTGCATAATCTGTCTATTAAAGTGTCGCATTTTTTTCTAAATTCCAAACAATGAACAACTGAACACGATTGACGGTCACAATGACTTAACAAAATGAAAAATGAACGAATGAAATGTTATAAAAAAATATGCAGGTATATAATCTCTTATTCAACGTACCGAGCGAGGCGTGAATCCCCTACCCTTAACGCGAAACTAACAGAAAGTAATCAGTACTGCCAACCTAAATAATGAAAGGGCGTGGGATTAATTTAACAAAAATTCTACAATATTAGCAAGCATCCTCCAATATCAATTCCTCCGTCAGGGCAGTTATCTGTGTCTTTCAGTGTGATTGAGTTTTATTTTAAAGAAAAAAATAAGTATGTACCTTACATTAAGTAAATACTTTGTTTGAACGAAATTGGCTGGAGGAAGAGTTGGCGGGCGTTTTATTGGATGCAGATATTAATTAGTATCGTCGATTAGTGCTCTCAACAAAGGAGGAAGGCCGAATAAATCTTTCTAGTAAAAGGAATGCAGTAACAAAGCACGAAAATATAAAATTCAAAATCTGAGAGAGACCAACTCCTAACTAAAATTGTAAAAAGAGACTTGCAAATAAATTCACATACAAAAATAAATCAGTAAATGAATGTTCCTAATGTTCAACTCGTGCATAATTGCTCGATGCGGCGAAAATGAAAATGGCTTAATAAACAAATAATGAGCAATAACAATAAAATATGATGTTATGATTGAAATTGCAAAGCTATATAAATGTAGACTAAATAAATTGCTTATAACATGAAAAGGGTTTATTTTAGGCATAATGTTTATAGAAAGTTTTTGATCAGCGTAAAAAAATCTATAAAACTTACTCGATTTTCCATTTTTTTTTCTCCAAAATTCGGAGTTTTTGCCAAATTATGCGTCCTTTCCCCGATATGCCGGCTTTCCACGGTGCCCTATTTACCTGACCTTGCCCTCACTATTCTATGTTTTAAATTTCAAATGTTTATTTATAAAATAAATTGAATTAAATCTATTTAATAACTACTTTTAATCAAAATATATTCTCTTCCATATCAGGATCCTCAATAGATTACCAAAAATTTCAATAAAATCGTTCATTTCAAAACAGATACATAACGATCAGGTTCAAAATATAATATTAGTTATTTTTTGTTCATATACCGTAATATGATATAACGAATAAATAATTGAAATAATAACTAATAAATCGGTTACAATTAATTTTGATTAATAATTAATATAATATAATTTTCTCAAATCAGAACAATTGTAAATGATTCTCAAACCTGTGGATTATAATAGTCAAATTTAACTTTAAACTTTATTGAATAAATCTGGGTACATAATGAGCTAGTGTTAGTGAAATGTTACCATCTGACTTTAAATTGCTCATATACCAGTGCTTTTTTAATTTTATTTTAAGGATAGTTTTGTCGGCGAACAAGTAAATTTACTGAATAAGTTAGAAGTCGGGGCGTGTCTTTCATGCTCCAACTCGACTATTCGTTCCCAACTTCATGAAAAAGCAATGAAAGGATATGGTTTGTGTCCTGCTTACTTAATAGGATTGGTTAATTCTTTTTATGTTACCTGACCTCATTCGAGTCTTTATTTCATTCTGAAAAGGAAATAAGTTTGATGGAGTTTATATCTGATCAATAAAATGGTATTCTACTGAATACTGCATTCTGGGGTATTCTACAGCATTTATTGATTATTGAATGATGAAGAAGAATGATCATGAGAATCTCGATAATTTTACTCTAAATCACCAGCGTTAATTACAGAGGTCGACATGATTTTCGACGGATTTTCTATTCCCAGATATATTTTAATGTTTATTTATGGGTTTTCATTTCGTAAAGCAAACTTATTCATATTTGTAATTTACACAGATAGGCATGATTTTTATAACAATGATGAAGCCAGGTGTATATGAAGTACATATTTTGTAGTCCGAAATCCGAAAATGATAAGATAACTATTGTAACACGTGCGGTTTTTTTTTGTTACAGAGGTTGGGTGGTGGTGGAATAAAAGGAGACAACTGCTATTCATTGGAGGAAGGAAATAATTCCGATTAAATAATAGTAATTAAATAATGGATAATTTAAGTAGTTGCCACGTAATATATTCAATATTGACATGAATAGGTTTCCCTTTCGAACAAAGAAATATCTTGCTCTTTTTACCTGCAAAGGTCGACTGGAGAGACCTGGGTTTGCGAGCTTAACAAGTCATAAAGATATGGAATCGTAAAAAAAGGGCAAGATACAGTAAAAACCTGCCGCCAAGGACAATGGACAATAGAAAAAAAATTCAAAGGACTCAATACCGAGGGAAGGGACCCCCTAGCCAAAAATCTTAATCGATCCACCAACAGGAAGGTCCAAAAGGAAAGTGGGGGCCTGATGTATGAAAAATAGATTTTTCAAGAAGGAGATGGGGAAGAGAGAGAACGGGCAGCCGACACGAAGTAGAGTGAGTTTGAAGGTTGGAGCTGGAAGGTGATACAGTGAGGTTCTGAGGGTAGAAGCTGGAAGAGCAGCGGAGCAGTCCATCCAAGACGGAGTAAGCGTGAACTGGCAGCCGAGAGATCCTTGGAAAGGATCTCCAACGATATTTACAATATCCCGTGACCATAGCAGGGGGGTCTGTGATCTCTAGCCTTTTAAGTTAGTGTAACATAATAATCAAGTGGATTGATCAGTTCCCTTCTGGAACCGATGCAATTACAGTATGAAATAGATAAATAAATTAAGTAAATGCGTCTTCTGGAATCCCCACCTGCCTTAGAAAAGCAGATTGCCAGAAACATAGCACAGCATATTTTTACAATTTTTTAATAGAAGCATGTAACACGGTTTAAATCTATGCAAAGATATTACTGATGGTTATGTAAATAAAAAATATATCACATGATATGCCATACCGACAAACAAACAAATACCGGCGCGACAATCCGTTGCCGAGTCAGGGCCTCCTACATTAAACTTCGCCAATTGTCATCATCTTGAGTTGCTAGCACTCGTGCATCGAATGCCACACCGTCCTCCCAACGAAGTCTAGGACGACCAATCCGCCTTGTACTGTATAAGCGCTCCTTATACTATCGCCTTGTACTGTTAATGCTTTTTTGGGGATTGCGCTATCTTCTATACTCATCAGATGCCCAGCCCACCTAAGCCTCCCTAGACGCACAACCATGACTATATCTGCCTCATTTGGGAGAGCACTTAATTCATTATTTTTCCTTCTCCATCCTCCATCAACATGGATTGGACCAAAGATGTTGCGGAGGATTTTGCGCTCATGGACTGGAAGATCTTGCTCATTTTTCTTGGTTAAGGTCCATGTCTCTGAGCCATAAATTAGGACTGAGCGGATTAGTGTTTTATATAGGAGAACTTTGGTACTTTATTATTATTATTATTATATGAGGAGTGGGCAAACCCTTCCTCACCGCGACCCATGTGGATCTTTTGTGAGATACTTCTTTGACTAGAGATCCCAAAAGAATCGTATGCTTCTTATGAAGCACATTGATTCCTTAGGATTAATTCTAGAAATGTTTTCAGGTTTAATTATTGCTTGTTGTAAGTGTTGTAGCCTTTTGAAGGCAAGAGCTTCACATTCACAAAGAATGTGTTCTTCTTTTTCTTCTTCCTCAAGGCACAGACGGCATGTGGAATGTTCCAATATCTACATATTTTTGAGACAATATTTTAGCGGACAATGGCCCGTGAGGAGACCCGTTATCGTTCTCAACTCATTCTTTGTAAAGTTTAGATAAAACTTTGCCTTTTCCTTTCACATATTAATGAAGAGTTTGGATTGTTTCATAGCGGGTTTTGAATTCTTGTATTTTACCTTCTTCTTTGTTTCCCAGGTATCAATTTCTCTCCTGATCAGGCTAGTAGATATGCTAGAGTATGGCTCAGAGCCAATTACCATAGTTCCTGAGCCTTTTCATGCTAAGCCATCAGCTACCTCGTTACCTTCGATTCCTTCGTGTCCCGGGGTCCAAATTAGGTTAAGTTTATTGCCCATAGCTTTAGGATATCCAGTCAATTCCAGAACATCCCTCTGTGAAACATCCATTTGTTGTTTTTATTTTGAGACTTTTGTCTCTCCTATTTTGGCTGGAATGCTTCTATTTGCTATGTGATGTGATTGTATAAGAGTTTAGGGCTTTTAGGGCCGTATACAAACATTCTATCATTTCGGGTATAATTACCCATTTTTTTCCAAATAAACTTCTACAGATCTAAAGTGAAGTATTTGCTTTAACTATGATTCTTTTTATTTGAGCGTTTTATGTGAGTTTTTGATCCAGGATATCACCTGGATATTTAACTTCATCGTTATTTTAATGTGTTTCCCTTCCAGCATAAGTGGTTCTAGGTTAAGGGTCCGTTTCCTGGTAAAGGGTACAATAGTGGTTTTGCTTTGTTTGATATTTAGTCCTTGTTCCTGACACCATATCCAAGTAAGTTTCAGGGCTTTTTCCATTCTTTCCCTTGATATGGTTTCATGCTTCCCTCTAATGATTATTGCTAGATCATCAGCATACACAATTATTTCAAAACATTCATTGGTTAGTGTGTTAAAGTGACTGTCAACAACAATAGTCCACAAACATGATAAAACATCCCCCATTGGTATTTGCTTTAACTATGATTCTTTTTATTTGGGCGTTTCATGTGAGTTTTTGATCCAGGATATCACCTGGATATTTAACTTCATCGTTATTTTAATGTGTTTCCCTTCCAGCATAAGTGGTTCTAGGTTAATGGTCCGTTTCCTGGTAAAGGGTACAATAGTGGTTTTGCTTTGTTTGATATTTAGTCATTATTCCTGACACCATATCCAAGTAAGTTTCAGGGCTTTTTCCATTCTTTCCCTTGATATGGTTTCATGCTTCCCTCTAATGATTATTGCTAGATCATCAGCATACACAATTATTTCAAAACATTCATTGGTTAGTGTGTTAAGGTGACTGTCAACAACAATAGTCCACAAACATGATTAAACACCCCCCATTGGTATTTGCTTTAACTATGATTCTTTTTATTTTGGCGTTTCATGTGAGTTTTTGATCCAGGATATCATCTGGATATTTAACTTCATCGTTATTTGAATGTGTTTCCCTTCCAGCATAAGTGGTTCTAGGTTAAGGGTCCGTTTCCTGGTAAAGGGTACAATAGTGGTTTTGCTTTGTTTGATATTTAGTCATTGTTCCTGACACCATATCCAAGTAAGTTTCAGGGCTTTTTCCATTCTTTCCCTTGATATGGTTTCATGCTTCCCTCTAATGATTATTGCTAGATCATCAGCATACACAATTATTTCAAAACATTCATTGGTTAGTGTGTTAAGGTGACTGTCAACAACAATAGTCCACAAACATGATAAAACACCCCCCATTGGTATTTGCTTTAACTATGATTCTTTTTATTTGGGCGTTTCATGTGAGTTTTTGATCCAGGATATCACCTGGATATTTAACTTCATCGTTATTTTAATGTGTTTCCCTTCCAGCATAAGTGGTTCTAGGTTAAGGGTTCGTTTCCTGGTAAAGGGTACAATAGTGGTTTTGCTTTGTTTGATATTTAGTCATTATTCCTGACACCATATCCAAGTAAGTTTCAGGGCTTTTTCCATTCTTTCCCTTGATATGGTTTCATGCTTCCCTCTAATGATTATTGCTAGATCATCAGCATACACAATTATTTCAATACATTCATTTGTTAGTGTGTTAAGGTGACTGTCAACAACAATAGTCCACAAACATGATAAAACACCCCCCATTGGTATTTGCTTTAACTATGATTCTTTTTATTTGGGCGTTTCATGTGAGTTTTTGATCCAGGATATCATCTGGATATTTAACTTCATCGTTATTTGAATGTGTTTCCCTTCCAGCATAAGTGGTTCTAGGTTAAGGGTCCGTTTCCTGGTAAAGGGTACAATAGTGGTTTTGCTTTGTTTGATATTTAGTCATTGTTCCTGACACCATATCCAAGTAAGTTTCAGGGCTTTTTCCATTCTTTCCCTTGATATGGTTTCATGCTTCCCTCTAATGATTATTGCTAGATCATCAGCATACACAATTATTTCAAAACATTCATTGGTTAGTGTGTTAAGGTGACTGTCAACAACAATAGTCCACAAACATGATAAAACACCCCCCATTGGTATTTGCTTTAACTATGATTCTTTTTATTTGGGCGTTTCATGTGAGTTTTTGATCCAGGATATCACCTGGATATTTAACTTCATCGTTATTTTAATGTGTTTCCCTCCCAGCATAAGTGGTTCTAGGTTAAGGGTTCGTTTCCTGGTAAAGGGTACAATAATGGTTTTGCTTTGTTTGATATTTAGTCCTTGTTCCTGACACCATATCCAAGTAAGTTTCAGGGCTTTTTCCATTCTTTCCCTTGATATGGTTTCATGCTTCCCTCTAATGATTATTGCTAGATCATCAGCATACACAATTATTTCAATACATTCATTTGTTAGTGTGTTAAGGTGACTGTCAACAACAATAGTCCACAAACATGATAAAACACCCTCCTGTGGACATCCTTTTGTTGCTTTTATTTTGACTTTTGTCTCTCCTATCTTGGCAGTAATGCTTGTATTTGTTAGCATTTATATAATCCAAGAGAAAGTATCTTGACTAGCTCCTGTTCTCTATGTAGCTGTTTCTATGGTTTCGTATGAGATATAGTTTGGTACTTTATTAATATAGATGTATAATATACCGTTGGAAAGCTAAAGATTTTAAAATAAATAATATCTAATATAAAGTCGTAGAAGGTATTGAAAAGTGACGAAAAACGTATAAACATAAGTAATTGCTATTATTAATAATTTCTATTTTTATGTTATTTAATGGAAACTAAATGGAAAATAAACTTAAAAGTGTGAATACCCTTAAAAGTACTTTGTAAACTAAATCATTCTCATTCTGTTAATTTAATTTACTCTTAATTCAGTTATTGAATACATGTTTAATGGTAGATCTAGGCTATTTTTCTACAATTTACGAAATGGAAGTTTTATCTCTTGAAATTAGTTTAATCATTAAAAAAAATTTACAATATAAATGTAAAAATAGCTTAACGCACTAGTTTAACGACCGTCGCCATACGTGCACGGACCAGACTGATAAACTGGATCGAGAATATTTCTGTTTATTAATAGTTTAAAATCCAGAGCGAGAAAGACTCATTTCCAGCAATATTGCTGTTTGAACTTAATAACAAGTATGGCAACGAATTTCTGACCCTGAAGCTCCGATATATAATCAATGGTCTATGACACGTTGAAATTTCAGTAAGACTTTATACAGTTTAGGATTCAGACTGATAGCGAAATCTTATCCGAACGTTCGAGCTAATTTTAGAGTTATTTTTTCAATTGTGAGCGTACACGGAATCATTATGGGCGAACCTGATATTTAACCGAACAAAAGGCTGTGGTCTATTTCTTGATTTATGTTGCAATTACTGCTCGAAACATTGCCACAACATTCGCAACTTCGGGCTGATAAATTATGTACAGGAAGGAGGTCGCAGCATGTGTAAAAGCTAATTGGGCTTCATAGAAGTGCCTGGGAGGTATATTAATACCTTCAAAATCCATCAATACTCTATAAATGCTGACTGTATTCGTTCAGACTTTAAATGATGTGGAAGTGGAGAATGAACTTGCGTTCAACATTTCAATCAGCAGTACGTTCACATAGATAGACCCCTTTTACAATTACATGAAAGATCATAGCAGTTGCGTGGCTAATTGGTAATTCTATAAAAGTTATTGAGAATTTTGTTTTAGGTGAAAGTCAACAATTTTTCACAGTTATTTTTGTTATTGTTTTTGTTTAATACTTAATTCGCCAATTGTGTATTAATTAGGTAAACAACACCTAAGTGTAGTGAGATTTCAGATAAAGTTCAACGATGGTTGATAATATTTCGATCATTGATAAAAAAGCGTTCTTAAAGTCGAGGTTTGTTAAACTTTTATCTTCAGGAAGTTAGGACATTACTTCCCTACCCAGGTGTCCTCAGACAGCAGTATTAACAAAGAACGTTAGTCTTAACATCACCTCTTATTCCTGTACGCCATATAGACCCACGTTTGTAATAATGTTTGTAAATGTAGCATAGTAATATATAATATTTTAGATGAAAAATATTTTTGACAGTAAATGTTTTGTTTTTTTCTTGTTCTTGTGAACGTCTTTTACCTTTTTTGTTGGCTCAATTTCGTACTTATATAGGTAACTGATAATTTGCTTCTTTCTTTTTGTATCACTAAATGGATTAAAACTACGTTTTTTTCCACTTGAAGGGCTGAAAATGAAAATGGATGCACATCTATAATTTATATTAGAAGATCGGATAAAAACGGGGGATAACTTGGTTCATACCGTGTCAAAATTATGGGTTAAATTATTTAAAACCGTATTTTATTTAGATGTTTTAAATAGCGTTTTCTGATTATGTGCTAAGCCTGCTAACAGTCTAAAAGATTGTTCTCAAAAACGTTGTTTTCGTTTCTCCAAAGTCGGTATATCGAAAATTGTCCTTAGAAAAAAGAGCCTTAATAAAAAATCTCACTACAAGAATTTTTGTTTACTGTCTTATAATTTTAATCACATACATAGTTCCCATTTCGTCCTATTCCTCAAAAGTGTGCGGCCACAAATGTTATTGTCGTTTTGTGCAGTACGAATTCATTCTTCTGATTTTCATGCTTTTTAACGCCATAGAAATGTAAGCTTTGTTCCGAGCTTAAATTTTCATCTGTCTGTTTTAATTAATAGTATAACATAGAAACTATATCATGCTGTAATAATAGCGGCATATTACACAATTTGGTATGCACTTACTGGTAGACATGCATTATTATATTGCATCAATTTGGCGTTGAATATAAGTATCTTTTAATTAAATGAAATATATTTTCCGGAAATCTTTAATGAAACTGAAATTAAACTTGGGAAACTTGAGGAGAAGTGTTAGAAATTACTGAAAAGCGATAATGGACGGAGCTGAGAAAATCGAAGATAATGGGTTTCAAGAATTTTAGTGTGCGTTGTGTACGGGGTTGTCGGGTTGCCTTTGGTTTCTGTTCCATCTTACGTTTTCACATGCAGTTACCTTTAATGGTGGTGGCATGGTATGAAATTATCCTAAAATATTGTTTTATATCATAAACTAGCCTAAATTTAATATCTTATCTTTATTTTCTTATTTTATTAAAACGGTTTAAAAAATACTTTGTTTCAAAACAATAGTTAAAAATTAAATTTGCCAAACAATTGAATAATATTAATATAAAGTGATGTCGGTACAAAAATTGTCGGTACTTTAGAGAAATTTAGTAAGAACTCCATGAAATGGTTTAATAGGTGCTCCTCTACTTTATATTATGAATCTCACCATTACAAGTACCAATCATTACTAAATTGGGGCCTCCAGATGTAGTCTCAACTAGGATTGGGGTATCGAAACGCTATACATCGATATATCGATGATACCGACATTTTAAACTATATTACAGTATAATATCGATAATTCGTATGGATTCTCTGGTCCCTTGAAAATTTCCCTTTAATCCGTATAAAAACAATGCAATACGGTCCCTTCGATAATGCGTATTTATATTCGTCTTCCAAGTACTGTAAACGTCTTATAATTCGAATTTCCGAACAAAAAATCTGGTAAACTCTTTTTAATAGGAGAGGAAAGGAAACTGAGTGAGAAGGGTTTCTTTGAATATCGGTCGGTTTAAGCTTTTATTTTCCATTGATCTTTTTTTTTAATTATTATTATTAGCCACCACCATGGATTGATTAGAAAAATTAGGTTCGCTCATGACTGACAAGTCCGCAAAACCAATGTATTTAAAAAAAAAAAAAACCGTCACCGATAGCCTATCGTGCAAACAAAAGCATGGACCACAAGCGAAATATTCAACTAATGTGTATAATTAGATATGAAATAAAAAACAGCGAAAATCTTCAACTGTTTATTGATAATTGTACGGTCCACAACAGTACCCCATCACTCAGAAATATTAATACTCTGTTTTTGCCACCCAACACAACCTTTGAACTGCAGTCTCTAGACGGCCATAATTAAACGATTTAAGACATTTAACGCAAGGAAGCAATGATGAAACTCTTTGAAAGCATCGAAGATGAGAATCACCTACCTTAAAATGAAGAAACTACCTTTCTTTCTGAGATTTCGCCTAGTTTTACGAAAGTTTAGCGATAGCTAGGATCTTAACTGACGAGAAAAGGAGATTTGACTCCGTTTGAAAAGGAGATGGAAATTGATGTCCCGACGATTACTTCTGGCGAAATAATACATCTACAACGTGCGTCTTAATTTTAATTGACAATTTTCTTTATTCGGTAAAACTCTTTAATCATAACCCAAAAATGGTGGATGTCTAGATTTTTCTTTAAAATATACTTGACTTCGAGCTGCGCATGTCCGCAACAAATACTCAAATAAATATTTACTCAACAAATCGACTTCCGTGAATTTTTCGTCAGTAATTCAGCATGATTATATTTATTGTGGGTTATCTTTTTTTAATTCTGTTAGTATTTGTGAATATACTTTCATTCTGGAGGGGCGGGGGGAGGGGGAGTTGTGTATCTCTTGAGCGAGCTCAGCGAGCGGAAGTCGACAGCTGTAATCTAATTAAAGCAGCAATAATTTAAATTACAGTAAGGCCCCGACCTCAACTGATGAGGATCCGTTGGTTTGATCGTATTTGTTGTAGGCATGCGTAGCTCGAAGTACAGTCAGATCTTAAAAGTCTAGTCGTCCCTTAGGTTGGGGTCACGATTGTGGAATTTTACCAGTATATATAAGAATAAAGAATATTTAATTACTAAACAATAATTAGTCGAAAAGATTTATATATAAATAACGTTAATCAATACTATGTAAAGGCAAACAGATAATAATATAAATGGAGATTTTATTGAGATGTATATCAAATGAATTACGTGCTTTTAGATGATTGTTTTGAGAAAGCACAATGTAGTCGGAACCATTATAAGATAAATACAATTTTTAGAAGTTTGAAGGTTTCATTATTAAATGACTGGAAGAATATAATGTATGAAAAATGGCTAAAAGTCTATAGATAAAAATAACATAGGGATGTGTTATAACATATATGCTTATTGATTGAAGGTGAAAGGGGATTTATATAAATAAAAGAAGGCTCAAAATATTTAACCAAAGACCCTTTTATTCTGATACTACGTTTCCGCCTCTAAGCCATCCTCAGGCATCTCTGAAAAGGCTCTTATTTAGTTTATTTACAACAGAGCAAACGGTATATATACATATATATATATATATATATATATATATATATATATAATATAATTTAAAAAAAAATGTTATATACATTTAATACAATACAATTTGATCCTAACCTTATTTTTTGTATTTATTGTTGTTTTTATTATATTTATTATATTTTTTAGTGATTACCGTATATAATTGGACTTAATGCATTGCATTGTATGAGTTTTAACATATTTTTTGAAGTAGATTTTTAAAATATATTTATGCAGTTTGCTATGTTGTAAATAAACTAAATAAGGGCCTTTTCAGAGATGCCTGAACGTGCTTAATGGCCAAAACATATATATATATATATATATATATATATATATATATATATATATATATATATATATATATATATATATATGGTTTTGCGATATCGCAAAATATCGAATATCGATATTTTCCTTTCGACGTTCCAACCCTAGTCTCAACCATCCAAATCTGTCATCGGCACTAGTCCAACTTTCGTATGTCGTATGCCATCTCAATTTTTAGGTATGTATAGGAAAATAGGTTTTCACAACGTTTTCTATATAAATTCTTTCGTTTGAACATTTCAATTATTCCCTTCCGTCTTTAGAACTAACATTATAATTTATAATAATCAAAACAATATTTCTTTATAGATTCTATCTTGTTAATTTTAAATTATATACATACATTGAAGAGTTTAGTGGAAGAACATTTAGTGTTACAAAAATTTGAATCTGACAAAAATTGTTTTATGATTTTTTTTTTTGTTCTTATTTTAGATTGGGTCTCTCAATTTTCCAATTCTGAAATTTACCACAATTTAATGTTTTGACAAAGTTAACCAGTTGCTAAGTAGAAAAGAGTATTTAAAATATTCTTCCAAACAAAAATCCCTATTTTTCCTAAATTTTTTCATAACATGTTCATTCACTTAGATCTTTTAAGCATTGTAAACGTCATTTATCTTTTTGTATAGTGTTTGTGAAAATATTGGAAAAACATAAAGAGAACAGGAACATGGTACAAAAAATATAAATGATGTTTATAAGTTGGATTGTATTTAGGAAATATAAATTTCACTGGGGAACTAGAAAATACATTTTTTTTACGGCATTTTTTTTTTTTTTTTTTTTTTTTTACGGCATCGATATTGGAGTGGATTAATGTACTAAGGTACACGATGCACAGTGGGCTGTCCAACAGAATCTAGCGGGAAAAAAATCAAAAAATTTATGGAAGATATTTGTTATTAAATTTAATTCTAAAGCAAGACTAGGATTCAGGGATATTAGAAATAACCGTATTAGCCGAGTGCAAAGCCACAAAACCAAGATAAATAAAGAGTCGATGCCTAATACCTTTACGTCGTTTTAACTCAATGAATATTTAAAATTAAATTCAAACTTCAGGATCCTCCTAATCGTCAAAAAGAAGAATTGCTTCAATCCTTACTTTGTTTTTTTTTTAAGTTTTAAAGCGAAACTCGATTCAGTGCAATCATAGCTTTAGCAACAGCGGTAGCATAAAAAATGGTTGGATCAAGAAATTGAGATTTAAATCTGGCTTTGGTTTTATCTCAATTTGCCTTCAATGACTTTTGATAGGCCTTCAGAAAATTTCAATGGATGCGATCCCAAATCAAAACGAAGAAAACTCGAGTCTTCACTGAGACAGTACTTAGCAAAGGGACTCTGTAATGCAGCTGAATAAAAATTAATGCAGTCAGAGAAAAGGGATAACATAAAATTGAAAAGATAGATTTAATTAAGAAATATTTTTTTGATCGTTGTTGACTATAATTTTAGTCCTTGAGGTCCCGCGACGATAAGTCGAAATAAAGTAATTTCACTTTGTTAATTCATTAATTTTACTTTACTTAAAGTGTCCGTTAAAAATATAGAATATTTCTCACAATATTTCAATTTCAGCGCATGTGTATGTGTTTCAGCCTGTGATTATAAACATTTGAATTATGTGCCTCCTATATACATTTCAATTTAAATTTATTTCTTTTCTTTTTTTTTTTTTTCTATTTTTCAATATCAGGGATTTTTCTTTGAATATTGATGATACCTCACCGATTTAGAGCAAGGGCCTGTTCCAGTGATTAGGCAGGAACCATAGAGAACTAGAGGAGATGGAGATATGCTTCCAGAGCCTGGAAAGCTGATGGAATCGGAGGCAGCGACTAGGTCGATATGTATCATTGTTCTCTTCCGACCGACCTTATTCACAGTACCTAGCCTGGCTCTTTTACTGAATTGCCCTCCGCCCTTCATTATATCCTCCCTTTAACAATTTCGACATCAATTATTCTTAATGAGAAGTAGTAATTTTATTTATTTTCAATTTTCATCAAGAATACACTAAAGGTTCTCTATTAATAATTATTACAGTTGATTTTTTTGGTAAGGGAAAAATATTCATCCGAAGTATCAGGTCATCCCATAAGTAATGTCGGTATTTAATTGCGTAATATACTACGTACTGGACAGCACTACAGCCCGGATTTGGCCTTAGCTTCCCATACATCAGACCACTGCTCTCTGCACAATGTCTTTATCTTCCAATTTGTTACTATCAGCGTACGAAAATCTCCTTCTGCGTCATGCAACATCGTCGTTTAGGGCGACCTCTACCTCTTGTGCCTTGCATAGGGGTGAACAAGATCTTCTTGATTTTATTCGCCTCGCCTTTATGAAGTTAACGATGTCACATTCGCCATACAGCTCAATGTTTTTTCGTGTTCGCCATTCCCCCTCCTCAAGAACAGGCCTATAAATTTTCCTGAGCACTTTCCTTTCAAACATTTTAATTTTGACACTGCAAAGGGTCCATTTTTCAGAAGTTTACGTCACAACCGTCCTCACTTTGTACAAATTTATTTTTGTTTTTCGTGACAATAAGGAAGAACAGAAAAGTTTAATATTGGTGTAATAGGCGTGGTTACAGGCCATAATTCTTTTATCGATTTGGTATTCAGCGCTAATGAATATTCCAATTTTTATAAAACTTTTTGCAAGTTAAAAATCTAGATAACAAAATTGTTAACCATCAGTAGCTTTATAGTTTCCCCGAGGTTTTTATTTTTTTTAAATCGAAAAAGTTGAACACATTCAATTGATGCATTTTAAAACCGAATCGCTACATATAGCGCTACAAACACGTGAGTCCTCAGGGCATATTTTGTTATTTGCAACTATGAAGGTTAACTTCGCTTTGTAAGATTCGAGTGCTGGAGGACGGGTTACATCATCAGTGCTACAAATAGAAGCACAGATGTTGCTGGCTAACAATAGCTTCCAACCTAATGACGAAGTAAATATATAATGTATATAAGACAACTTGCAGCACAAATCCCATCTCTCCTGTTCGTTATCGAAAACATTTTGCTCCCTAAATTCCGGTTTTGAATGTGTTTTTGTTTATTCATTTTTTTTTCATACTATGCCGCATAAAATATAATGTAGATTATTTGTAACAACACAGTGATTCGCTATTACACTAATTTGTCTTGAGCGCAGCCAATTAACAATATATAAACTCGAAAATATTAAAATCGCTCATTTTATAATGCTTGATTCTAGACATGTTTTTTTCAACACATTGAAGATCGCCCATTTTTATTTTGGTTCAAACCGAGTTCGAATATGTTGTACCATGCTATTAAAAAATTAAAAAGACCGTCTACTTAAATCGTACCGCTATTGTAGTTAATTGGAAAAAAAATAGGAATAAATAAAAGATTTAATGCCAATAGTTTTGACATCATGAGTGTGCTTAAGCATTTCTCCCTCTCTATAAAAAAATCAATACAAATTTTATTTTTCAATCCATTTACATTAAACATAGAATTGAATGTGAATGTGAATGTGAAGAATCATTGAATGTGTTTTCGAATTATACCATTCCCAAATTATCTTTGATGTATCTGGGATGTTTCACAGTGGTGTGCCGCGGTCTTCGCCTCTCCTCCTACCCTCCTCACTCCTTCCCTAACTGAAAATGGGAATAGATTTTTTTTTAACCTCTGATAACAGTGAATTTAAGGTAAAGTAATATTTTCATATTAATTATAATTTTTTTCGATATTGTAATTTTTGTTTATTCTTCTCTTTTATGCCCTCCTACCATGGTGCCAGGGGCAGATTTTCGGGTGATTTGGGAAATAAGGTTGGTCACTCCAAATTAGGTACTGATTGAAGATCACTCCGAGGTTTTCCATAGAGTTTTGGAACTGAATAGGAATATTGTTAAGGAAAAGTAATGAATAGTAAGAAAGAGTATTTGGGTTTTGAAACAATGAGGCCATAGTTTTCCTTCCTGAATTCAGGCTCAACTTATTTTCCGAAATTCATTGGTTTATACTATCAATATCATCCTGGAGCTTACGAGACGCCTCGAGCATATCGGAACATTGAAAGGATGTGGATGTTTCTAGGTCATATGCATATAAATGATATTGGGAGTGGTGGATTAATTTTGGTAGGTCATTTATATAGATTTAAAATAAGGTTTGTGAGGGGAAAAATTCCTGAGGAACATCTCTACAGAAAAGTAGTGTTGTTTAGTTGATGGAGGTTGGTTGGGAATCATCTAAAAGCACTATTATACAGGAAAATGTATAGTATATAGAGAGAATAATTATAATAATCAATAGAGTCAAAAGCTTTTGAAAAATCAATGATTTTCTATTAGTTAATATAAGAATAAAGGTCTAAATTAATTTTTCGCAGTGCTGATTGTGTGGAATAACAAGAACAACATGCTGGTAAGGATTAAGGAGAGGATTTTGCACAATGAAGGAGATGATATGAGAATAGACTATTCATTCCAGAGTCTTTGATAAATTGGGTAGAATGGAAATTGATATAAAGTTGCAAGCTCTGGAAGGGAATATATAAGGAAAAGAGACCTTATTCTATGTTTTTTTAAATATATAAATATATATATATATATATATATATATATATATATATATATATATATATATATATATATATATATATATATATATATATATATATATATATATATATATTTTTTTTTTTTTTTTTTAACGCATTATTTCATATTTTATGATTATGTGATGGCAGGCTGGCATGACCAGACTGTTATTAAACCGTTTTATTTAAAATATAATTTAAAAGGGAATATTATGTAAAAAAAAAAAAATCCATTTAACAACCTCTCTGTATGCTTTTTATCTAATCATGCAGTCATTTCAAAGTTTCGAAACTTAAATTGATAATTGGGCAATAGCTATGTTTCCTATTAGTGAACGACTTTAGAGTTGTAATTTCAAATGATTAGTTGAAAATCACCTTTACGGAACTGAAAACCCCTCAGATTCTATTGTAAAATGGACATATGTGGTAAAAAGATTCATCCTTAACAGTTGGATGAACATCGTAGAGATCATAATGTAATATCTCAGAAAACTAATTTATGCGACCATAGACTAAGTAAATGATAGCACAATCATAAAATACATTTTGATTAGAATAAAGGGAAAATCGATTGATGAGAAGCATCGAACACCCTGTGTGCCTACTTGATATTGAGTAGAGTTCGGCACGAGTACGAGTATATCATTGCTTCACTGGCTTGTGCTTTATTGCTCGAGAAAAAGTCTACGATTTTGCATAGATTAGTCAAAGTTTGAGATGGAGCCATGGCTACAGACTCCAGTGATATTATCATTATTTATCATTAAAAACAATTTTTATCTAGCAAGGTTATGCATCACAAAAGCGAAATAAACTGTTGTGATAATTCGTTAACTAGAAATAACATTTTAAATTATTTAATCAAGTGATTATTTTAATAATAAATAAATTAAGAATCTATTTAACGTACTTAATAAATGTGACGAGACAGTTAAGTTTTGCATTTATATACTTCAAGAAATTACATTGACCACTTTAAAGACAAGTATTGGGAGACATTTTAATAGCCTTTACCTGCGGTTTGATTTTTATAAATAAATTTGGAAACTAAGACGTTAACTAATTCGATTTAGGAGTTGCCGTAGGCTTTGGTGCAGTTAGTATCAGCAGAGTTAGTTTTTGGTGATCCAATGTCTTGTTTAACTTTAAATTTGTTATAAAAAAAAAAAAAAAAACAGACAAAGAAAAATAGCTAAAATGCAAAATTTGAAAAAAATGTATTGAGCGTTTTTCATTAATAATTTTGTATAATTTAGTGTGAATTTTGGAGTTTCGGGCATAATGATTTGTGAACAGTGCGGACTTGCGCTGATTATCTCTTTAAACTATTGCAACAAATATCTTCAATAATATTCTAACTTGATTTATGTTCCTTTTGTATTTCATACCTCTGTTTTTTAGCAGGAGTGAATGATAAAGGAATTGAAAGTGATGGAAATAATTATTGAAAAATTCACGAGAATTTCCAAATTCTTCGTCGGGATTTGCACGAGAAGTATTACGAGAATTATCCTTAAAATTAATTTTGCTCTAAAAGGATAAATAATTAAAATGTTATCATTTTTTTTTAATTTCTATTAGTACTACCCCAAATAGTTTTAAAATCATTAGGTATGTATGTATTACTAATTATTTTAATAACTTAATCCTACGCATAATTAAATTTTGATGTACAAATTTTGGTATATTCAATCTTGGTGAATATTTGAAAAAAATTGTATTTAACAAAAATTCTGTATTTGATATATAACTTATACCATAAAAGTTATGAATGTAGGCAAATGAAATGTTGCTTCTATTTAAATTATATAACAATTTATTTCTTATAAAAGTAATACAAAATATACATACATCAATATATACAATAACAATATAGAATGGAAATTGCTTTTCCTAGATTGATTTTTGCTGCCAAATTTTTCTTTGGAATCACTTATAGACTAGTTGCTAGTTGAAATTTGAGTCGAGCATATTAAAAAAATACTTTAAGTTTCATGATTGGGCCTGTAATCTTATAATAGATTTAATGTATACTTGATTTGTATCATAAATAAGATTTGTTAATATTATTTTTTCTTAAGAAAATCATTTAAAAAAACGATTAGAATTATGAATTGGAGCTCAAATTTCGAACTCAAGACTTCGGTACCGTCTATGCCTCATTTTAAACAGTTTTTCTAATTATTTCTTGAGACTAATCTATATATTTTTTATAGGTATTAATTTTTATTTTATTCAACGCGTCGATTTGACCAAATGATCCGATATAATCGGTTTTGTTGGCTGGAATTTGATTTATCAGCCGGAAATGGCAAACCATTGGTCGACAGGGGCGAATGAGACGCTATAGTGGAATCCAATCTAAGTTTCTAATTATATCTCAAACTGCTAACTAGATTATTGTGTCGAGAAGTGTGATTATAAATTGTTGCCAACTGAATCAACATCTGCCGACTTTATGTATTCGACACATCTTTAATGTCTAACTCGACTTCCGAATCGTCATAACCGGAAAGCTTTTTGACAAACTAACATTATTAGTTTTAAATGATATTTTCATCGAACTGAAGGCTTACGTAATAATGTTATTGATACCATAATCAAATCTGAATTATTTCGTAATTTAATTCGAATCTACATCTAACAAAAATCTGGTGCACACATCACACTGACTCTCCTACTGGAAGTTTTCATTTAGTTTCCATAGAAATTCCGTTCAATTTCCATTAAATAATATAACAATAGAAATTATTATCTATAACGATCACTTATGTTTATGCGTTTTTCGTTACTCTCCATTACTTTCTACGACTTTATAAGTTAGATTCCAACGATAAATTATACATCTATATTACTGCTGTTATTTCTGGTAAAATATTTCTCCTTTAGTTAATTATAAAATTCTGTCATAGTTTATATTTATACATTTTTAACACTATTAACAATGGTTGATTATTTCGAATTTTAAAAAATTGAAGGTTCTTTAATGGACGAAATTAAAAAATAATCGGCATATTAGCCCTGTCGGACTATTTCAATGAGGATAAGAACTTGCTGATATTCAAGAGGGTTTAATTGTACATTAATACAACGGGTTTGATCAAATTCGTTGGGGGCATTTTTGAGAAAATAGTAAACATTTGTAAAATTGATGATATAAAGTGGCCTCTTGGTAAGTCGATTTTTAAGAAAAAGTTGCTTAAGAAAAAGATCCTAGGTTGATGCCCACCTTAAATACGCAATTTCAGTTTTGTAAAACGTTTCGTTTTGAGTCTAGACTTACCAAATACACCCACTCACCATTTTGAGAGACTTGGTCATTTGGACTAAGGGGGCCTTAAAACGTGTATTTCCGTTTAAAACTTGGATTATATATCACGATCGCAAAACATTCCCTTACTATGAATTTCATATATAGGTAAACGAAAGTAAAAAGTACAGTATACTTTTTTTATTCTAGATGAAAGCGTGAATCACTTTTATTTTTCATGAAATAGTCAGGAAATAAAGAAAGCAAGCATCCAATCGAACTTTTATAAAATATGTGTGATCGCCGGAGTGAAGTGTATTAACAGATTTTTTTTATTCAAAACTGGCGTCAGATTTGGTTTTAGAACTTTTAGAAAAAAAATTATATTGAAATTTTCAGTCGAATCTACAAATAAAAATTTTGCCCAGGATCCACAATTTTTTTTTTAAGATTCATAAGATCGCACAAATATCAGAAACCCTTCTTTGAACGATCAAACCAAATTTCGGGCATTGGTAATGGTTCTTATACTACGCGATTTGCTTTACCATAGATGTTGCTCAGGGATTTTTGCTGAAAAAATTAGTAGTCTGAGAAGAGAGAATTTAACATCACATAATTGTTTTACAAAACAGAAGGCGAATTCTGTAGCAAACCTCAACTTAATTAACATGGACTTACACCTTATTAAGCAAGGAATTTTTTCTTAAAGTGAGGACTCTATAGTCCAGGAGGAGACTGATAAAGAAAATCGCGAATAATCCAGGACTTTACGAAAAACAGAACTTAGCGTAATTTAGTCGCTCGGAAGCCCCCTTCAAATGGTTTTAGCAAAGACAAATTTCACTTTTTTTTTTAAAGATCATTTATACAGTTTACGGTGCTGCGATTAGGAATTACTTAACATAAATAGTTCTTTAGTTGTCGCTTTCTATTCAACAAAAAACGTGACCTACTTAAAAAAAACACAAAACTTAAATTTCCTATGTTTGTTTAACTGAAAATACTTCCCAAGGAATTAAAATAAATTAGATATAACATTTTCTGCTTTTCTGTTTGGAATCGTACCATAGTTCATATGAAAGTTTTTGTTGACATTATCTTTTATCACCTCTTTAAGTATTTTTGGTAACTAATTGTATAATAAATAAGTCGATGAATAGCCCCGAGACTAGTTGTAATAGAACTGTCTAGTTTTCAACTCGATTACAATCGCCTGATTTATTCCCTGGCTAATGTAAGTTACTCATTGTAGGGCTGAATTGACTTGAGATATTTCATATTTAAATATCTTTCACATTTTTTTGTAATCTGGTTGTAACATGTAAGCTGGTTGTTGAGTCATATTTTTAATTTATATCTTATTCGTTTAGTGATTGACACATGGTTATATATGTTGTAAAAACATTGTAGAAGAAAAGGATTGCTAATGAATTGCTTTTTAGGTAATTTTTTATAATATTTCTACTGATAAATCTATGATTAGATTAGCAAATTAGATTATTAAATTAATTAGATTATTAAATTAGATTATTATTTAATTAGATTATATTAGATTAGCAAATTTATGTGTATGTTTAATAAATAAATCAAATACAATTATTTGCGAGTAAAAGGCCATTGCGCGAGTAGAGGAAAGGATCCAAACGTTTGAAAAAAATCTGGAGTAGACAGAAAAAGTTGCTATCGGTCGAGACTAGGAGCGTTTTGAGATTTGCGATGCTAATTATATCGAATCGAATCTTTCGAAACTTTCAGTGTTTGATATAATATCCGATCTGGTAATCAGGTGGTTTTAAACCTGACAGAAAAACAAAATATGAAAACAAGGAAAGAGTTAAAAATATGACTGCTGTAAACAAGTAAAGGCCTGTATAAACAGTAAAACGCGACACGCAAACTGTAATTTGCTATTGAATCTTCAAGTTCAGCTATTTTGTGGATTTGTAGTACGAATAAAAAAATATTTATGTGGAGCTTAATGCTTTTGTTAGGAATAATATCTGTTTGTTTGTCATTCTTTTTGATTAGCTCTATATTAATTATTTCGAATACATTTGATAAAAATAAAAGGCTTATCGAACCAGGATTTTCGCTGCTGATTCGATCAAAAGACCTTGCCAACACCCTCCTCCCCACTCCACTGGACTCCATCAAAACACAAATCCTTAAAATCGTATCTATAAAATCCATCTACGTTTCAGTCGACCCCTAGGGCGCTTACCCGTCGGTTTAGCGTCGATTACTCTTTTAGTGATTCGCTCTTTATATATCACAATTATTTGCATAGCCCATTTATTTCGCTACGATGGTGTCACCTCAATGATATTTACCGGGCGCAGGTAAATCACGCAGCTCGGCGCTGTGAGGCCGTCTGTATTCTTCGGTTGGCCCATCCTTCTTCGGTTCAAATATTCTACGCACTCCCTACATTTTTTTCAAAATCTTTAAGACTTTTTAAACACATCTGTAAAGAACTGTAGGAAGTATAATAGTCTCTAAAACACAAATCTTTTCAATTATATACCGTGGGTGTCCAGGGTCCGAATTTTCGCAGAAAACTATCGACTTTTGCTATGTATCTATTGTCATCGAAGGGGGGTGGGTTGCATTTTAAATATTTTTTATAACTCCTAGAACATTTTGTTAATCTCCACTATATTTGGTAACATTCTCCGGCTCCGTTCGGATAAAATAAGCTGAAATTGGGTATGTATGGTTGTTTTCTAAGAAGAAAAATACCATAAACGTGGGATCAATTTCAGTCATAATTTTTAAATTTCCAAGTGTTTTTTTTTTTCTAGCGATTTTTTGAGCTCCTCTATAGCCCTTTAGTTAAAGGGCTGAAAATTTGTGTGTGAATTGAATTAATTTTGGAAAAGTACCTTATGAGGGTCTCAACGTTTGTTCTCCCACCCCTGCCATTTTGATATTTTCAAATTTGTATTTTAGTTCTTCAGTTATTATTGATCTCATCAAGTTAAGTAATATAATTAAATTATGTTTAAAACAAGTTACTCAACGCAACGCAACAAATCTCTTTGGAGGAAAAATACTGACTTGGAGACGGTGCTCTGCTCTTCACTTTTTTTTTTTTAATTTATTGTTTTTTTATTACACGTTATCTAGGTATAAATATTTATGTTCAATGAATAAATGCCGCTGAAAAATTTACTTTATTCAAAACTTTTCAAATAATTAAAAAGCTGTGTTATTCTTAAATCAAAGATTCTTGTGCACTTATATTTTAGCAATCATTGGTGAACAACTGCGTCAAGCAGTGAGTTTTTATTTTTCATGGTGTTACATCCATCTTACATTGCAAATATCTTTCATTTGACCATACTGATTTTGCACCTGTATTACTTGTAATATGAGATTTAAGTGAGGAACTACTATCTCGCTACAATGATTTCAAGAAATACATGCAATGCATTAAAGATCGAAATCTCAAGACCTTGATGAAATAATATCAGGAAATAAAAATTTAATTTAATATGATGATTTTAGTTATGGCAACGATGGTGGTGATGATGATGATGGAGAATATTAATTCATTCACACATGGAATGCGTATAACCTCACTTTTATTTTTACCTTTTAATTTCTTTTACGATTTGTAAAATATTTGATATTTTTTAAAATGTTAATCTTTTTTTTAAATTAGTGACGAAATAATTAATGATTGTTTTAATAAAATTTCTAATGATTACATCCTAAGTGCCTTCTTAATAATTTATATAACTTGAAACTTTGATCGATTTGAATTAATGCTTTAAGGCTCAGACACAGCGAGCGCGATCTGCGACCTCAACCCGCAGCGAGCTGGTGATCTAATGTATTACTACTTACTGCACTTAATATGTCCCACAGAAGGCGATCTGTCGCAGCAAGCCAGTCTTATAACTGGCCGCGGTATAGTTAGATTGATATAGAAAGACCGCATATCGTCGCGAGAGATCGCATTCTGTGTTCCTGAGCCTTTAAAGATGGGGTAAAAATCATCGATATTTTTGCTCATAAAATCTCTTAAATTTAAAAAAATTCGATATGATAATGTTCACGAATTTACATTATCAAATCAAATGTGGCTTTAATATGTTGGTTCAGTTCCGAAACAGTATATGGACTATTTATTTATTGAGAAATATTACATTCTGTCTCAGCAGGGACAATGGTAATAGTGATAAAATAATCATTCGTACAATATTTACAAAAAATGAAATAATAACAACAAAAAATAAACTTAATACAAGAAATAATAAATAAACTTATAAAAAATAAAATAAACGTCAAATCTTAAACATAGGCACACTATTTACAATCAGCCTGGGACTCCCCGAGCCAGGCCTATCCCTCCACTTATGGATCGAAAAGCATGACTCCAGGATATCCCAGCGCTTCTCACTCAGTCGCGTCACTGGCATCGAAATAGTTCCGAAATAAATGTTCAAACAAATTTCTATTTCAAAATAAATAAAGAATATAAAACATTTCTGCCTTTTAATTAACAATAGACCATATTTCAATGAAACAAAAACTATCTCATCATTTCTGTACCCATGCTATTTTATCGCATTTATTTTGTAATTTTATTCTAATTTAATTATTTTTTGTTGATTTTCACAGTTGTTAAGTTGGATAAATATTTTTTAAAAAACCTATTCCGATGATTGCTTTATCTATGATAATACAATACGATTGTATTATGTACATTCTTTAATTTAGGAACTTTTATTCATTGAAATAAGTCTCCGCCATGTATTGAAAATCATATATTGATTGTAACGTTTCGGCTTTTTTGCCATTTTCAAAATTAATTTGCATCACACAATAATCAAATATTCATCGCTGATACCTGTTCCAATAATTATATTTTTAATTAATATATAAGAAATGTATTTATTGAGAATCACAAATGTAAATATACCCACTATCTGATTAATATAACATGCCAGAATAATTGATACAAAGGCTCTGTCCGAGTAAGGTAAAAGTGCCCCAGAGCGATAAATGCCTGCCGACTTACCCATATTGATAGTTCACGAGGTCCATGGTTTATGGTAAAATTGAGAAATTTTTCTAACGTTAGTGCTTATTAAAAAAAATTAAGAAAAAATCACAGCCATTCAAGATACTTGGGTTAATTGATTATTGTGAGGGTGCACATATGTGTAAGACACCAGGCTTTTATCGCTCTGGGGCACTTTTACCACCTTATCGGGTCAGAGCCTTTGCCATTTTAATTTTATTATTAGTCCTACCTAATCATGTAAACATTCCCTAGTAAAAATTTATTATTAAAATTATTATGCATTAGATAATGTAGTTTTCAACAAATTATAACTGATCAAAATTTAAATATATGGTCTTAGGAATCTATTTATTACTATTTATCTATTTAAATATTTTTCTCCTGCACTAAGGTGTAAATCAAACCATTTGATAATTCACCTATTTATTTCATAAATAGATGACTTATCATTTTTTTTTTTAAAGTTATACAAAAATAATGTACGCAATAAGAACAAGATTATTATTTAAATGGCACAAATATTTTTTTTTTTTCCAGACAGGAATTTTGAGAATGGGACCTGACAAAGTGTGACCCAGAACTGAAAGATTTTAACAACCGTTTTCAGGTATGTAAAACCTTTATTTAATATAATATGTTTCCAGGTTTGTTCATTAAAATGTTAATTAAAGAAGAATATATGCACACTAAATTGTAATCAATCCGCATTCACCTTGGAAAATATATTGTACATTAACAGATTTGTGTTTATATAAATTCGAATAAGAATTTATTCAATTACGAATTACGAATAAATTTATACTTTCTGGTTGTTATTGGTTATTTAAGATATTTTTTATTTATTCATTAATTTGTTTTGAATCAAAAATAATTTGTAGTTGACTTTTTTTTTAAAGTAATAGTTATTATTCTTGATTTCTGAAGTAATCACTAAATATCAAATAATTTTTATATAATCTTATTAAATAATAAAACATACATTTACAAGGGGAGGGCATAGACAATGGGTCACCAATTTTAAGCAAATTCGTTCTGCTGATTCTACATCCAAAAATATTGGAAATGTATCCCGGCGTTCATCCCAATGGGTCCTTGGAACCGAGAAAAAACAATAAATCACGTTGAAACTGCTTTATTTTGTATTTCGAGTTTGAAAATTATATCGACGTGATTTTTCATCAAATCAACTAGCTTTATAGATTTTGTTTTCACCAAAAATTGTGGTAGATTTTGATTTAGTGCACCAAAAAATCTATAAGTTGAAATTATCACAAAAAAATTTTTGTTTTTTTCCGTTGAAAGGCGTTCAAAATTTTTTAGTCACGAATTTACGTTTCGATTTGAAGCTCTGTATCTCGTCTTCACTTTATAAAATTTCTATATTCTTGGATTCGTTGGATAGAGCGAAGTGTCTTCTGTCAGTCTAAATCTGTGTAAAAAAATGCGATTTCTAAATAAAAATAAAATTTAATTAAGTTTTTAGCGGATAACGTTGGCTGAAATACGCAGGAATACCCCGGTTATAACGAATCGCGTAGTTTAAGAACCTTTTGCCGACTCACTTATGTGTTTTAGAACCAGCGTTATCCGCAAAAAAGCTCCATTTTGTGTTTATGGAATGACTGGAGACATTCATCCACCGTGCGTATAGTCCCCTATATGGTAGAGTAACTGTTGTAATTACAAATATGAAAAACGCGTTTTTTCAAACGACAATATTCGAAGTGTTTTAGGATGATTTATGTCTCAAGATCCCATTGCTTTGCCGCACTGTTCAACGGTTCGAGTCCGTCATGGACGAGTTGAAATTTAATTCGTGACGGAACAAATCTCGACCTCCTCACTCTGGCAGGAATAGATGGTAACCTACAAAATATCGTTTACTTTCCACCCTTGTTTGATTATATAAGGGATATACCAATAAACAACACAATTATAAATGAGTAAAATAAAAACGAATTTCAAAGGTTTTATAAAGGTTGATGTTCGTCACTGAAATCCAAAATATAGCCTGCCAGTGGGGAGTTCCATTTTATTAGTGTTTGAAGGAAAACTCCCTTTGGAGTTGATGTATTAATTTACTAGGTGGAGTAGAAGCGAGCAGAGATAGAAATGAGACGCCTATGAGAGTAGAAGAAGGGTGAAAGGAGGCGACAAAGGGCGGAGCTATCAGGTCCTCGTCGAGCTCCTCATCAGATATCAATGAATGATGCTATTGATCTACGTCTTCAATGCTCCCTCCTATCCCCTTCCTACCGATAAAGCAGCCCTCTCAAATAAATATAGCTCCTTTCTAACCTTGTCCTTTCCCTTCGTTACGTTTTCTTTATAAATATTTATCTTGTACGGGTGAGAAGTTTTACAGCGGTTTAAAATGATTTGTGCGCACCGGCACTCTATGCCAACTCAGTCTTGAATAGAGGAACCTCTGATGTGGCATGTGCATGACTTATGTATATCAGATGATATTCAGTCTCCACCTCTAACAAACAGCAAAGCCTAGTATCGATTCTATCAGATAAGCAAAAGGCTAAACCTTACCTCACAGTTACTTCTCTAATCTTCATTCAATATAGCTCTAATAAGATTTCCTATCAGGGGTGACAGAGGTAATGGTTGTAACCTAAGGGGGAAAAATCATAAAAATTATAATTTGTATTTGTTTGAAACATTACAACTCCTAATAGAACACTTATGATTTTTCCTAAGCATTAATCACTCATTATTACATCAAAACTAAACAATTCATCTTTTCATGTAGAACTTAATCATTTCGATCTCCGACCCATTTTAGAGGAATTATCCTTCCTGATTATGTATTAAGTGAAAATCGTGACCCGAGAACAAACTAACAAGTTATTTTTACAACTGTGACTGTAGGCATGATAATTTTTTTTTTTGCACGATAAATTTACAATTTTTGTTTTTAATTAGGTTAAAAACCCATTCTCCACAAAATGGGTCGAAAATTGAAACGATTAAGTTCTACCTGAAATGGTGAATTGTTCATTTTTTGTTTTTAATTAAATTTCCTTCACCAATAAAAATGAATGCGCGATGTGGTTTTTTTATCATACCCGTCAGCTAATTTATGTTCAATAAATTATTAAACACATTTTTACACGAAAAACTTAGCGTACGAATACTTATTTTGACCACTGTATATATGAAATATAAAGTAAGAGAAATTATTATGATCATGAAAAATTTCGAATCCGAGTTTTTAACGAAAATACTTGTTATAAGGTTCCCTGAGTCTAAAGAACCAAGTCTCGTAAAATGATGTGCGCACGTGTGTGTGTGTCTGTTTATGTGGTTAGTCTATCTCAAAAACGAAAAGTACGAAACTAAAATTACATATTTAAGATAAGTATATGCCTGGGATGTTACAGCAGCTTTTTTGCTAAAATAGAAGTGCCACTTTTCTTCAAACTCGTTATATCAACGTATAAATGGCTTTTAATAGCAGCTAGTTCATTTCCTCATTGAAATAGTCTGACAGTGCTTAAATGACGAATTTTCTAAATTTCTTTCTCTAAAGTATCTTTAATTTTGTTTATTTGAAATAATTAACCGTCTCTCATTGTCGTGTGTATGTATTTATAATATATATATATATATATATATATATATATATATATATATATATATATATATATATATATATTTGTATCCTTAATTGGAAATTTAAAGGTTTACTAGAAAAGATAAGAATATAAAAAGAGAGGTTGAATGTAATGAAAAATCAAACAAAACAGAATTATTCTTTTTTCTTCTATTGTTCTAATTATTAAGTTATAACATCTATTTATGAACTAAAGCGTGTGAGAACTTGCAAAAATAATGTAACTTTTGACTTGTTTTTAAATTTTTCATAACATATAAAAATTGTATTATGTTATGAAATTAATGTGAGTTGACTGGAAAAGATAAACATATGCATAATAGGGAATTATGCTATAAAAAGATTCAAATATAATAAAATAGATAAAAATAACAGATATTCTAATATAATTGAATGATAATTATAATAATAATAATGTAGAGTGGTATATACATAATTGAAATGGAAAAAAATGTATTTTCCTGTATTTATGCAGTGTATATCAAGATTTTAATTATAGTAAAAGCCCGGCGTAGCAGGCAACAGAAATAATAAGGGACAAAATGAAAGCAATAAAACATTTCACCATTCCGAATGAGTAACGCTGCAATTAATGATTCTGTAACAGAAATTTTAATTCGGAATTCTCATAAAGAGTGGCGTAAATAACACTAATGCAACTGATGAACTCATTGGGGCGCACTGTATAAACGGATATAATTTTAAAAAATTCAACCAAATGAAAAAAAAATATATTTGCTTCTAAGTACTAGAGTATTACAGTATTTTTTTTTTTTTTTTACTTTAATAATTTATACTGTGTAAGCGATGTACTTACTGTTTAAAACTGCATATGGGTTAAAATATTGTTAAAATCAAATCACCTCATTGTAGCAGTAATTATAGCATAACATGAAAATATTTGTATTTGCTTTGTGGGAACTTGAAAATTTTAATTAATAAAAACTTTTTAAAAAAAAATAAAAAAATAATAATGATAGCCAGTAACTGGTGTTGAAGCGACGGGAGACGGAGATGGAAAGATAAAGTCAAGTTCGATCTTGATTTAAGTTTCGGACGAAGTTTCACGAAGCGGAATACGTGGATTACATGGACTGTATCAGTATCCGTCCTCCACGCCCTGTTCGCCAAGTTCTTCTTATTTTTTTTAATGGACGTAAGAAGAATATGCAGGATTTTGTTAAATTATGCCTGCGGATAGTGATACGGAAATTTTTTACGACTGCCTAATTGAATAGCATTGCATGTATATTTTTTACCAATAAAATCATTTACTAATCCATCCAATCGACAAAGAATGTAGTGACTAAAATGTTGCTCCTATCCCGGGATAGATCCGGAAGGAGCCCCTTGGAGTGCCCTCCAACTGGTGCTAGTTAGCCCAGAGGACACTCCACTCCTCCAAACTTGTTATCTCCTCCGTCCTGTACTGCTCTTTCTATTTTATTTTTCGTTCCTTTAAAGCAGAATGATTTCTCATTTTCTTTCTCCTCATGGTTATAATATTATTTATTACTTCAACTCCACATCGAAGGGTAAATTTATAGTGGCACTAAAAAAAGTAATTTTATTTTCATTATAACAAATTACAATTGTTCAAGTTCTAGGATTAATCTCTTAAATAAAAAGGAAGGAATAAAGTTTGTAAGAAGTTAGTGTAATTAATACCGAGCTCACCATTTCATATATATAATTTCGATCCAAGCGTTTCATCCCTTATTGCTATAATGGCTCGACACTAATGGAATACAGGAAGGATGATGTAGCTGTGACCTGGGACCTCGGCAACACGTGTTTGTGTACACGCAGCATATGTAACCTCCACCCCCTTCCCTAGTCTACTACATTTGTCATTCTATTAGTGACATCTAACATCTCCTTGTCACATTCGGTATATTTAGGTCACGGAATTAATTTCGAGAAAGTAACCCTGACGCAGAAGGGTCGAACGCGAGACAATAAAAAATACAATAATATTACCTTAGTTGATTGTACTTCATTTATTATTTTTAAGGCTTGGTCATATTTTTGAATCGCATCTCTATTATTTAAAAGCACCGATCGAGATGCCTTTATCAAAAGTTTCATATTTAATCGCTTAAATATGTGAAGAAAAAAAAACAGCTTTAGTAAAGCAAATATTTTAAATTTAAAAACAAATCCAATCAAAATTATTAAGATCGTCCCTTTATCGCAGGAAGCAATTTCAAACAAGCGTTTTTATTAAGTATAATGTCCCGTCAAAATATTATCACAAAAAGATGAAACAAATGGAAGACTCTTTCTGTATTTTGTCAAAATATCAACAGGAGGCACACGTTTTTTTTAGGTTAAGCTCTTCGTTTATCGTGTGCTGCTCATGTTGAAAATTTAAACCACTCTTACATAAATTGTTATATTCAGTAATCCATTACATTTTTATAATTTAAAATTTACATTCCTATTTTATCTTTTTCTTTCTGAGGATTCGTTAAATTTTTCAAAAAGTGACGCAGGTCGTCTTAATAATTAAAACGTTTCTATAAATAATCAAGCGAAGGCCTTTGTCGACCAACCTGGACTTCCCACGGTTTTCACTAAATTTATTCCTTTCATTCGAATAATTTTTAACACCCTTATATTTATCTGATATTATTAATTAATATTAATATTAATTATACTAGACAAAACAGTTAATAATATATTAAAACCAGGGCTTGAAATTAAATTTTTCTTTTATTTTTAACAAGTTTCGATTTGACTAGAACTTTTATTGGGAATTTTTCTGTTCTCCTGAAACTAAAACCTTTTTTCATGAAACTTTTTTATAAAAATAAAAAATTCTGTTAGAGCAATTCATTTCTCGAAAAAGTAAATCTAAAAAAATGGTAATTGTACAGGATATTCTTGGCTACTCAGTTTAATTTTCTATCAATTTGAAACAACTGTCATTTCGAATCGAGACAGTTTATAATTTTAAGAAATGGTGAGCTCGGTATTAATTACACTAACTTCTTACAAACTTTATTCCTTCCTTTTTATTTAAGAGATTAATCCTAGAACTTGAACAATTGTAATTTGTTATAATGAAAATAAAATTACTTTTTTTAGTGCCACTATAAATTTACCCTTCGATGTGGAGTTGAAGTAATAAATAATATTATAACCATGAGGGGAAAGAAAATGAGAAATCATTCTGCTTTAAAGGAACGAAAAATAAAATAGAAAGAGCAGTACAGGACGGAGGAGATAACAAGTTTGGAGGAGTGGAGTGTCCTCTGGGCTAACTAGCACCAGTTGGAGGGCACTCCAAGGGGCTCCTTCCGGATCTATCCCGGGATAGGAGCAATATTTTAGTCACTACATTCTTTGTCGATTGGATGGATTAGTAAATGATTTTATTGGTTAAAAAATATACATGCAATGCTATTCAATTAGGCAGTCGTAAAAAATTTTCGTATCACTATCCGCAGGCATAATTTAACAAAATACTGCATATTCTTCTTACGTCCATTAAAAAAAAATAAGAAGAACTTGGCGAACAGGACGTGGAGGACGGATACTGATACAGTCCATGTAATCCACGTATTCCGCTTCGTGAAACTTCGTCCGAAACTTAAATCAAGATCGAACTTGACTTTATCTTTCCATCTCCGTCTCCCGTCGATTCAGCACCAGCTATCATTATTATTTTTTTTTAAGAAAGTTTTTATTAATTAAAATTTTCAAGTTCCCACAAAGCAAATACAAATATTTTCATGTTATGCTATAATTGCTGCTACAATGAGGTGATTTGATTTTAACTATATTTTAACCCATATGCAGTTTTAAACAGTAGGTACATCGCTTACACAGTATAAATTATTAAAGTAAAAAATACTGCAATACTCTAGTACTTAGAAGCAAATATTTTAAGTTATATGAGGATTGGAATTGCTAAGCTTGCATGCGCCCCAATATAAGCGATTTTCCAGTGCACCTCTATCGCCTCCCATTTCCCCCTCCCCCCCCCAAAAAAAAAATTAACCATATTTATCCTTGCCACCTAGGTACTGTTTGCCTCACAATATTTTTCAAATTCACTCCTAAACATTACTAACACAGAGCATAATTACGCTCACCTAAAATAAATAATTCGTTTAAAACATTTTTTTTTTCATTTGGTTGAATTTTTTAAAATTATATCCGTTTATACAGTGCGCCCCAATGAGTTCATCAGTTGCATTAGTGTTATTTACGCCACTCTTTATGAGAATTCCGAATTAAAATTTCTGTTACAGAATCATTAATTGCAGCGTTACTCATTCGGAATGGTGAAATGTTTTATTGCTTTCATTTTGTCCCTTATTATTTCTGTTGCCTGCTACGCCGGGCTTTTACTATAATTAAAACCTTGATATACACTGCATAAATACAGAAATATGCATTTTTATTTTTTTATAATGAATAGGAAAATTATTGACTTATATAAATAATATTCATGATGGCATTTCCGATTACAGCCGATACGGTCGCTTCCGTTTGGTCGATGTGAACAGACTCTTGGTTTTTTATTAGCCTTTTTCAGTAAATTGAGCTTTTCTTCCTTAGTTTTGAACGGTATTAAAAGTTCACAACCTTAAACACTAAATCCTCATTAAAGGGAAACCACACAATAAACAGCCCAGCCCATCTCTGCTCTTTCCTTATCTCTTTACCGCCCCTTTCTTGTCCCCCCTACCTCATTTCTATTCCTCTGTTCATACGTACGACCGTATATATTTAACAAATAATACAGTTTTTTTAAACTAATATTTTAGATGCATCGAGAAATAAATTCTTTAATTAAAAAATATATACTCTTTTATTATTTTTAATTCCCATTTTTATAACCTAATGTAATATTCTAATATGTATATATGGGTCATTCTCAAATCAACTGTCACTTGAAAACTGGAAAAAAAAAAAAAAATATATATATATATATATATATATATATATATATATATATATATATATATATATATATATATATTCACAATCCTGGAAAGTAGCTTTGGGCCTAGCTAAGTAGCTTAAATATATAACATTTATCTCAGTGTCAAAGAGTGCAATATCTGACTTGATTTGGTTTTACGATTTTTCGATTTTCTAGGTACCTTAAAAAAATAAGAAAACCCAGAATAAATCAAAATATACTTTTTTGATTTAAAATATTTAGTAAACAATTTCTAAGTTCATTCCGGACAGAATGTAACTCGCGCAAACATTTTACGAGAAATTTGTTTAATAACTTTTAATTTTTAAACCTTTTTAAACATAAAATATCTCAAAATGTACTCTGCTTTGAGTCAAACTGAATGCTGACTGAGGGTTTGAAAAAATACAGAAAAAATGAAAAATGCCTTCTATAAACCTCAGGACAGCCAATGTAATAGTTTAGTTGAGAATGACCCATACATAAGGCAATAAATGAAAAAATTTTAATAAGAAATTTTACAAAATCTTACGTGTTTCGTTATGGACAATCATACTAAAATACCTCACCACGTCCTTTTCCTTTTTAATACCTAATAGGTTAATAAATCAACTAAAAATACATTTTTATTATATTAATTCAATTCGATTAGAATATTAATATTAATCAAAATTAAATTAACTACAGAGTATTTAAAACTTAACCAAATTAATTTAAAAGGATTTTTTACAAAACAAAATTACCTGCGGGCGACGAATCTGGACATTTTGAGCAATGTTATTTAATATGTCAATAATGTCAATAATGAATGAAATAATAATAATAAATAATAATGTTTGAAATGTGCGAAAATATTAATTTCTGATGATGGTTGGCCTTGTCCCCCCACCTCAGTCGTAAACCCGCAAACACGAGAAAAATCAGATATGTAATAACATAATTTTATTTAATTAAAATATTGTTTCGTTAAATTCAAGTTAAGTATAATTTTTAAACTTAAAATAAGATTTAAATTTTTATTTTTTCAAAACAATATATATACAGATTTTTATTAGCTGGTTGCGACATAGCATTTTCCAACATACACTTCGTAGAGTCCAAGGCAATGGCAAGTTTTAATTAATAACAAGTCAACTGCCATGAATGAATAACTTATGTTCAAATTAAATATTAGGCGTACTCACTGTTTCCTTCTTCTCATTCTCATTTTTATATTATTCTCATTTCCCGCTTTCTTAAATGCTTTTAGGTTCACAAACGCTTCAAAACTGTTAGCTAAAATCGAATATCTGATTTTAATATATATATATATATAATATAGTTTCATAAAAAGTTCAATATTTTATTTTAAATTGTAGATTTTACTATTTTTAATTATGTTATTGCTGTGTAAATAAATCCTTCATCTAATTTAAAAAGGTATGCATTATAATAATTTTGTAATTATCGAACATTGATAGGATTTATTAAGTTTGAGAAGAAAAAAACTACAATTTAATAATTCAGGGTTGGTTTCCTATAAAACACCATACTGTTCAATCCGTAACAGACATAACAATAATTAAATAACATCCGTTAATATAATAAACAATTAAATTTAATATAGATACATTCTTTTATTCATTTTTTAAAATTCCTGTATTAGTTAATTTTATTTTTTCAAAACATTAATTTTCCTATTCTTCTTTTTCCTAATAAATGAAAGATAATATGAAGCATACTCAAAAAGTCAAAAGTTAAAACACTTCTAAATTTGGAAACACTAAAATATACAATAATTAATATTTATACATGCATATAGAGATATGAATTATACACTATAACATAACAAGGGGATTTTTTTGTTTGTTTCACCCTAGTTATTGGTTGCTAGTAAAGCGATTACTGGTCCATAGCACAAAATCATATGGTATTTTATTCATTCTTTCCCAAATTTAAACTTTTTTTACTGTTATTTTCTATTCTTAATTATTAATCAACTGTTTCCGATCTAATTGGTCGTATGAATTGCTTTGGGCGATCCTGGAAATGGCGGATAAGACAAGGTCTGATATATATCGTTCTCCGGCGCTTGCTAAGATGTAAATCATACCCTAAAAAATGCAGGAAGCAGCTGCAATAGGCAGAGAATTGACTCTAGCTTGATTAATTCGGTAATTGGCTTAGTGAACCTGAGGAAGCAGAGAACAGTCGAGGCAGATTGGTCTGCAACTGTCAGACCCTTATCAGCTTCTCTCGCGTTGTCCAATCAGATTCAAAAACAGACAACTCACTTAGCATCGTGTTTCAGATGGGTCAGGTGCTGTTGAGGAAATTATTAATACATCTAAATAAACTGTTGTACATATGATAGTCAACTGCGTACCATTCGTCAATGATTGTTTTAGTCACGTAATATATGTAAGGCTGATATGATGGACGGAGGTCCAAATTTATAATGGCGAAATCAGTGATCACTCGGATTATTAATACAGGCAGAGCTTCATTAAATTTGTAAACAGATTGGATTTCAGCAAAGAAATTAGAAGGTAACCTCCCACTTTCTGAAACGAAATTGTATTAAAACTATAATCTATTTGTCTATTGTTTTATTATGTATTAATTTCTGTAAATTTCTTTTGGTTTATTACTTTCAATAATAATAAAATTTGAGGTTATACATTTAAAGATAAGTAGAATCCAAATATCGAATAATACAAAAATTCGTTCGGCCGCCGTACGCCGCCATCAGCTTTTCTCCGAGAGTAATGAATCGATATTCTTGAGATATGTCACCAAAGTCATAGGTCACCCCAGGGTGATCCACGGAAGTCAAAATTACAATCCGACTTTCAGTCGTTTCAAAATGGCGGCCAATTAGAGATTTTATACCGCCTAACTCGGTCATTTATAGTGATTATCTCAAAAACTATTATAGATACGAAAAAAATAAATTTTAACATTCTTAAAGCATAACAATAATTTATTTATTTGCTTTTGGGGATATCCCCATACAAATAGAGTTGGTAGTACAAACAAATACAAATAAATGTACATTATTAAAACAAATATTACCAGTTATGATTTTGGATAGGTCACATTTTCTGGACGAAACATCGTAAACTACCCTCCCCCCCAGAAAAAAAATCATCGTAATCGGACCAGTATTAGCTGGGATATAGCGTATTAAACTAACTGTCGGCGCTGCAGGTCAGCGTAACCATTGGTCTCCTGATTTTCTATTGCGGACTCCCACCTTGTTCGCATCTCTCTCCACTTCATCATTCCTTGGATCCATCCTACACTTCCTCCAGCTTTTTGGTCTTCCCCTTCTTCTTTCACACTCATGTGCGTCTCCACCATTTTCCTCTGTACCATTTCACCCTCCATTCTGATACATGTCCCCTGCCCATCTTAATCTACTTGCTTTGATACAGTTACTTTCGAACACTCTCAGTTTACGGCAATTATTTTGGGACAAACACTAAGTTTCCACTCCATATGTCCATCATTTTACTTTCGTTGCTTTAGACAACAGTTGCGTCTTAAGAAGTTTAAGTTTTGCGTAATAAGCCCCATTACCCGCCATTATTATGCTGTTAATTTCTTTGCTGAAGTTGGTACATATGTTATACGAAGTATTCTGCACATATTCCCATGGAAACAGGTTCACCTTAGGTTTGTTATTTGGTAACTCGATAACATTACATCTGCCTGAACATTTCAGATGCTCATTTGAAAGATAATCTGATTGTCTGCACTCTAAACCGAAGCGATAAGGAAAGTCGCGTATATGGACACACCAGATATTTTTGAAATATAACTATTTGGAAACAATAAACGATTGTATAATAATTTGCATCGTTTATATCTTTGTTACATTATTTTTATTGAATGATCGTTACCATCACGCTTTCCATTTTTATTGTATTGTACGTACAATTATTACCTTGATATAGAACTAACCAAATAATAAATAAACAGTCTTTCAATAAACGCATACACGTTATATATACAATAAAAGCCTGATATAATTGTGGGTGCTGAAAATAATCTTTTGCTTATTGATCTAAAAACAAGGGCGTTCAAAGCCGGTGGTCTTACGCCACAGGAACGAGAAGTTTGATAGCTCTCAATCATGGATAACTTCCTTCAATGAATTGTTAAATTACGAATTAAAAAAAAAAAAATATTGACAAATACTACAATCTACCCCACTAAAGGCAATAGGTAATAGTGGTAAATATTGAGATCTACAATAAATTTACAAGAAAAAATAATAATACATAAATATATATATATATATATATATATATATATATATATATATATATATATATATATATATATATATGTATATATAACTTAACGAGTCCGGGTTAGAAAACTTTAAAAAAAATAAAGGTTTTTAAATGATAACACAACAAGAGCTGGTTAAGAACTGACTTTATTCACCAAGTAATCCTACTTATATACTCTTAGGGAGTTGTTTATCTTCCTAGTAGGATTAAGTTCTATTGTTAACTAGGTCTGGCTCTTAACTCCCCCCTCCCAGTTTCGGCTACATCCGGAAAATCAAAAAAAAAATTCGCCAAACTAGTTAAGTCATAAAACTCGCTCCTGTACAATACGGATACTCCCTAAGTACAAGTTAGGAAATACATAATACAAAAAAAATAATAATATATATACATATATAAAAAAAATACAAAATACAACTTTGAAATATCTACAGTCTTCATACAAGGAACAATACACTCTGTGACTACAACCAACAAAACACAAAATTATACAACTTCCATATATGTACCGCCAAAGTACAAAACACAATATACTCATTGAATACAATAGTACAAAAAAAAAAAAAAATAACTGATTACGCGCAGTCTCCCGCCCGTATAGGCGAAGACGCTCCAGATCCCAATGCATCACCTAAGGGGAATTTAAGTTGTTCTATGTGAACGGTTCGCCTCTTTTTGGGCTCTCCTACGGTTTCGATGGTCACGACATTATGGTCCCGGATAACGACTACGCGGAATGGACCCTCGTAGCGGCGTGTCTCCTTTCCCCTATTAGATCCAATGCGACGATATACGATCGACCCTATTTTGATGTCCCCCAGACGGTCCCTAACCTTTGCATTTTCCCGCGCTACCCTGGTTCTTTTCTCTTTAACAATTCGCTCACGCACTTTTCTCCATAACCCTCGGACTTGTATCTGGTTTGTAATAATGTCGCGTTCCTCTGGCGAGTTCCCCGCCGTCCCCGCATAATCCCTTCCGGGTCCGCGCAATCCAAACAAGACCTCAAATGGTGAAAAACCAGTTGCCGAATGGATAGAGTGGTTATAAGCCGCTATTGCCTTACGCATTGCTATGTCCGGCGCCAACCCCTTATCGACCTGGTAGGCCCTGAGGTGATCGCTGAGAGTGGTGTGTAAGTGCTCAATCCCTCCCCGACACTTCGGATGACCCGGCGTGTTAAAATGCCACATGACCTCGAGAGTTTTCATTTCGTCGATCACTGCCGTATTATCAAATTCCCTCCCTTTATCGGATGTGATACGGTCCGGTACCCCGTAAACCATAAACCATGTGTGCAGGGCCTCTAAAATCGCTTCCGCCGCTTTCGCCTGAATGGGATGTGCCATGGCGATTTTACTAAACACGTCAATTATCGTCATCCACTGAAACCCTCTCCATGTAAACGTGTCCACCTGCAATTCGCGCAGTGGCTTATCTCCTGTAGGTGTCTCCTCCTGTACTACCCGGGGTGGATGACGGTCATATTTCGTAGCCATGCAGACCTCGCAAGACCCAATAACATTTTGTATCGTCTGTTTCATGCATACCCAAAAATATTTCCTTTTCAAGGCCTGTAGGGTCTCACTGACTCCCCGATGATTGGTTTTGCCTTGATTATATGCAGTGGTCAATTCGACTTGGCGGTCCGTTTCCCTAACTGTTTCCACCAGCATCCTACAGCGAACAAAAACGCGATCCAAGATTTGCTCGGTTTTCCAAACTTGCTTCACCTTTTCCCAAATCGTCGCATTGCCCACATATAAATGATGCGTGCGCCCTGGGGTAGAAGCATCCTTCAACGCCTGGCAAACTCTATCAACGCGAACTCCCGGTGGCGATGAAATGATATTGATACGCGACCGACCATATCGGAGGTATTCGATAGACAGTAGGCCCGCGGTTTTGGTTTTCCAAATGATCTGTCTCGGTTTATCATTCACGATCTCGTCGATCTCCTCCATGTCTGCCGGTCTCTCCCCCGACGAACTCTCTGTACCCGACGATGCCCCTTCCTGTCCTACTCCCGTAGCAGCCGGCGTCCCTTCACCATTCGGCGACCAGTCCTGCAGAAATTGCCGAATGTCGCGGGATGGCCCTGCGGTAGCATCCTCGATAGCATTAACCGCGATTGCTCTCGACAGCCAGTCCGCGACTACGTTCTCTTTGCCTGGTTTGTAGACAATATCCATGGAATATTGGCTTAAGAGCTCTTTCCATCGTGACACACGTGCGGACGACTCCTTTAGTTTCCCCACCCACTGCAAAGGACGGTGGTCCGTCTGAACCCGAAAAAGGTTCCCAAATAAGTACGGGCGAAAATGATCGATTGCCCACACGACCCCGAGAAGTTCCCGTTCCAACGCACTATATCGCGCTTCGGCGTCGGTCAATCTTCTACTGGCGTATGCGACGGGACGATCCCCACCCCCACTCTCCTGAGACAACACCGCACCTAATGCGTATTCGCTGGCATCGGTAGTCACCGTGAATTGCTTGGTGAAATCTGGAAACCCGAGGACCGGTTCCTCCTTTAACCGCGCCATACATCTCCGAATGTTATCCTCCATATTGGGCGTAATGATCAGACGCGCCCCCTTTTTTAACAAACTATTAATGGGCACCAAGTATTGCGCCATATCCGGGACAAACCGCCTATAATAATTAAGAGCCCCCAGAAGCCGGCGGATTCCTTTGATATCGCGGGGAATAGCCATCTTAGTAATTGCCTCGACTTTGGCAGCGTCCGGACGAACCCCTTCCTTCGATATCGTATGGCCTAAAAAATTTATTTTACCCTTTCCCAAGACCGACTTGTCTGGGGATAGCCTTAATCCAAACTCGCGAATCCTTGCGAACACCTGACGCAAATGGTGAACATGCTCGTCCTCGGACTTACTGAAAACAAGCAGGTCATCCATATAAATTTGACAGATCCCCTCGTCGATGCCTCTGAGGAATTCATCCATTAAGCGCTGGAATGTGAGGGGAGCATTCTTCAGCCCGAAGGGCATTCGCGTAAATTCGAAATGTCCCCGCTCGAACGTAAACGCGGTCTTAGCTTGATTTCGCGGGTGAAGTTTGATTTGATGATATCCAGCTTTTAAATCTAATGTGCTGAACACCGTCGCCCCACTCAATCTGTCTATGATATCATCGAATCGCGGGATGGGGTATGCCTCATCTACAGTATTACTATTTAATTGGCGAAAATCTACCACCACTCGATATTTCTCCGTAGTTTCTCCCGGCGCTGGTTTCTTCTTAACTGACCATAAGGGGCTATTATATGGGGAGGAACTGTTCACAATTATCCCTTGACGCTGTAATTCTTCTAACTCCTCGCGGATGTGACGCCGCAGTGCTTGGGGGTACCGTTTTTCCTTCACATATGTCACCCGATCATGTTTGAGGGGAATTTCGTGTACCGTCCTCCCAGTGGTTCCTAGCACGCCCCCTTCTTTATAGAAAATGTCGTGAAACTCCCGCATAAGCGACCGTCTCCAATCCTCGACCTTGCTAACTGCCCCGACCCTGGTATCCATGACAGCCCGGTGACACACGTATGTCTTATGCCCGAGTTTAATATGCCACCTCCCTTTTTCGTTTCTCACCTTGGCGCCTACTCTCTCTAAAAGATCACACCCGACTATCACCTGGTATTCCCTCGGCATGCTCTCTACCACGTGTACTCGTAATTTGCCCTGTCCTTCTCCCCATTGCCGCAACCCTATCTTTACCTCGCCTATCACGCTACATGGCCCACCCAACGTGAGCAACTTACAGCCGCAATTTCGAACCTGAAGCGCCTTCCCCTTGCCGCATAAGTTCTCTACAGCAGTTCTTGACAACAGGGTGCTCGAGCTTCCCGTGTCCACTAGGCACTTCACCCCACTCTGAATCTCAATTATAGGCAACCAACATTTGAGCTTACCTTTAATGGTGTTACACGTGAAAGCTCGGTCGCCTCTCTGCAGATACCCTCCTCATGCCGCAGCCTGAGTCTTCCTCCCTGCCATCGCCTGCCGCTGTCCTCGTGCCTGTGTTGCGCGACGTCGTTGCCACTCCCGGCCGCTCCGACTATCCTCGCCGCTGCTGCTCCCTGGCTCCTCCTCAGTCTCCGATGATAGTCCTGTCGATTCCAAGGACGCTCCCGCTCGTCTGGAACTCCTTTCTCTTCCACGCACTTCCTGCGCGTTGACTTCCATGGGCTCGCCATGAGACACTTCTTTTCGGCGATAGATGTACGGACACTGCCGGGCTATGTGCCCTTCCGTACCACATTCGAAACACTTGGTCCGGGGGCATTGTGCCACCAGATGTCCTGGTTTGCCGCATTCATGGCACCTCCTCTCTTCCTTCCTACCAAGTTTCCTCTCCATTACCGGTCTCCTGTCCCGGTTCGTGGGTCTTTCCCGCCGGTAGCTCTCTGCCTCTCTCTTTCTACTAGCCTCAAACCGCGGCCGATTTCTATTCATCTCCGGCCTACGAAATGGGACTCTGGTCCATCCTACCTCTACCTCTCCGCTATACCTTGCCTCCTCGTCTCTGGCGCTGGCATCCACCATGTCTTGCGCACATTCTAGAAAACTCTTTTCTTGGGGCAAGCCATCTTTCCTTCCAGTGTCTCGAGCCAATTGCACCTTCAGGATTGTGGCCAAGAATGCCATCCTTGCCTCCGCCTGCTCAGCACTCATGGTCTCCCTCAGCTTCTCAGTAATTTTATTGAATCGTGCCAATAGTATGCCCGCGTATTGGCCGCTGCTCTGGTGAGTCTTCCGCGTTTCCCTAAACATTTGCAGCATGTCCTCCTCCGGGGCCCACCGACCCCCTCCAAACGCCTTCTTCAGCCGCGCCTTTACAGTGTCCCACGGAGTGTCCTCATCTGCCTGAATCAGGTTCAGCACGCTCCTTTTCACACGACACACCAAGGCCGCTCTCAATGCCGCAACTCCTCTAGTCTCAATCAAGTCTTCCGCGGCTATTGAGTCAATTAGGGATATAATCCGGTCACCTCCTTTCAGAAAGTGGTTTAATTCTCCCACTTCCCCACTGAACTTGTCTAACTCACCTATGGTGTACCTGATATCCTGGGCATTGGCTCTCTTCAATTTTAGCCGCTCTATGGCATTCGCCTCTACCGCGGCAAGATTTGCGTGCGCCTGCGCTAGCGTGGTTGTCGGTTGCGGCGGAACATCATTGGGTAACGTTAGCGTCGGCGCTCGAAGTATTCCTTGCTGCCCGGTCTGAAGTCCGACCTCCTGCATGTCTCCATTCATTATTAACCGGTAGCCAAAAAAAATCTTCCGCTACGAAAAAAACTCCACTCAACTCCCGGGTTTCGGCACCACTTAACGAGTCCGGGTTAGAAAACTTTTAAAAAAATAAAGGTTTTTAAATGATAACACAACAAGAGCTGGTTAAGAACTGACTTTATTCACCAAGTAATCCTACTTATATACTCTTAGGGAGTTGTTTATCTTCCTAGTAGGATTAAGTTCTATTGTTAACTAGGTCTGGCTCTTAACTCCCCCCTCCCAGTTTCGGATACATCCGGAAACTCAAAAAAAAAAAATTCGCCAAACTAGTTAAGTCATAAAACTCGCTCCTGTACAATACGGATACTCCCTAAGTACAAGTTAGGAAATACATAATACAAAAAAAAAAAATAATATATATATAAAAAAAATACAAAATACAACTTTGAAATATCTACAGTCTTCATACAAGGAACAATACACTCTGTGACTACAACCAACAAAACACAAAATTATACAACTTCGATATATGTACCGCCAAAGTACAAAACACAATATACTCATTGAATACAATAGTACAGAAAAAAAAATAAAATAACTGATTACGAGCAGTCTCCCGCCCGTATAGGCGAAGACGCTCCAGATCCCAATGCATCACCTAAGGGGAATTTAAGTTGTTCTATGTGATATATGTATGCTTTCAATAGATATTGTAAAAGAAAAAGTTTTTATTTTTATTTATAATAAAAATTTCATATATTTATATTCAATATGAAATTCACTTCACTCTGTTTAGAGAGTTAAATGGAGGTCACTCAAGAACATTAAACAGTCCTAGCTTTGAGTTACTTCATCAATTGGAATATTTTCTTCAGTTAAGTAAAAACTTAAAAAAAAAAAAAAAAACATAAATAGTTTCTTATCGATATCTTTTAACTATATTTGTTAACTGAAATAATTGGAAGTGTTACTGCAAATATATTTTAGTTATTGTTTTCGTTTAAAAAATATAATTATCCCTGTATCGATGAAGGTCTTTTAATACAATTTGAGTTTATCAAGAAAATTTGATATTACTTCTTAATTTTATTTTGAAAACGACTCATTTTAACTTTCTAGTGATATAAGCTCAATTACCCTGAGGTATGAAGCATTTTGAACTGTACCACAGGTCATTTATTATCTTTGACCATTGAAGGCACAAACCGGACATTACGCCAAGATAGCTTTTTTGAATATACAGGGTGTTCATTTCCACCCCCCTCTCCCAACCCCCCCTCCCCCAAACTCCCCTCCCCACTAATTTGAAAATGTAAAATTTGGGAAATTTTAAATTTAAGAACCTGTGAAAGTTGTTGTAAAACATGTTACTTAAAGAGTTACTAAAATTTAAAACCAATACCAATCAATGCCTTGTAACTTAAGAAATTGGGATTTTATTGATACAATGTTGTGTTTTAATAGAAAAGAAAATTATTGTTGGAAAATCCGGTCAATATTTTTGGGAAATTTTATATTTAGCTACTTCCCCCCTCATGAACCGTTGTACCAACGTCGCTGCTGGAGGATGTTATAGCATAAGTTATTCATGCTTATTGAAATTAAGAAACGTTTTCAGATAAAATAAACCTTATTTGTTTACATTTTATTATATTTACAAAACTAAAAGGATATATTTCGTTCCAGATTTAAGAACGTGAAACGAAACAGTCTGATGTTAGGGCACTGGAAGAGGTACAGTAAAAGATACGGGAGCTCGCTAAGCGTTGCAAGTTTTATCGTAGCAGTAAAACGAAGTTTCTAGAACCTGCACCCGGGCCATCACCATCAAGCTCAATAATAAATTCATTTAAATTCAACAACGGAATGTCGGCTCAACTTTAACCCTTTCTACGAATGGACAAATATTATTTCTCTAGTCCTCCCTTCGACGTTTTCACTTTGTACCTTGATGTCGCATAGAATCTGGAGATGTTTTAAAATAATTTAAGTTATTTACAGCTCGTTTATTGGAGGTATATCCGTATCGAAGATATGTATAACTTTATTGATATACTAATGAGGGAGAAACAAGAGAAATTACAAGGAGAAGGCACAATCAATGGGTCGCCGATCTCAGTCAATTTTTTTGTGTTGATTCTACATCCAAAAATATTGGACATGTATGTCGGCGTTTGTTCCAATGGGCCCTAGGAGCCGAGAAAAAAAAAATATAATATGCTGAAACTGCTATATTTTTTTATCATTGTTCAAACTCGAACAATGATATCGACGTGTTTTTTTTCACTCCAAATATTATTTTTGCAGTTTATATTAAACGAAAAATAAAAATTTTAAAAAATGATTGATTTTTGGTCAAATAAATTGAAAAAAATGTTTAGATTATTGGGTAAACTAGCATTACAGATTTTTTTATACCAAAAATTATGGCAGATTTGGATTCAGCGCACCGAAAAATTTTTATGTTGAAAATATTCTTGAAAACAAAAAAGTTTTTTTTTTTCAGTTTCGAGAATGTTCATAATTTGTAAGCCAAGAAATTGCGTTTCGATGTAATGCTCTGTATCTCGTCTTCAGTTTTTCCGATTTAGATTTCCTTTTACTCGTTGGAAAGAGGGGAGTTTCTTGTTTACATAAATATAAACAACTATTGAATTATCGAGAAGGTCTATGTAAAAAAATGAGATTACGAGATAAAAACAAAATTGAGGTTTTTTGCGCATAACATTGTTTCTAAGACACTTTGGAAGACCACAGTTAAAATAAACCGCTAAGATTAAAAACTTTAACAGACGACCTAAATTGGATTGTATCGTTCAAAGTATTCCTGATTTATGGGCAATTTTTTAAATCTTTTAAAAAAATTTACTCCCTTGGCGAAATTTTTAGTAAAATTTTTAAATTCCCCCGAAAATTTGAATACATGGGGTTTTATAGAGTGCTAAAACCAACATATCCCGCAATTCTCAAAAAAGATGTTTTAACCGAATTTGATTTTAGTACAGGTGGTAATGATAATCGAGGGTTTTAAGAACACACATAAAAAAAATGTATTTTTACAGAAATGGTAGATTTTTAATGGATATTGCAAACAATGAGAATAAGATAATAATAATAAAAAAAATCATCGATAGGACACATCTATTTGAAGGAATACTCGAGTTATACTATAATTGACGTTTATTTTAGAATCACCTATTACAGTCTGATTGTTAATAATTTATAATTATTGTGAAAGTTCGGAATAAATCTCGGTAAGTCGAGAGCCCTTTTGTGTAGAAACTGTCAATAGGACTGAATATTAAAGGTAAGCCAGTAGATATAGTTGGCAATATAAATATATATGTAATGAAAAAGTAACTTATACACTTATAATATCATCTTAAAGTAAAGCTTGGGAAATGGAAAAACGTACTGAACATCACACTTATAGTAACTAAGGAAGTGCTTTATCTTTAATACCATTGATCGGATGAAATTATGCTTCAGGGTCACATTAGAGGGGATACGAACTATTGGAAGAGATTTAATCCCCGTAATAATATTTGATTACAAAATTATAGGGCTCCTTAATTGAACACCTAACGGTCAATCCATTTGAAATCACCCAGATGTTGCTCGACATTTTTTATTTTTATGTGGTTTTTTTTACCAATCATTCCCTATTATTTGTTGAGCTCAAAATCATGGGTAAAACATTTTTCATGCTCATGGTTTTTCATTTTCTGCCATTTTATGTTAGCTTGGCAGCTGAAAACAGGTTTTGGGAAAATGTCTCTTAACTTTGGTAATTTTATAAATCTGAAACCAAAACCAAAACTAAAATTAGGTTAGGGTGTGCACTAATTTTTTTCCTCACAACAAAATCACCTCAGTAGAGGGGAAAGTGGTTAAAAAAAATCATGAAAATTGACATAGAACGAGACTTTTAGGGCCGTAATACAAAATAATGATAAATAAAGATAACTGGAGAAAAACGTATATCAAACAGCTAATCTTGTAAGGTAAACCGATTATTCTTAAATAAGCGACGATCTCGGGTTGGTGGTTACAGATTTGCGCTTAGTTTTCTTTTCAGTGGTTCGGACTGTAAGGCTCTAACATTTGTTAAAAAAGGTATGACGGTCCTTTGTAATGGACATTGTCAACAATAATTTCAACTATTATTGTTATCAATGAGCTATGAAGATTAGAGAGATATTGTATAGATCATCGTGAGCATTGCCATTATAATACATATACTCGTACTCTAATTTAGCGTTTAGTTAGTAGAAAGAACTATGAAGATCGTAATGAATTCAATTATTTACTTTTTATTGATTTTGTCAAATAGAATATTTTTTTGGTTCATAAAATTATTTAGCAGCCATTTTCTTTCTGGAAGAAATGTCTGAGTTATCCCTAATCTCTTATTAAGTTCATTATTGTGTGTGGAAGATGTGCCACTATTTAAAACACTTGTAATATAATGAATGTATAATTTCAAATATAAATGACAAATTCATAATTCTAAATAGATAGGGGTCAATCCATTTGAAATCATCCAGTTTGAATTAATTTTGTTGTTCGTCATTGTTTATTTTTATGATTTTTTTTACCAGTTATTCCCTATTATTTGGTGGAATCAAAACCATGGGTAAAACATTTTTCAGGCTCATACTTTTTCTTTTGTAGCCATTTTGTGTCCTCACAACATAACGAGACTTTTAGCGCTGTAAAAGTGTTTCGAGTAAGAGAGACAGACCCACCTTTGAATCTTATTTTCTAGTATAGTTTTGTCATTCTACTACCCCGGCATCCTCGTCATCCTACTTTGTCATTCTCCTTGAACAAGCATTGTAACTCAGCTGCGAAGCAAATTAATAACTCTGGAACCATTTGTGTCTCGTTGTCAGTCTCTGAATTTGTGTCATATGTTTCTATCATATAGGGATATAAACTGCATTAGTTTCCTCATTTTTCACTGAGTCCCTTTGGAGATATTAAACTTTAAATATTGGTGAAAATTAAATTTTCCCATTTTTGAAAAGTCATATTAAAAAAGAACAGTTTTCAAGATCGAAATTTCTACAGCTAGTAGTACAATGTGTACAAATGATAGAACTATACAAAAAAATGGCGAGTCTCTTTTCCTTAATACACTTTTACAGCCCTAAAAGCCTCGTTTTATGTCAATTTTCGTGAATTTTTTTAAATGACTTTCCCCACTACTGAGGTGATTTTTTTGCGAGGAAAAAAATGTAGAGCACACCCTTATGATTTTAGTTTTGGTTTTAGATTTATAAAATTACCAAAGTTAAGAGACATTTTCCCAAAACCTGTTTTCAGCTGCCAAGTTAACATGGCTAAAGTGGCTGAAAAAGAAAAAAATAAGAGCCTGAAAAATGTTTTAGCCATTTAGGTTTTGAACTCACCAAATAATAGGGAATGATGGGTAAAAAAACAAAACATAAAAATAAAAATTGACGAACAACAAAATTAATTCAAACTGGATGATTTCAAATGGATTGACCCCAAACTATTTAGAATTATGATTAGCGCTATTAATTATAAATCAAATCCTTAGTTACTATAAGTTTACTTTTAGATGGCATTACAAGTGTAGATGTTACTTTTTCATTACATCTATATTTATATTGCCAACTAAATCTATTGGCTTACCTTTAATATTCAGTCCTATTGACAGTTTCTACATAAAAGGGCTCTCGACTTACCGAGATTTATTTCGAACTTTTACAATAATTATAAATTATTTACAATATGACTGTAACGGGTGATTCTAAAATAAAAGTCAATTATAGTCTATCTCGAGTATTCCTTCAAATGAATGTGTCCTGTCTATGATTTTTTTATTTTTTTATTATTACGTTCTTCTCATCCCTGTTTACAATATCCATTAAAAAAAACTACCACTACCTTCAATAAACATTTTTTTTTGTTTGTTCTTAAAACCCTCGAAAATTATTACCACCACCAGTAACAAAATCAAATTCGGATAAAGTCTCTCTTTTGAGAATTAGGGACATATTCTTTTAAGGGTAAAACCTAATAAAAAGAAAAGCTCATGATACGCTCTCATCAGAAAGAAATTCATAATTATTTAAAATGCAACTGTTAATATTAATAGTTTATTCGAAAAATTTTCACTATCGTGCATCCATTGTTATTTTCTATTTGTGAACCTCTAAAAGGAAATTTCATGCCACCTTCGTGATAACGTTGTACTGACAATTCAGCATAAGCAGGGGAAACCGTTTTTCGGTCGCCTATTGACAATCAATGCTTAGCTTTTAAGATGGAAGGGTACTTGTCAGGATTGAATGTTTATGACTCGTATAACTGCACTGTAAGCGTTCTTTTAAAATATTTTTTTTTCTTCTAATTTCATTGTTTTTCCTCCAACTAGAGGCCACTGAAAGAGTGGTTTGGCTTTCGATTATCCGCCTAACTAGAGTAAGCAAGCTCGAAAACCTCACATCCCCGTGCGCCATTCAATTCTCATTACCGACACTCTAACAATTAGGCGTTCTTCATTACCACCGCACTAACGAATTGATACATAGGAATCTATAAAAGTGATTTGAGCTCTATTATGTGCTGCATATTGTTCTTTTTGATCCCAGGTAGACAGATAAAAATATCAGGAATTTTCGAAGATGGTTCACTTGCTTCACTTGAAATTTTGTCCCAGAAAATGAAGCTTTTTTTTTTTTTTTTTTAGAATCGCCCTAAAATATTAATAATTTCATATTATTTCAAAGCACTGCCAGATATCAGCACCACACTTTTGTGGTGCTGATAACATGGGCAAGTTTAATGGTTTGTACACAATTCGAAATCAGTGATCACATAAACTCATTGAAGTACATTATTGAACTTATAAAAAATAATCCCTTGCGTATTTTATCAAAAGCTGCTTTTAAATCGATAAAAAATAAATAGATACGCTGATCGTGAAATTAATAATTTATCAGTCTGAACAGAATAAATGAATTAGCGTGAGTGGAACACCCTGGCATAGGCATAGGCGGGATATAGATCCCGCTTCACTTTCGTGCAATATATAATTATCAGTAACTCATTCTGAAACCATGTGTGACGATAAAATATGTCTATATATAATGTTAAAAGTGATATTCTCCTGTTATTTTTATCATCATTTAAATCTCCTATTTTGAACATCGGTAATATCATTTATTTCTAAAATCTTGTTGGAAGTTTCTCTGTTTCCAATGTGCTGTTAAAAATTGAATACATTTTTTTTGTGAAAATCAGCTGATGGACTTTTTAAAAATTCGCAGGGTATGAGCTTATTTGATTCATCTAAATGATATTTCATATGAACTAGATTAAATCGATTTGGATAACTAGATTAGGTGATGGCAAAACAATCTATTTTATTAGACAAGTAATACAATACTAGTGCTATATGTAACCATTCATAACATATTTAGATAACTTGATAAACTATTATAACCTATTAACTCATTTAATATCCTACAACTAGATGTGGTGACTAAAAAAATTCTTCATCTTACTAAAAATGTGTAGGAAAAAAAACATGCATGTATTCCAAAAATTTTCTCCTATAACAGTAGCCAATGAGGTACAACAATTTAAAATTATCAAATAAAGTATTTTTGCGGCCAACAACACGTGATTAAACATGTATGGTTACGGACATGGAATTAAATATCATTTTGTTATACATCAAATTAATAAGTGTTTCTTCCCATGTGCATAGTCTGTATAAGATCTGCCTATATAGTATAAGATTGTTTATAAAAAATAAAGATTTTCCTTTGTATATAAATTCAATTAGTTTTACATTTTTAAAAAATATAATTCAACAATGAATCGGATCGAACTTCGAAATTCCAAAACGTATGTTTTTAATTATTAAGAGTTAGGACAGTGTTGTGACAACATTCATAGGCCTGCTAGTTCATTGGTTCCACACATCATCTTCCATTCGAGCACAAGGCTCTATTTAGGCCTCAGGGGCCCATTTGTTCACCTCCAGAATGTACGTACTATCGCATCTGTCATGTAATTCCTACAATGTATCAACCAGACCGGATCTGCACTGAGCTCATAGCTCAATAATGGCGTCTTCTCAAGATTCCAACTTTACAGTCATCAACAGATTAAGACTTTCTTTATTATTTCATTGACCGGGAGTTTGGTTTGATGTATGACAACTCATTTTTTTACCATTATAAAAATAATATTTTCTTCATTTATATTAACCTTCTAAATGGTTAACTTTTAACATTCATTACTTCATCAATGTGGTTCTTTACACTACTTCTATTATTAGTATATTTACAATACAAAATTCACAATATTTTTTATCAGATATGTTTATGGAATATGTAAATTTCTGAATATTTTTATTTTTGCAATAATTTGTATTCATTCTCTTGTTCACTGAACTAACCTAAAATTTTGCGACCGACTGCTTTCACTTCAAAACGTTCCTAAAGGTAATCAATCCCTCGATTGCGAGGAACCTATGGCCGTCAAATTTTGTTTATCTGAAGTACTTCAGGAATTACTTTCCTTGTGCCCTTTGTACTTCATGCCAATGAGATTTCTCTTCCTGTATTGCTTAATATCTGATTTTGTTTGCTTTATCGTTTTGGCCTTATTATAATAACATAGATGTGTGTAGGAATATAAACAACATAATAAAATTATTAAAACTGATATATTTAAAAAATAAAATTGTGATATAAGTATAATAATATTTTTCCTCGAGACTGAAAGTATTTCTGAGGGAAAAAAATAATAATTAATTATTTTTTATTTATAGCATCTATGTTACAGGGGCACCATATCTTACAGGATACTCCTCAAGCTTATTTATTTGGGTTGAATTATCCCACAAAATAAAGCTTGAATGAAATATGTCTCAGTAATATAGATAAGAACTTGATCATCGGAAGATTCTTCCTTGTCCTCATGCGGATTCGGCATGATGAATGAGGCTGGAAATATTTTCTTCTCGAGACCGAAAGTATTTTTAAGAGAAAAAAAAAGAAAAAAAATAATTATTTTGTTTTTATAATATCTATGGGACAACGTATCTTACAAGATACACCTCGAGCTTACTTGTTTCAGCTGAAGTATCCTACAAGAAACAGAGTGAAAATTGGTTTGTTTACAATAATATCTTGTATTAACTTGTCCATAACATAAAAGAGAAACATTAGAAAAAGTCTCGTGTAAATAAATAGCACAAAAACGATTTTATGGATAAAATAGCTCTTTTCTTCTCTGCCATTGTCTCTGGTAACAATGCAGCTCATTCAGAAGTCTTCTACAAAGCACCAGTAATATTTTAGTTCCTAAAACTGATATTACTATCAACACTTATGTCTATATTCTTCATTCATGAAGTAGAATGGATCCAAAAGCTACGAGAAGTACAGACATAAAATGTGAATGTATATCTCAGGATACATAAACCCAAAAAGGGTTAATTTGTCATAAATACCGCATTAAATAAAATCATTAGTCGTCCTGTTTTTAAAAATGCCTGTTTGATTTCTTCTCAGTCTAAAATCGCACATGATAACGAAACTTTGTTTTTATGGACTGGAGAAAAATTGACCATAATATTTTTAAAAAATGTATGAGGCATGATTTTACAGACGAAATGCACATTAGTTTCTAACGTTTAATATTGTACAATATTCGAAGTGTCGGACATAATCCGCTACTTCGGAAAAACTTTTTTTCTTTCTTAGGAAGCAGAATCACACGAATCGAATCCAACCGGGCTCAAACGAGGGTTATCACTAAGACTTCATGAAGCCCTTTTATTGAAAACTCCTCAGCACGTATAACTTTGGAACTTATTTCAGGAAAAAACCCTGACACCACTGTGGACGCCAAATTCCTAAAAACTTTGAGCATGAAAATTATGAGGGAAGGAAAGTTTAGTTCGGGATTTTATTAAATTCGGTGTCGGCGCTCTCTTAAGACATCTTATTTTGAAATATTTTTAAGGTTTAAACTTTAAAACAGTAGCAATAATCACAGAAGCATAGACCGGTGCTTGTTTTCTCCTCTTTATCCGACAGACATGTATAAACTAAAGTTAAAAAGGGGCTAAAGATCTTATTGGTGCTTAAAATCAACTTTTAATCAACAAATTTTACATAAACGGTATAATTAATAAAAATATCGGCGAAACGTTAAATTTTATCAAAGTTCTTTTTTCTCTGCAGGAAATTGCACAATTAAATAAATAAATCTTTACAAATAACATTTTTCATTGGTCCCATTTCCGCTTACCTATGAAAATAAAACAATATCTTCAAAAAATGATATTTTTTTTTTTGTTTATCGTATTCAATCATTAAAATATTAAATTTTACAATATATATAGTCAAAACTGAAGTATTCCAATAGAAAGTATGAGAAAACATATGTTTACATATTACAGTGCGGTATAGCCAAAATTATGGATTATTTCACTTTTATAAACATATTACATCTCAACTTACCTAATATGAAGAAAATATGGTGAAAAGTACCTTTTCAATCATTTGGAACTTATTTAATTTATTATTCATTTTTAGGGAGTTACGTAAAATAATAGAAAAAAAAAAAGGTGGCTATTAAATAACATATTCTCTTTTTAATAAGAAAGTGTTAACATCATCTTACTTATTAAGTGTTATAATATTTTTGCCTCTCAATAAGATGTATTTATTTAAAAATAAAAAAAAATCAGACAACCAATGATGTTAGCATTTATACACTCATATTCTTCATATCCAGTACAGCTTGAAAAATGTACACGCAATCAATGGGTGTGCGTCAAGTGGATCAAATTCCTAAAATTGCTTTCATTGACTAATGATTAAACCAATAATTAATGATTAAGCCACGAGTCCTACGGGATTGCCCGTTGCAGAGGGTTGTCCCCTGAGAAGGGGTATACAAGTGCTTATTAAAAAATCAATAAGTAAACGCACAAATGATAAATTTATCAAACAAGGTTTATTAATTTGGATGAATTAAGTGTATTAATACAATTTTGAGTTCTACTTATACTCATGATATTTTAAGAGTTCAATATGTATGTATTAAAATATTACAAAAAAATAAATAAAAACAGAAAATAAAATTGGTGAACAAAATTTATAAACTACTTCGTAAGTAAGTATTTACATAAATTTTAAAAACTGACAAATTAAACTTTAAAAAAAAAAGATTAATTTCTGTTTGTTTTAATTCACAATTTATTTTTCATGATAAGCCAGCACTTGGTGGGCTGAATTGTACCTTTCTTTATTTTTTCTCTCCTAAAAGTCTTTAAATTTTATTATAGCATAGAAGACGACAATCGTTGTATTAATTATAATAGAATAACTTCAAGATATGCACATATTTAAATGTACTGCGTATTTATATAAAACCATTATATATCGTCATTACCGCCGTGAAATAATATTATAAAATGAAATGATTTTTGAAAATGGATGATGCAAAGAAAGAAAAAATATAAATAAAATGACGAGACATGTTTTTCATTTTTAATTAAGAAATATAATGTGCGCTACATGATTTGAAAATGGCTCAAGATCGCCGAAAAGTTGTCGATATTTGAATAAAAAATATGTATTGGTGTCCAATTAGCCTCTTTTAATTTTTAACTTAGATAAAATATGGGCTTTAATAAAATCAAAATCACATAACTATTTGGTCACACAAGAGGTTTCACTGGGGCAATGATGTTCTTAATTTTCTACATATCGTAAGTATCCGATCAGATAGGTCAATTTATCTCGGTAACGAAAATTTGGCTGGTCGCGCCCGTTAGAGGGGTGTCCGTTGCAATTTCCAGGCTGAGCCATTTAAAAATTGTCCATAGTCAGAGGTGTCCGCAGGAGGGAGCCATCCGTTAAGAGAAGTTTTAGTGTCCCTGACTATGTTATGGTTTTCTTATATAAAATTGAAACTCTTATATGCTAAGTATAGCGGCACTTAGTTCAGCTGTAGTCTATTCTTGGATAACATTGTATTAAAAAGATCTTCAAACAGTTTTACCTTGATACCTTTTTACCCTTTTAGTGCCAACCTAAAGTATCATTTTAATTATTTTTTTTATTTACTCACCATATTTAGATGATATATCATATATAATATAATATAATAATAATAATATAATATAATAGTTAATGAGTGAACATTTGATACAACGGCTACAGGATACAAAGCTATTTAGATAATGTTGATTCCTGTTTACTTACGAGTCTTAAATTTCGACAATCATAACTGTTCGCTATCTTCCTGAGCTCAGAGATTTAAACTGTATTCAAACATTATCGTTTGAGCGGTATTAGGCATTGAAATTGGTCAAACAGTGAAACGAGGAACATCGGCAAGATGCCGCAATAACCAAGTTTTGCCAAATGGTCTGCGAACAGTCTAGCTCAAAAACGAAAAGTTGTACGAAACTGACATTTCGTATTTAAGGCAGATATATTTCTGGGATGCTACTGTTACTTTTTCGCTAAAATCGACTTGACGGAAGCCTAACTTTGTATAATTTATTTTACACAATTTTCTCAAAAACGGCTCAAATAATTTTCATTAAGCTCGTTATATCAGGGTAAAATTAAATTATTTTATTAATTAAATTATTTATTTGTTTATATAGGATAATTTTTCATAGGTGTTGTGTCTCTTCAGTGTACTTCTGTCAGTGACTTACAAGATTATCCCCTTCTAAACATAAATTTACTTTTCCAGTATTTCAGTTGTTATTTTTTTACATTACATTCTTATTTCTTCTATTAACAATTCACATTCTTAATAGCCTTGCCTGTGATAACGAAGACCGAAAAAAATTTATTTTTGCGGTTTTCACTGCGGGCGCGGAAAGTTCTTTATTCTTCTGTGTTAATAGTAATTCATTTCAAGTGACCTTAAACCAGGATATCGGTAATATTGTCCATGGCATCTCCAGAATGAGACATGCTGACATTAGAAGATGGTTTAGGAATGACCACCTAGAGCATAGGTGCATACGAATAAATTAAAGAAGAGAACTAGCAATCTACGTTCACTTTTTGTTCGAAAGAATCGCCTAATTTTTAAACGCAATATGATTACTCATATTTTTTCCCTATTTTAACCACCAACTCGCTAGTATTATATTTATGTCCAGAAAAAGTCCTTGTATCGGGGTGCGCCCTATACACGCGCCCTATACACGCGCCCTATACACCTACTCAGTCTTGATGACGTAAGTGGTGGTTTCATTTTACGACCCTATTTCATCTCTTCAATTGATGATCGATCAATTCCATCTAGTTTTTCTTCGGGGGTTTAGGGTCAGGAAACCTTTAAGTATTTTCCAGTGATATGTGGAGAGCAATAAAAATCTATTTTAGTCCTGAAATAGAATTTTGGAGATGTTAAATACTGGAAAACATTAAAATTGCATTTTACAAATCGTGCATTAGTAGCGCGAGATTAATTCTTGATAGATAGCTTTTTACTTAATAATTCGAAAATTTAAAAAAAACAATTGTACGATTCCTAATAATAGTAAGGAATGAATAATTGAAACAATACATCATTCTGATTCTATAATTTTTGAGCGATTAATACCGTAAAATTAACTAACTTGTGTTGTATAATATACCTACTCTTAAAAAGCTTGCAGTATCTTGTAACAAGAGACCGGATTTTCGTGTAGTAAAAAAAAAAAAAAAAACGAAAAACGTACACTAAAAAACTTAAATTGTGGAAAATCCTGCAATAATAATCCAAAATGTGTAAAATGTTGTTTATAACACCGTAAAAATGCAAAAATCATCATTTTATTTAATTTATAATATTAATACATAATTGGAAAGCTTATAAACCTTGTGTTAGATTTACAGTCTCTGAGCTACAATTACGTGTAACGTGTAGTAACCTGAGAAAAAATCTAATTCTACATATGCATACAACAATAAATTATGATTAACCTAAATATAGGTGAAAGAGAAACATAAGCTATAAATTTAATAAGAAAAAATAATTAAATTAAATTAAAAACAATAAATATTTACATGCATTCCTATAATATGGGAAATTTCGTTCAAACATTCAATTCTAAGCTATTAAAATCGAATCATCTAATTTATCCTAAAAAGTGCAAAATTCGCAACTAAAATCAAAATTGTACAATTTAGCCCAAAAAAGCAAAAAATTCAATTTTGCGCTATATTAAATTTTATTATCCTATTCCATTGATCGCGAATCTGAGATATAATCGATTCTAAATTGTGTTACACACGAACAAATTAAATATGCTATTTAAATCCGGTCTCCACTCATATGTTTCTATTCTAAACTAAAACTTTAATCAGGAAAAAAAATTAAAAACAATATTTACATAAATACCGATATTTATAAAAAGAAGACATTTGTTTCAAAGTAGAGATGTCAATAGCCGGTCTGTTATAACCGATATCCGTTTTTTTTTAATCTAATAATGTTTTTTTATTTTTACATTACCGGTTATAATCGTTTTTTTCTTAATTAAAAAATCTGATAAAAAACCCATCGAAAATTAATTTCGTAAAAAAAAAAAAATTTGTTGAGCAAAAACTGCAAAATAATCATACTACATATTACCCACCAACCTACTACGTCCTAGTGCTTATACCCCCTTGGTAAAGTCACACCTTTACACATACTGCATCTGCAACTAAATTTCCATAGTTTATTTCACGTTCACCTGTTATGCAGTAGTGGTTTTGAGGTTTTCAGATTTTAGTTTATTATTTTTCAAGTCTGTCAGTTTGTTAGTTTCTTAAAAATAAAAAAAAATTACAGGTTTTGCCTCTCATATACTTAACTCTGGGAGTGATTTCCAAGATCCTTACAAGATACTCCGGTATCCGTCTCGTCTCCTCTGAGTTGCTCATTGTAAAGAGGACCTAGCTCTCTGCCTTTCTTAGGCGTTTAGCCTATATAATACGTTACGTACCACAAAATATTCATCAAATATGCTTTAGCCCTTAGAAATAGGGAGATACCGACAGACAGAATGGTATTTTTTTTAAATCACTTTTTTGGATTCAGAGGGCCTGAAATCATTGAAAAATAAATAAAACATATTATGAATTCCATAAACAAAATAAAAAATTGAAAAAATCGACCAAATATACAAACCTCAATCAAAATTAAATTTATATCGTTTTTATCAGAAATGTAATTTTTTACCGATTTTCTTTTCGGTAGTCTGACTGAAAAAGGTTATAAATTCACCATGATCTTCATGCAAAACTATCTCTACTTTCTACTTATTTCTTCAACTTATAGTGTTAAATTAATATTTCCTGTTTTTTTTTTTTTTGTTTGCTCACCTACAGATTTCAAATAGTGATGCATGAGTATTTAGAACCTTGTTATTGGGAAAACGAGGGGAGTCAATCCAAATCCTCCACCCAAGACGCTGGTTATTAGTGAAGTCCAACTTTAAAAAATAAATAATAATTTAAATAATATTTTATAATTATTATTGAAAAAATAATTATGAAATATTATTATTTTAATATTTAATAAATATTTTATTGCCGATTTCCTTATCTGGACTAAAATAGCAATAATTAATAACAACAAACGGATCGAAATAAGAAACAGAACAAGTTACAGTTAGGTGTAAATATGTTACTCATGATAGTTTTATGTGTGTAATTGGGGCGGGTTTTCTCCAAATTGTTGGTTTATTTATATACGAGTTTTAGTTTATTTATTTCATTTTTATTTTAGGTTCAATTTTTAATTTAACTCGTGGTTTTCATTAATTTATTGTATATATTACTGTTTTGTTTATTATATTAAACCGTTCGTCGATATTAATTATATTTTATTTGGCCTCATGAAATTCCAGGAGTCCGAAACCGGTAGCTAAGCAAATAATATATTCCCACAGAAGAACAACACCTTCCTCTAAATTTGATTAATTTACTGGAAATTAGGAGGAAAAAGCAATAACAATATTTCAATTAAAACATTAAATTATCGATGTCAAATACCACCATAGTGTTTATTGGGAAAGATTAGAAGAAATACTAGAAGGTAGGCAGTCGTGGAAAAGAGTGCACTTTTTTTTTTGCATTCGGAAATTTAACAGCGAGGTAATGGTATTATTTTTATTTTTAATTATTTTTTATGATTTTTAGTGCTTAATGATTTGCTTTCACTCAATATATGCTAAATAAATGCATTAAAAAAAATAAAAATAAAAAAACGCTTAACCATAATAAAAGAGCAAACGCTCAAACATGAATAATTGTTGATATAAATGGAAAGTTCCAAAAATGATGCCAAGAGTCTCAAAAATAACAGACAACAACTAACCTTCCAATATTTCGCCAATTCTGGCCTCATCAGGACAGAAGGAGATGAAAAATATATATATAAAGAACGAAATGCAGCAAATCTCGCATCCAAAGTCCAAAAAGACACCAACTAGAGGCAGCACACCACACCATGACTCCTAAACACATGCTGAGGGAAAAAGGAGGTTACTGACAACAGCAGGAAAGGTTAAATTACATACAGCTGCTCATAAAAAAATATATATATATTCACACTAAACTACCAAGAACGTGCAAAATATCACAAAAATAAATCTAACAATAAAAAAGTGAAGAAATATAGAAAATACAAAAGAAAAAGAATAATAACAAAAAAAGTTACACTTAAAAAACCTTAAATATACATTTCCTGCTTTTCTGTGTAAAATCGGACCATGGGTCCATATGAAATTGTTTGTTCCTCTTGAGGTCAACTATCATTTCTTCAAATAATTCCCGTGACTTACAGGACAACCTAAATATAGTTCTGTCGCAAAACGTGATTTTTCAGTATTTTTTGCCTATAATCAGCAATTACTTCTAAATTATTGGCTGTATCGTCGTGGCAATGGTCTCATTTGATTCAAATACATACAAAACAGTAAGAAACGATACCTTACTCTACTTAATTTGTGCATGTTATTTTGCGAATATACCACTCTCCACCCATTTCGATCCCGCAGGGAGGGTTATCATAAATAGTCATAAATAAGTTATGACCAAAGTTTCACGAATTTACCAATTTTGTTGTTTATTTTGTATATTTTTCCTGTACTAACAGGGGATCCCAAAGTTTCTCTCTCGCCCATTTCATCAGCATTGAAAACCAGTCCGCTTCATTAGTGTTGGAAACCAGTGGTAGCTGAAGTAGAACATATAAATCGCAGTAATACATCAAAAATATGTTGCGGCACGCGCATCACACAACATTAACTTACCACCTTACTTGAAATAAATGTTTAAACTTTCCATGGAAATTCCATTTAGTTTACATTAAATAATATGATATTATAAATTATTAATTATAACAATCAACTTAAGTTTTAGCGTTTTTCATCACTCCATTAACTGCTATAATTTTATACTTCTGATAATAATTATTGTAAAATCTTTAGCTTTCCATCGGTAAATTATACATATATATTACTACTCTTATTTCTGGAAATTTGTTTTCAACCTGGAAAAATATTTCACACACAGACCTTCACACACAGACCATTTTGCGAGACTTGGCTATATATTCTCAGAGCTATGAAAGAAGATAAGACGGATGGTATCGGTAATAAGCAAATAGACATGCGGTGAGGTCTGGAGGGGATGAGGTCGATAAGTGTAGGATCTGAACCGTCCTCACCGCCAATGCCTGGCAAATCGTTCAGTATGGGATTTTAAATTAGCTAGCAGCTGTTTAAAATCTTATAAACACTAGCAATGGCCCGCCTACCAAATTTGATGATGATAGAGATTTTAAATATATATACTTTTGAAGTAGACGAGTAGCCATTCATTTTGGTCCCTCCGGAAACAGGTCATTTAGCGAGAGCTTGAATACTTATAGTAATACTAGTACATAGCCTATTAAAATTTTCCATATCTTGGTAAAGTCTTATCCTTGAGTTATTGGGAATTTAAATTCGTTATGATAGTTTTTAGCATAGGGTAAGTGGAGGTAAAAGTACACCATTTAGTTATTTTTGGATATATTGTCATCAATTTTCCCAATATTTTGCATGAATTTTATGTATTTTAATCTTCACTCCCCAAAAGACAGTGGGAGAAAAACATATTGGATAAGACTGGACTTTCAGAAAAGATCTTGGGTCCATATCAGTGTGGTATTCGAAAAGGACGATCTACAATTGACCAAATATTCTGCTTACCCATCATATTTGAGATAAGACGGGAACATAAGTTTAAAACGCATCATCTGTCTGCTTGTGGATTTTAAAGAAGCGTACGACAGTGTTCGTAGGAAACAGCTGTACAAGGCAATGAGGAAGCTTGAAATCCCTGAAAAGCTTCTGACAATGGTAAGACTCACCACGAGAGAAGTGAGATGAATGGTGCAGATTGGAGGAGCAAGATCTGAGGAATTGACATCTGGGAAAGGACTGAGGCAGGGAGATGCATTGGTATGTCTCCTATTCGATCTTTAGTAGCTCTGGAGAAGGCCATTAGAGAATCTGGTATTCAAGTGGGCGGAACAGTATTCAGCCGAACAGGACAACTTCTTGCTTTCGTTGATTATATTGTTATCGCTGGATCCCCCTCCCAGTTTGTCTTTGATAGATTCTTTAAACTAGCAGAAGTAGCAAGAAAAATGCGGGTTAAAGGAAACGCAGCAAAGACCAAATACAAGGTCACAGAGGAAATCCCCAGGCCTGGCGAAGAAATCACTATCGGAGAATATGCTATTGAAAAAGTAATCGAGTTTGTCTATCTCGAGTCCCTCATAATCCAAGACAATGATGTGGATTCTTATACTAAACGAAGAGTGCTATGCGCCAGCCTTTGTTATTATGGCCTCAGTCCATATTTTAGGAGCCGCGCATTGACTAAGGACACAAAAATTCTCTTATACAAAAAGATTATCAAGCCAATTTTAGATTGTAAGGACTGGATTCGGGAGGAATTTGATTATTCCTCAAATACTCCTTATAATAGTTATGTATTTATTCTTTTTGTAGTAAATTGGAAATTAAGAGGTTTGTTAAGTAAATGTTGAATATTGGGATCTACGAGCGCTTTCTAGTCGGTTTAGTCTTGTATAAGGATCCCATGTAAGAGGTTTGTGAAGATGGCGTCAAAGTTAACGGATCTGTTCAACAGGGATAAGTGGAACATTATTAAAGGATAATGTAGGGCAGGAGGTGTGGGTTCACGATAAAGGGAATGGAATACTTAATATTAATAATTTTCAAGAATTTTAATTTTTATGATTACATTTTTTATAGATTTGATAATTATAAATTTTTAGCATATAATATTTCAGCTTTATTACTTATGTAAGTTTTAACATACAGGAAGAATAATCCCCTGTATAATGCTTATACCCTGTATAATGTAGAGACCGGCAGTGAAACGGGGTTATGATCAAAATTAAATTATTTATTAAACAATTAGTTTTTATTAATATTTCATCAATAAATATAAAGTACAAAAATAGCCATTTGGCCTCTAATAAAAAAAAAATTCTAAACACTACGTTGGAGTAAACTTTAATCATATTTTCTCGAAACGGAGATATTCCTCGTTCTCCCTACTAACGGCTTGCGACTTTTGTTTACGGACTAAATACCTAAGTGTTTGAGGCCGATCTACGCAGAACTCTCCAACGAATTCGGGATGATGGAGGGTATTCACCGAACGTAGGGTTTAGAAAAATGTTTTTTATTTTTCATTGCTCTCCAAAAGGCTTTTCTTATACTTCATATTTAAACATGGAAATTTAGTTAAGAATTTATTCATTAATGAACAAATTAATTTTAAAATCATACCGTTTCACTAGCGGACCCAGTATTTTAGTATCCTGTTTTTTAGCCTAGTTTTGCAAGTAGTTTTCACTTTCTGAAATTCCAATAGTGTACGTTTTAACTTACTTAAAATTGATACTTAAATTTTAAAAAAAAAGTATATGCATGTTATTAATTATAATTTAATTAGCGTAGACTCAATTTTTATAGAATTCTTCACTAAAAACAAATACTAAATAAATAAATATATAGTTGGAATTAGCATCAATAAAATCGTATGAGGATTTTGACACGAAAAAATGTCTTACGGTAGCCAATTCATCTCCAGCAGCTAAAATAAAATTAGAATGACAAGATAGATGAGTTCTGGCATAAAAATTGGCAAATGTAATTTTCATCAGGATTATATTGTACACCTTATTTTAATTTTGGGCATTTTATAATTCTTTTGTTTGAACTTGACATAAATTTTTAATTGTTTATTGATTCTATACAAGCTGTTATTTTATTAAATCATTTTGCTTTCCTACGTTGCAAGTATACTCAGGGGCATATATACTATTATACATAACAGTTTATTTATATATATATATATATATATATATATATATATATATATATATATATATATATACATATATATATATGTATATGTGTGTGTGTGTATATATAAATACACTCATATATATGTTATTATTTAATATGGAAGTAACTTATTAATATGAAGGAACCTTTTATAGGATTACTGTAAAAAAAAAAAAATTTAGTTGAACTGAATCCTTAATAGTTTATATATGTATATATATATATATATATATATATATATATATATATATATATATATATATATATATATATATATATATATATACATACATACATATAAACTATTAATGATTCAGTTCGTCAAATATTTTTTTTTTCACTGTAATCCTATAAAAGGTTCGTTTATATTAGTAAGTTACTTCCATATTAAATAATAACATCCATGCATACCTAATGGTTTAAGAATATGGATTACTAATAATAATTTTACATAATTATAAATCAAATTAATAAAATAAATATATAAATATAAAGTATGTGTATCATTATAGTTTAAAATATAACACAACTTTTGTACAAGATTCAATAAAAAACAAAATCAAAGTTTTATAATACTAATATGAATTAAGTTAGTTGCTAAAGTATGTACAGATTATTTCAAAACGATAAATAAGAACCAACAAAGGGGTCTGAAAAGAAAACAGAGCAATGAATACATAATAAAATACAAGAGTGGGATAAAATAGAATAAGTTTCCTCCTGTCAGGATGATTGCTTTTTAAGTATTGAGTCAATCTAGGTTGCAATGAGAAGGATACAAAGATTGTATAGCGGGTAAATTGTGTCGAGCGTTCTTTAAGGTAAAGTGATAGGTTTTTTTTTATACTCCCATTCGTAACTCGTATAATTTATCTTATTTCTATTTTGGTACGTGCAGAATTATTATAGATTATGCAGGGTTTTTTCGAATCCACATTATCTACTTAATTCCTCCTCGTTTTTTTTAGATTAATAGTTTTTAGTGCGGTAGATTCCGAAGCAGATATATCGTGAAGTAATTTTGGCACACTAGCTCAGTCGCAAACGACGCAATGACGCCATGACGAGGTCTCAATCATTCAAAACTAATAAACCCATTCTTATTTTTTTAAATTATTACCACGTTTTCACATTTACTTACCTACATATGAAATATATAATAAAAGAAAGTATTGTGATCGTGAAAAATTTCGAATCCGAATTTTTTACGGAAATGCTGACCGCTTTAAGGTCTCCTGAGTCCAAATAACCAAGTATCCCAAAATAGTCTCTTTGTGTGTGTTTGGTAAGTCTAGCTCAAAGATCAAAAGTAGAACGAAACTGAAATTAAGTATTTAAAATAGGGTATCATCCAGGTATGTTACAGCAACTTTTTCGCCAATATCGACTCACCGTAAGCGCTACCGCGCTACCGTAATCGATTTTACACTTGTTTACAATATTCACGACTTTAACGATCACACTCGTTATACCAATGTATACAAAATGAATAAATATAAATTATGAAAGAATATAATAAACTAAATGAGAAAAAATAGGAATATTTTCTCAGGTTGAAAACGAATTTCGGAAAATAAGAGTTGTAATATTGGTGTATAATTATGCCGTTGGAAGGCTAAATATTTTAGAAAAAAATATTATCGAACCTTATAATGTCGTAAAGGGTAATGGATAGTGACGAAAACGCATAAACTTAAGTGATTGCTGTCGATAATAATTTCTATTGTTTTATTATTCATGAGAAACTAAATGTTTCCATGGATAATAATTGGAGTTTCCATGGAGACTAAATGTAAACATTAAACATTTATTTCAAACAGGGAGGTAAGTAATAACTGTGTGATGCGTGCACCAGATTTTTTTTTTAAAGCATGATTTTAATAGGAAAAAATGACAAATTAATATATATATATATATATATATATATATATATATATATATATATATATATATATATATATATATATATATATATATATTGCAATTTTGGTATGAGAAACGATTATAAAACGCAAAACTGCAATAGTTTGACTAAAATCTATTGAGTGCGTTCTACAGATAAAATTTCATTTATCTAGCAAAACAAAAAGTAACTTAATTTGTTAACTTGTACAGAATAGAATAGAAAATAAACTTAATCTGGGATGCAGTCCCTTAAGAATAATTATGATGTACAAACAAAAAAATAAGCATTTCCGGTCTTTAAGTAAACAAATAAAAATCATAAATAATGATACCTTGTATATACCATACATATAATTACAATATGATAATTAAACATCAACCACAAAGCATTTAAAATGATTATAGTAGGTATTTTATGAAAAATAAAAACTTTTGAAAATTCAAAAGTGGAAACAGTTTATAGTGAAAGAGTAGGTTGTATCATGAAAAAGTTATAGCTCTTCCTTCTCTCCTGTATATTTCTTACTTAACTCCTCCAATTTCCTGAAGACGTTTCCTATTTATTATTAAAGTTCTCGGCTAAGTACCATCACACTGAATAGGGACTCAAATCCACTATTAAAAAGTTTCTTGTGCCTACTAGCTTGGGAGAAGTATTGAAACATCTAATGCAAATATTTAAAAAAATAGACCGAAAAATTTTAATAATTTTTATTTGATCAACTATATTTGTATATTTGTATAGTTAATGTAATTGATCTGATTGTGGGCGCAGGTGGACTGTAAAATATCTTAAGCCCCGGGCTTGTGCTAATGCCTAAAATGCCGTGTAGGGGTCATTGCAGTTGCCTACAAAGCGGCGGAATAGGTTTAAATGGAGAGGACAATGAAACAATAAATTATATATTCATTATGTAATTAATGCGCTTCTATTTTATTTTATTTCACCAACTTTATTTTGTTATTTTACTAAGTTTCGGCTGTACATACCATTCTAAGGTAAACCTAGAATGACTCAACAATGTTAATATTACAAAAAACCAAAAATATTACATCACATTTAAATATAAAAAATATTATGTTATACACTCCTAATAAGGATTACCGTCGATTAAAATGAGGATGACATTTACAGCCGAAATGTAGGAAAATAACAAAATGAAGTTGGTGAAGGAAAATACAGCCCATTATTTTTAATTAACATCTCTCCACCTAAATTTCTTGAAAAATTAATATTAATTATAGATATTGTATATATATCATGGCTTTCCCGTCAAACTGCAATTTTCTAATTAAACTTCCATTTTTCGGCAGTTATGTTTTAAGGCAAATGAATTTTGTGCAAATAACTTTACAAATATAGACTTTGTTTATAACTTGACTAAAGCGCTACATATAGGATCCTATTATAGCTACAACCATAACAATATATATACATACATATATATATATATATATATATATATATATATATATATATATATATATATAACTTACGCCCGGTCTAAACTTTACAATAAAAAAAAGGAAATAAGGGAACAAACGACACTCTCGAGTATTGTACAAAGACTGATTTATTCTTTCTCATAATCTCCTATATATAGTCTTAAGGTCTATTTACATTTGTGATATAGGATTACATGTGATATTGTGCTACCTGCTATCTTAACTCCCCCCTGCCAGTTTATGACTACTCCTCATAAACTTAAAAACTGAGCAAACAAAAATTAAAAGAACAACAAAAAGAAATACATTATAAAAAGAAATATACTATACATAAATACACTATAATACAAAAAGTAAACAAACTTTCTCCTATTACACTCCTGTCCTCAGCCAAATGTTCTTATATACTAAAATAAACATAACATATATCTGTACTTGCTATTATACTTGAACTTAAATCTATTCTCTGGGATAAAAATCTTAGTAGTGAGGAGAAGAGGACACCTATATTCTATTCAGTGAACGTATGGTTCCCCACCGGAAATTTCAGCTGTTCCACGTGTACCGTTCTACGTTTCCGAGGCTCCCTGATACTTTGTATCGCTACGACGTTGTGTTCCCGAATCCCGATGACTTTAAACGGCCCTTCATATCGCGTCACCTCCTGGTTCCTGTTTGACCCTAGTTTTCGGTAAACCATCGTTCCTATACTTCTCCCCACTTTCCCCTTCCACTGTCTTCTTTTTCACCGCCCACAGAGGACTATTATATGGTGAGGTACTATCAATTATAATTCCTTGTTCGTGAAGATGTCTCAGTTCTTCTCGAATGTGTTGGCGCAATGCCTGAGGGTACCGCCTCTCCTTAACATAAGTAACCCGATCTTGTTTTAGCGGAATTTCGTGCATCGTTCTTCCTGTCGCACCCATTGGCTCCCCTTCCCTAAAGAAAACTTCCGGGTATTCGTTCCGTAAACTTTGTCTCCAGTCTTCTATTTGGCTGATCGCCCCTACGCTAACTTTGCCATTTTTCTGTACCCCTTTGCATTTGTACCTCCTCCGTCCTATCTTGATGTCCCACCGTCCGTCCCTATTCCGTATCCGTGCTCCTATTTTGTCTAACAGATCGCATCCTATGATTCCTTCGTATTCCCGCGGCATCTTTTCCACAACATGCACCCTTAGCTCTTCTCCCCTGCTAGCCCATCTACACATATCTATTCCCACTTCCCCTTCTACCCCGTATGGGCCTCCCAACGTAATTAACTTACACCCGCATGACTGTACCTGAGGTATCCTCTTTCCTTTACATAACCGCTTTATTGCTTCTCTACACATTATGGTACTAGAACTTCCCGTATCTACTAAACATCGCACTCCACTCGCGACTCGGATAATAGGCAAACCACTGCACTCACCTTTTATGTTGTTTATTACTGCCTGGTTGCCTCTCCGCCAGCACTCTCCTCATTCCTCGTCTCGTGTTCTCCGCTCTGCCTCTACATGCCGTCCTCCGTTCCTTCTGGCTTAGCCTCCTCTCTTTCCCGACTCGCTCTCCTCCTCTTCCGTCTCTGATTCCTCTGATGATCTCGAGGATTCTGAGCGTGGTCTGCCTCTTCTCCATATTCTGTGAGCATTTACCTCCATAGGTTCTCCCCGGTTCGATTCTCGGCGTCTGCTCATGTACGGACACTGTCTTGCTATGTGTCCTTCCGTTCCGCATTCAAAACATTTCGTTTGAGGGCACTGTGCTATCAAATGTTCCACTCTTCCACATCCATGGCATCTCCTATATTCCTTCTTCCACCCTTTTCTTTCCTTCCCTGGTCTTCTCTCATTCATCCTCGTTCTCTCCTTTCCTCTTCTGTCTGTCTCCCTCTCTCTCCATGCCTCTGGTCTGACTCTGATTCTGTTCGCCTCATTCCTCCTGTAAACTTCCCTACTCCAGCCCGCGTCTACCTCTTCTCCCTGTCGGGCTTCTTCCTCTCTGGCGCTAGAATCTATCATTTCCTGAGCACATTCCATAAAAGATTTATCTCTTGGTAACCCCTCTTTCTTGCCCGTTTCCTTCGCGAGCTGTACCTTTAGTATCGTTGCCAGAAACGCCATTCTCCCCTCTACTTCCGCCGCTCCTAATGTCTCTCGCATCTTCTCCGTTATGTTATTAAAACGTGCCATCAGTGAGCCTGCATACTGCCCGCTGGATTGGTGCAGCTGTTTAGTTTCCCTAAACATCCTGAATATATCTTCTTCCGGAGCCCATCGACCACCTCCGAATGCTTTCTTCAATCGATCTTTCACGATGATCCACGGAGTATCTTCGTCAGCTTGGATTAAATTTAATATTTTCCTCTTTATTCGGCATACCAATGCCGCTCTCAATGCTCCGGCGTCACTGGGGTCTATCAGGTCGTTTGTTTCTTTGAATTGGATCCTCGCCATTATCCGATCCCCTCCTTTGAGGAAATGATTCAATTCTCCTGTTTCTCCGTCGAACCTTTCTAGGTCCGAGACTGCTCTCCTTAGGTCTTGCGACGTAGCTGTTCTTACCTTCAGCCACTCCAAATTATTGGCCTGGGCTGCCGCCAAATTTGCGTGCGCCGCCGCCAAGGTCTCCGTCGGCAGCTAGGGCATTTCGCCCTGCAGTACTAACGTGGGCGGTCGTAATATCTCCTCTGGCATTTTGATTTATTTCTTCTTTTGAAAGAGAGAAGAAAAAAAAATAATAGCACGCTAGAACAAACGACCGTACAAAATGAGAAAGCTGGTGACAGCTGAACAGAAGAGACGAAAAAAACTTTTTCTGCTCTCTGGTGTTACCTATTACAACGTCCCGGGTTTCGGCACCACTTACGCCCGGTCTAAACTTTACAATAAAAAAAAGGAAATAAGGGAACAAACGACACTCTCGAGTATTGTACAAAGACTGATTTATTCTTTCTCATAATCTCCTATATATAGTCTTAAGGTCTATTTACATTTGTGATATAGGATTACATGTGATATTGTGCTACCTGCTATCTTAACTTATATATAAATATATATATATATATATATATATATATATATATATATATATATATATATATATATATATATATATATATATTTTATTATTTACTCTGCGGATAATTGGCAGAACATCGGAATGTGAAAAGAAAATAATGCAAACATTATAACATGAAAAATGGTAACTCGAAAAATTCTCCCGGTTGGGGTGCTGATTTTTCGATCACTACGAGGTTTTAAAATGCCTGGAATTTATGTATATCGACGAAATTAGTTTATTTTTTTTAAACAACAATCAAGAAGCTTTTGACAAAGACTTCACAGATTATGCAGTCAACAATTTACAATCCTGATATGCTTATAAAAAATGAAATAGCCCTTCCAAAAAAAACCAAATATATCAAGAATAATGAGAATATAAAGAAATAAATTTTAAGAAGAAAATCTTATGACAATTTGAAATTAGTAAAATTGGTAATGCCAATTTTTACTTTGTATCAAGTATCTAATAGCCAAAAAAAATCTATAGAAAATAGAGAAATTATATCAATAATTGTTATTGAAATTAAAAATATTATTTTTAATAAAAAATGGATTGAAATGTAATATTTCTAAACCAATTTAACTCAAACTGGGCTGTATTCGAAATGGATAGGATTACATTAAAATTGGAAAGAGTTACATTTGAAATAGAAAAGGTGTGTTTGACTTGGAAATGCTTTACCCATTCTGAAAATAATAATAATGTACAATAAAATAAAAAACAATAAAAAAACATGATGCTTAACAATATTTAACACTCACTATTTACTCCCAAATCAGGCCTCCCCCAGATGTGAAAGGGAAAGCAGGATTCCTGAAGATCCAAGCTCTTCTCACTTAGTTCTGTCATCAGTTGTTGATGTCAAAAAGATGGTCTCTATTTGCTATAATTAGTATGTTATATGTTAGTAACTAGTGTATTAATATTTTATAAATTTCTATTGCAATGTGAGTATTAGGGCCAAAATACAAAGTTATGAGCTAGTGTTTCTTAGCCGTAAATACATACTGTGCACTATTACGAAGCTTCGATAGGGCCTTAGCACACTTACCCGGTTTTTGACCGTCTGCCGTGTGCCTGGCGCCAATAACTATAGCAACCACTGGCGTAACTCGAATAGGCGCAGTGATGCCGGGTACCTAGGCACCCACCACCCACGGAAGGCGCCAAAAAAACTGAAAATATCATAGAGACGATTACAAATTATTATATAAATATTAGTACCAAATTATTTGGTAATTATACTTTGTCACATCATTTCGCAATGTTTTGTTATACCACGAACAAATTGGTATACCAATTTTCTCTCTCATTCACACTTTTTTCTCTCGCCATGTTTTAGGTCAAGGACTTTTCCGCTGTTCGTACCCAGACGCCGAAAATCCAGTTACGCCACTGATAACAACTATATGTAAAAACCGGCTGCCGGATAAAAAACGAGTAAGTGTGCGAAGGGCCTTACAGTGGACGCGTATTCTAACGAAAACAGGTTCTGACGAGTTTGTCAGAACAATCAAACAATACGAATGAAATGGAGGTGTTTACGCTGCCTGCAACCGCAGATTACGCACGAACACGTCACAACTAGTTCAAACAAGATTTTTCGAATTAGTTCTGATGTTCACGTGCTTGATGTAGATTACAATCAATAAATCATAACAATGGATGTAGAAAAAATAATTAGGCTTGTATTTAAAGACATGTATCTGTAGGATATACAAGAAAACAATTACTACAATAGAGATCATTCTCGGCAGGAGTGGGAAATAATTGCTGGAGAAATAAACCTAAAGGCTTTTCTTTAGGATCGAATGAAATTGTTGTACTAGGAAAATCTTGAAACGAATATATTAAAATAAATAATATTTATGATATTGTGTCTCTATAAGAATCTGATTAGCCGTGCCCCGGGTATTTAAATCAGTGATTAGTAAAAAACCGTTATAATTAGAGAGAAATCGTATATTTCCCAGTTGACACTAATTATACTAACACGAACTCAGTTTGTCTCCGTCAAAAGGATGCTGACACATGAATTAAAATTTAAATGGGTTTATGTTCTGATTAATACCTTAGTTGTTAACAAAAATTTCATTTCAACATGGTGCATGGTAAGACTTTCGCTTTTTTAATTTCACAACCTCACTTTACTTCTCTCACTCTCTCTCTAACAATGAAAATTGACTGTAAGAACTTGGAAGAAATATATGATCAGGAAAAAAAGCGACATGGAAAGGCTCGGCAGGTTGCCAGGAGGAAAACTATCTATATGGACGGAAAATAAAAAGAGGACTAAATTTAGATGTTCCTTGTAAGGAAAAGGATGGAATATTTATCGCCTTTAAGAGAGAAAGAACAGCTGGCAGAAGTAGCTCTATATCAAAGTAAATTTTTTCTCACTTCGAGAAAATGGAGATGTGGGCATTACCTACCTGTTGTGATCATTGGGTTTGCGATTGGTCGAGTGAGTCTCTCTGTATTATTGACACTATGAGCACATACCATTTGTACGGTTAATATTGTTGGATTATCTCTTGACTGAATTGGAGTGGAATTCCACCATTATTGAATACAACTGAATAAATTATATTAATAATGCATATTCAATTAATATTAACATGCATAAATTATCTGCATGCCTTTTAACTCATTGAACACATCATTAACCATTGGGAATTGGATTCTTCAACGCAGCAGTGAATTTAAATATTTAGGTGAGCGGATAAATAAGGTAGGATCCCTGGATAAAGGTATATCAAGGAAAATTTCTCTAGGTAAAAAGATGATTGGAATCCTAAACTCGATATTGTGGAATCAAAGTGTTACATTTGATACAAAAAAAAAGAATTTATCATTCCTTTATACTAGGTACCGTACTATACTGTGCCGAAATGTGGAGCATAAAACATCAAGAGGCCCAAAAATTGCTGCCACTGGAGATGGACTTCCTGAGAAGACGTTGCGGCATTTCAAGACTCCAGCACATATCAAATAACACTATTACGAATATAATCGGTCAGGAGCACAATATATTGTACAATATTGAAACCTGACTTCAATGGTTTGGTCATTTGATGAGAGAGGACTCTCTGGGAGAAGAGAGAGGGCCAAAGAAGATTTTCTTATATCAGTCAAGGAAAAAGAGGGGGCGATCTAGGAAAACATGGCTGGCTGATGTCAACGAAGGAATTACAGCTAGAGGTCTACGAGAAGAGGATTGTTCGGACAGGAAAAGATGGCAAGTGACAATTCTGAGGATCGGGAAACAATAATGATTGTACTATACCGAATTAATAATATTTATAATAATAATAATAATAAAATAGTCATTTCCTCGAATGGACTAATACTCAAAAGCACAAGATATGGTACGGAAGACCTTGGCCAGGATCTAGAAAAATTAAAATTAGCCCAGAAGGCAGTTCTGCTGAATAACTGCAGGATTGTCAGAAAATTTTTAAATAAGTGAAATCATCTACATTCCATTGATTGTTTTTTTCTGAATGTAGATGCAACTCCAGGAATCTGAGAGAAGAAAGGAAAAAATAAAATAATAATAATGAAATAATCAGATTTTATATATTGTATATATTGTAACGTTCTACAAATAATACTAGATTTGGCGAGGATAGAGGTTTTACGAATGTTCAGCGTGTTTTAATAAGGTGTTCAAAAGTGTAGAGCAAAAATGTTAAATCTAATTATTACAGACCACAGAGTAATACATAACCGACCAGATATTCTGATTATAAAAAAAAAAAAGATAAAATGACCAGAATAATAGACATCTATCCCAAATGACTCCAACTTACTCACTACAAGAGCTGAAAAAATAAGATAGTACCAGGAGCTTGCCTTAGAACTAAAAAAACTTTATCACTTAGATTAAGTAACAATAACTCCAATAATTATATCCTCAAATGGTCTCATATTAAAAAGCACTATAGAGGGTACAGAAGAACTTGGCCTTGACCTTCAGAGCTTGAAAGTAGCTCAAAAAGCAGTCCTACTTGATACTTGCAGGATTGTAAGAAAATTTTTAAACAAATAAATTGTATTATATCATCTACCTTTCCTTGAAGTGTTTTCCGGAAAGAAGATGTTAATCCAGGACACTGAGAAGAATAAACAAAAAAAAAAATAGTTAATAGTAATAAATAATCTATTTAAGGTGTAGTATTAACTTATTAAAAATTAGATTGGCTATAAAATTATATTCAACTATTTAATGTAAAATAATTAACTATTAAATACGTTACAAACAAATTAATTTAGCTATTAATGTGACCAAAGAAACTTTAATTATAACTGGGATTTTACGATCTCTCGAATATTGCCATTATAATAAGTAAACCACACATTCCTTTACTGCAACAGTACAATATCTAATGTGTCCACTCACATCACTTTCCTTAAAGCTTTGGGTGCGAGGTCCAACACAAAAATTGTTTTATGTAGAATGCATAGCTCCACTTGTTATATCTAAATTCATAGATCCGTTAAAAACTGCAGATCAAAAAATTGACACGATCACAATACCTTCCTTATCTATGTGGTAAGGAAATTAATACAAAGTTCAATACGCTGTAATTTTGTTAATAATGGTCCGATTTCAAAGATTTCTAATGTTTCGTTTTGTAGGAAATTCAATCGCCTTTCAAACGATTATTTCACAATTTATCATTAAATGTACATAACTTATTAAATTAAATCTTCATAACATTTTTTCCTGCTTTTTCTCAGAGATGTACTGCATAGCGAAATTTAAAGGGATTCAGCGAGAAGATTTCTGACAAGTTTCATCAAAATAGTTGAAGGCGTTTTGGCGCTACAGTCTATAGAAAAACATGTTTTTCAGCTACTGCGCAGCCGCGATTGCGAACAAGGTGCCTAATTCAGTGCAAAGTCATCGGGGAGCAAAACCATACAAAAAAAATACAAAATCGGTCCAGCCATTCAAGATATTATCGTGGCACAGACCATTAGCTGAAAATGCGTTTTTTTGGACTCAGGTGTCCTGAAACACATAGTCCGTTGAAAACTGATCGTCGGAAATTTGACCCGATTATAATACATTTCTTACCTATGTGGTAAGGAAAATAACAATATGGTCCCCTCCTAGGAAATAGTAGTGTCGTTATAACTGATTCAGGCCGAAATCACCAGCCTAGGTGCTGTCTTAGTGTTTATTCTTGTAGGTGTTTAGCGTTGTATCACAAGTGGTATCATAAGTGGTAGGTATCACTAAGAGGAACAGTAAAAAATTCAAGGAATGAAATAAATATTCAAGGAACAATTTATAATGACTTGAAGATATGATTGAATGGGAACTAGGGTTCTGTAGGCATCATCCCAACTGACCAAGAGCACGGAACTCAAAATTTATCAAAATATTATGTTTCTTTCAAGAAGGATGAGTATCGAATTTCTATTCAATTCACGAGAAGTTTAGGTCGTAGGAACATTCTAAAATATATCCTTTTGTTCATAAATAAAACATCGGCAATATTCGGATGTTTTTCCAATATAAGCATAACATCAAACAAGATTTAGTGACCATAAGGTCGCTTTTCGTCGGGCAAACCGTTGACGATAGCCTATTTGAAATGTATAGTGCCGGTAATTTGACACGTGTTGCCTGTTGGAAATGACCACTATATTTCCCGAACCTGGAGGATCGCCAGTTGAATAGATAATGAGCAGAGGAGGAAGGAGGCTTGGCTACTCGTCACATCAGTTGGGCCTCTAAAGAGATCGAACTGCAACCATCCATCACTCTCCCTAGGATCGTTATACCTTACGACTTTTACTTCAGCTTCCTTCTCCTATGCTGCTCTGCTACGGAAGATGCTTTGATAGTTTGCATTTGTCCAAGAAAGATACGGCTCACAGAGGGACTAATTACATAAATCGGTCATAATTCTTTAACTTCCAAGCACATCGGCCTAGAACCTTCTAATTTTATCCACATACCAGCCTTAATTTGCGTAATAAACCTTTCTTTCGTAATATTAATAATTCAAAAGAATAAATTCTAAATTATAGAATGTGTTAAAACCAAAGCAACAAAATAAAAATTATAATAATGTCTGTCTGTATAACACAAGCGAGGTGAAAAAACTCCAATAGTATACATTTGAATATATTTATATAATGTATTATTTATTTATATGATATAAATATTTTAGATATTTATTAATATTAATATGTTATATATTCATAATATATAAATAAACATTCAAAATTTATTTATATTATAAAAATATACAACAATATATAAATTTTGATTTTTTACGTAAAAATTAAATAATAAAATTAAAAAAAAAAAAAAACTTATTAGTATACTTTTAAAAAAATAATAACTTAAAAATAAATTATAACTTAATATTAAATTATAATTTAAAAAAATACAAATATAATTATTTTTTTTAATTCCCTCAGAATTTACATGAATCTCATGAACTTCACGTATATATTTCATAGATAATAGATTGTAGATGATATAATATTCAGAAATACTAATTTGAACAGTGGATGATATTTTTATTTTCCAGTCCACTTCCTCTAAAATCGTTATTTCAATATTTCTTAGCGTCTGTTCAGAGTAACTACAAGTATTTTGTATGAATCTTGTTTTAAATTTTATATTTTACAAGAATGGTCATAATGCATTTTGTACTAACTGCACTAAAAAATAGTTATTAAATCGAAACCGCTGACATATCTTCCTCCAATCCTCTGAAGAAGGAACAAGTTCATCGGAGGAATTCTCAACTCGAACAGTTTGTGCAGGCTCGTCTTGTTGTTCGTTCAATGGAGAGGTCTTTCTCATCAACAGAATCCTAGACTAATTGAAGAGATTGAACGTTCTGACATAATTTGTCCTCTCAGAATCGATAGAAAACTAATCATTTTAGCCCAGTTTTCCGGCAACTGCAAATGCCGCTGCAACGTTTTTGCACCTGCAAGAAATCATCCACAGTTGGATCTGAGGAGCAGGGTATAGTGATAAGGGTATAATCACCGAGCTTCCACCCACAATATGCAGGATTTTATCTAACTCTCACATACTTTTGAACTTGCTGTTTCAAGTTCTGTAACACAAGCTGTTTTTGTAAATTCTGTAAGAATGGTTTTGTGCTGCACCCTCTGTTGGGAGCAAGCGAGCAAGATTAATTTTGGAATTAGCGGCTGATTTAACGAGTAACTTAGATGGCCTCCTTACTTGAGTCTGGTTGCAGGAAAAGTTCAACCAGTTCTAAGTTGTTTCAAGCTGGAAATTTTCGTTTAATATGTTAGGCAACTTGGTTCTACCATGGCCAAAAGGAGCGGAAGTAGTGTCACACCCGCTGAACGCATGAATATAAAGAACTATCCCTAGTGAGTGTTGAATGAGTTGATGACTTAAAGAAAAATTTGAATAATGGCACTTTCCGGTTTCACCTCTGGATACTGCGGTGTCATTTGCAGTCTTTCTAGATTTCAAGTCATCTCAAGTTGGCTAAGAGTAAGTATACACACTCCAGAAATTGGCAGTGGGTTTTCACAATTATTTCTTTTATTTTGAACGTTTATGAATAAATAATCTAATAGGGGATATTCCGGTGTTGTGAATAAAAAGGAAAACCTACTTAGCTACACAAGTAGGTAATCCCATACGGATAGTCGTCACAATTTAAAATAATAATTTAAAGATACGACACAAGTTTTTTTATAAACAATCATATATAGTCATGTATCTAAAGGTTCTTGTATAAATGTTTATTTACAAGATCGTTACTGAAATTATTTAACTGAATAATGTTTAATATGGCTAGAAAATTTTCTATTATGTTTCTGGTTTCCATGGTAGTGATGGATAGCTATAGTGACAAAGTAATTTGTATAGTCTGTATGATTATATAATTATATGACTATATAATCGACTATATAAGTGTTATTTTATAATAGGGCCCATAAATTATTCTTTGCGCTAACATTTACATCTTTCATGACTTCCATCGGCACTTCAGTGTCTACATTTGATACTGTCAATTATATTTTGAGTATACTCTGAATATCTAATCACGAAAAGGAATTGTTACGTAAAATTGTACTTAGAGACACATGCTATTACGTTCCCAATACAGCATTATATCCACAATATACGTCGCAAAAACGTTTTTGACCTAGCGGGAATGCGTTAGTTTCAGTAAATTGTGCATTCTCCGGCCGTCTGCCCGAAGTCTACAACTTGATATCTGTTAAAAAAATTGCTTTGTACTAAAGGAATCGTGCATGTAATTTTTAATCTTTTGTATATAATATTGTAAACTCATATTTTACGGTTTGAAAACATATGAGCTATTTCTTATGTCAAACGTTCGTATATGGGAGAAATTTTGTATGTGATCCCAGAGCCAAAAGTGCAAGAATAATAGTATGACTATTAATTCATTAAGCATATAGGCAGTATATGAGCTTGTTTTTTTCTAAAACGTATCTTATTTTAATTTACAAAATATTTACTGAAATTGTATGTCTCACTATTATATTTAAAAAAGGATATAAAAGAGGCGTCCGTATGACGAACATAATTATGAATCTGTTGGGTAGAATAGTAAAAACTAAATTAGAGGAATGGCTGGTACTAGCTGAACAGCGGTGTGAGTTTATATCGGGGAAAACTTCTACTGACCATATTTTTACGCTCGAACAATTGTGAGAACAGCGTATTAAGAAGATTGGGCATTGAATTAAAATGTTAAGCAAATTATGCGTGTTTGCTATGGTATTTAAGAAGAAAATTTCAATTGAATGAGAGAATTAATATAATTATTATGTTATTTAAGGAAAATGTATGTTTGAAAAATCATTATTTATATACATTATAATTTTTATCAAACTTTCAATTGTGTCCATTTAATCTATATGCAGGGTCTATTTTCATTCCTTGACGCTAAATATTAGAGTGGCAATAATAAACAGGATAACATCCGAACATGTCAAACGTAAAAAAAAAAAAAGAGTTTTTTGGACAAGCTTTCGGTAATTTCTTTTATTAATGAATGATAATAGGTTAGCCTTGTATTTCTTCGATTGAAGCAAGCTCATGGAAATACTATCAAAGTATCTTCCATGGCAGAGGAACAGACGAGGTGGGAGTTGAAATTAAAGTCGTAGGGTATAACGGTCCTAGGAAGAGTGATGGATGGTTGCAGTTCGATCTCTTTAGAGGCCCAACTGATGTGACGAGTAGCCAAGCCTCCTTCCTTCTCTTCTCCATTATCTATTCAACCGGCGATCCTCCAGGTTCGGGAAATATAGTGGTAATTTCCAACCGGCAACAGGTGTCAAATTACGGCCACTATACATTTCAAATAGGTTATCGTCAACGATTTTCCCGACGAAAAGCGACGTTCTCAAACGTATACATCATGTTTGTTGTATGTGTTTATAATGAAAAACTATCCGAATATTGTGGATGTTTTATTTATGAACTAAAAGATACATTTTAATATGTTCCTACGCCCTGTACTTCTCGTGAATTGAATCAAAATTCGATACTAATTCTTCTGGAAAGAAACAATCTATTGATAAATGTTGAGTTCCGTGCTCTTGATCAGTTGGGATGATTTAGGTTTCTCATTCAATTCTATCATCACGTCATAATAAATTGTCCTTGGATATCTATTTCATTCCTTGAAATTTTTCACAGTTCCCCCTTTTGATGAAAAACCCCTATCACTCAAGATCATGTGACACAACGCTACGCCTACAAAAACAATAAAAAATTAGGCAGCACATAGTCTAGTGATTTCAGTTTGAATCAGTTATAACGACAATACTATCTCCCAGGAGAGATAGTTAATACCCATTCCTTACTGCATAGGTAAGGAAAGTAATATAATCGGGCCAAATTTCCGATGTACAGATTTAAAGTAATCTATGCGTTTCTGATTCAAAAAAAAAAAAATGAGTATTTTCAGCCATTGGTCGGTCCGTGTGTCTGTGCCACGAATTATCTCTTGGATGGCAGGACCGATTTTGTAATTTTTTTTTTTTTTATCACGGTTTTATCCACCGATGCCTGTGTACTAAATCGGGCACCCTGTGCAGAATAGCGGCTGCGCAATAGCCGAAAAGCCTGTTTTTCTATGGACTATAGCGCCAAAACGGCTTTAACTGTTTTGATGAAACTTGCAAAAAATCTTCTCATTGAATCACTTTAAATTTCTCTATATAGTACATCTCTGAGAAAAAGCAAGAAAATAAGTTGTGAAGAAAACAAGATGTATGTGATAAATTATCAAATCATCATTTGAAAGGTAATTCAATTTATATGTTGTAGGCAATATATTTTTATTGTTATTAAATTATCTGGAATTTTTTTTGACGGGCGGCACTCGGTTTATCGAAAATTATAGAAGATTTTCGTTACACCGAGTTTCATAGCCCAAATATATATATATATATTTTGACGTCGTTAATTGAAATAGGCTTAAGCGCCAAAAAGTCGAAATTCAGGTTTCAATTTATTATGGAACGTAAACACAGCCTCTATTGATTCCTGCTCACGATACATTGAAAAAAAAAATTGGAAAAGATCTAAAAATCTAAGATTGATGGTTTAAGCACCAAATACTGACGGCTCTCAGACCTTGAACTGTGCTAGAAGCCTTAAAAATACATTGTAATTATACAAGTTTTGCTGCTATAATTAACTCCTACTGTACACAATAAAGAATAAAATTTATAAAAAATATGTTGCTGTTTGCTGAAAAATCGTTTTTTGTTTCCTATATACTTTGGTAAATGGCTAGCGCCTTTTTCAAAAAATGACGCCGATATATATTTATCTTTACACGCTACAATTGGGCACTTCAAGCGGTCCCCTTTGGTTCAAATGATCTGAAGTTCGGTATGTATGAATATTTTCTAGGCAGAACAATACTATAGAAGGGGGGAGGGTAATTTTCATTTAGCATTTCGGCTTGCTTAAATTTTTTTTCTCGCTGTTTTTAAGGTTTTGCGCACCTAGTTGTGTAGTGAGGTGAACTCATATTTTTTTAAATGCATTTTTTTTTTTTTTTTTTTTTATTTAAATTTCCTATTATAATTAATGAAAACTAGTGAAGAGTTAGGTGTTTCACCTCTTATTCCTCACAATTTCCAACATCCTTATGCTAAACTTGATGAAGACCAATTTATAGGACCATCGAGTTAAAAAAAAAAAAAGGAATTACGAGGGCTCTCTTCAAAACCAGTCTCAAGCTAAAGAGATTGGGAAATATAACTGCCAAATATCACCGATAAAGGTAAGCAATAGATTCCAATTACTAAGTGAAACCGATCTTGCTACTAATAATCCGTCTTCTTCTAAGCAGAACACTGCTCAAGATAGTGACATTAGTAATATCAAGCCTGTTACAACTAAAATACCTCCGATATTTCTACATAATGCAAATAATTATCAGCTCCTATTGGGCGACCTAAATTCATTATGTCTGAGTCCATTTACAATAAAACTAGCTAGTAATAACACTAAAGTAATGCTATCGTCAATAGAAGATTATAGAAGGATCACCAAATATTACGACGATGAAGAAATCGAATACCATACCTTTTCTTCAGAAAAAAATAAAATTCTAAATGTTGTTTTAAGAACAGTGCCATACTCTATTTATGAAGATGAGTTGAAGAACGATTTAAATTCTTAAAAAAAATTCAAATATTACATGTTTCTAGAATTTTATAAAAGGAAAAAAACCCAAACCACTCTGTTCAGTCTCGCTAGTCAATAATGAAGAGGCCAAAGATATTTTTCAACTTCAATTTATTCTCTGCCCTCATTATTGTGGAACCGAAACAATGATATACCCGTGTGTACCAACTGCCAAAGATATGGTCACACAAAAAATTACTGCCGACTGGAACCGTGGTGTGTTAAATATAAAGATAGACACAATTTTTCTAAATGTCCTCTGAAATTTACTGATAAGCCGTTTTGCGTTAACTGTAATGAAGCACATAGTTATAGAGGTTGTTCCTATTATCAGTCTATTAAAAATAAAATAAAGTCACTTGATGTGTCAAATATGAACAACAATAAAATTGAAGAAACCGCGTCGAATCGTAAACCAACCAAAAGAGCTTCACCAAACTTCACATACACTAGCCTTATCACCTGATCGACTACCAGAAAAAAAAAAAATGAATTCCGAAGTTAACAGTGAAACCATTTTGTCCACAATTACAAAAATAATCACAGATGTTATTAAAACCTATCTCTCACAAATAATGACACACTTGAGCTCGTTAGTAGCCTCTCTTTGCAAATGGGCCTTAGTGTAAACAATAATATATCTACTGCTAATAATACCTTTCCAACCTGTTATAGCCTTTATGTTTATTTCCAGTATTATTGCTATTCCCTCAACGCTATCTTTATGGCTTCTGAATTAAGTAAAATAAAACTTTTAAATTGGAATGCATATGGCATTAGCTCACAAAAAAGTGAATTTAAAATTTGTCTTGAAGCAAATTCCATTGCCATTGCATGCATTTATGAAATTCATCTTTCTAGTAGTAACAAATTTAATATACCTGGTTACATAACTTTAAGAAACAATAAAAATAGCTTAACAGCTTCTGGCTGAGTGGCTATTATGATTAAAAAATAATATCAGCTTCTCCGAAAATATTATTCTTGATGTACATAATATTGAAGTTATATCACTTCGCTTAAATTCTTTACATAGTACTGTTATCACAACCGCATACAAACCACCTAACAAGAAATTCCGAGAAGATTAAGTTTTTAAATTATTACCACCAAATGAACAAACATTAGTGGTAGGTGATATAAATTGCAAACATATTTACTGGGGGTGTTGTAAATCAAACCCTAATGGTAGCAACTTGCTAGATATCAACCCCAGACATAACATTTATATTATAGCACCTACCGAACCTACTTTTTTTCAGGCGAGGGCGTACACCTGATATCTTAGATATTATGCTGACGAAAAATATCAGCCTATCTACATTAGTTCGTTCGACACCTGCTTTGAATTCGGACCACATCCCCGTTTTAATTTACTTTTCAACTGATATTAAAGAAATTCCCTCTAGAAAATCTCTGATTAATGGAGTTATTGACTGGGACAGGTACACAAATTTAATATACCAAAATATTTGCCTTAAAAAAATCTCTCTAGCTCTCAAGAAATTTATGATAACATGAAACATCTATCGGAAGTTGTAGCCAAATGCATTAGTGTTTCAACTGTACATGAATTCCGGATCAAAAGAAAAATGTTCTTAAATAGCGTACCGAATTCAATCCTAATAAAAATAGAGAAAACAAATATAGCAAGAAGAAGGTGGATGCGAAGTACAAATCATCAATTCAAAAGTAAATGGAATTATTTCAGACGAAAAATCAAAAAAGAGCTGGAGGAATTCACCTAATTACGTTCATTTACGTTAAAATTACGTTCATAACCTGCTCCAAAGAGATCATTCACTATGGAAGGCTACACAACGTATTTTAAAAGAACATAAAAAAGTCCCCAACCTGAAAGAGAATACTGAATTCATCATCCACGACATGGATAAAACTGAAGCATTTGCTGATTTTTTTGAGAAAACATTCTCTAATACAGAATGCGAAAGAGGTCCGACAAGAAGCAATATGTTAAATGACGAATATTGATAAGTTTGTACAATTACCCTAACAACAGTACAACTTCCGCTGTAATTCACGACCCCGAAAGAAATTCAGGAATTGATTAGGAAGCTTAAAACGAAAAAAAGTTCTGGTCATGATTAGATCCCAGTGATATAAAAAAATACCCGATAAAGCTGTCGTTCTTATAACTTCAATTTTTAATAGCTGTCTGCGCATTGGATACTTTGCTCAGACATGGAAGAAAGCCGAACTAGTTGTCATGCATAAGCCAGGTAAAAATGCTAAAAAAGTCGGTAACTACAGACCTATAACTTTATTACCGATTTTTGGAAACTGCTAGAAACAGGCATAAAAAAGCGCCTTTCTTCTTTTTCCAAACTATCGACATTATTCCAGACTTTCGTTTTGGCTTCCAGCTTGGCCATTCTACTTCACACCAACTGGCAAGACTATAAGAATTTATAGTGAATGTTGAACACACGCTGGTTACATTTCTTGATTTTCAACAATCGTTTGACAAGGTTTGGCTCTGTAGTCTTCTATACAAACTAAAGAAAATTTATACTCGAAAATATTTATAAGGCATTCTTCATTCCTTTCTCATAGATCGAACATTTTCTGTTAAAATAAACAACATAAATTCAACCATCAGACCAATCCATGCTGGTCCTCTCTGTTCAGTTTTTTCTCCCATCCTCTTTAACATCTATCTTCATGACATCATTCAGTCTCCATTTACCTCCATAGCTATGCTTGCTGATGCACGTCAGTTTTTTTCTCATTACGAAGGCATACTAACCGCCAGAAATACATTGCAAGCTCACCTCGATAATTTAGAAGAATATTTTTCCAAATGGGATGATCGTCCTAAATGTTAAAAAATGCAACGCTGCAGTTTTAATTCTTAGACGTCCAACAGACCCTCCCGAACTGGTCCTTAATGGTAACAAATTGCAGTGGAATCCCTCTAACGACCAATAAGATACCTTGGGGTTCTTCTAAATCGTCGCCTTACGTGGAATCATCACATCAATATTAAATTAACACAGACCTATCTATGCAAGGCTGGCAATGCTTTACCCTGCTATCAACAGAAAATCCAGTCTAAAACCAGAAACAACTATCCTAATATATAAAACAATACTAAGGCCAGTACTGATTGTGATACGGTTGTGAAGTATGGGGTGCAGCATCCTGTCCAAAAGGAAAAAAAATACAAAATCTTCAAAATAAGATTCTAAGAATTGCAGTAGATCCCCCTGGTTCATATGAAATAGTCGACTACATCGTGAGCTACAAATTGAAACAATAGAGGAATTCATTAAAAAACGCAGCAAATTCCATTCCCAGTTACGAATAGTTAAAGGTGCGATAACTTAAAACATAGGAATTCCGTAGACTAATGCCAGGATTAATACAAGATAGTCTGTAGTGAAGTCTATTATTATTTATCAGTATATAAGTACATCGTTTATATTATTTATTTGAATTAGTAATACTATTATCATTTGTTTAAATATTCTTTGTTTTTCAAATTATTTCATTTTCTTTTAATTGTATATTTATTTTATTTTTTCTATTTTTTTTTTCGTCTTACAATATTATCTTTTTAATTTTGTATTTTTTCACTTTATCATTATAATTGCATTATCTGTTCTAGTTAAGTTAGTATTATATTTTATTTATGAATTTCATAAATCTAAGATTATTCCATAATTATAAACAATATGCGTCGTTAGGGATGTCTCTTTTATGAGACTATATCCTCCCTTTTCTAATTGTTTTAAAAATATTGTTAACTGTTAAAAAAACCCATGTAAGGCTCTGGAAGCCGATCTGGAAATAAAGAAAAAAAAATTATAAAAAATAAATATATATTCATACATCAATCTATTGATTAAAATTTTGACTTTTAAACTGTAGTGTATTACAACAACATATGAATTTATAAATTTATATTTTAGTTATAAATAAAAATTAAAAAGAAGAAATATTAATGAAATTTAGAAGATCCTATTTTGTTTTTCAGACTCATTAGAATTTTAATGTTAAGGTTATTAATACGAGAATCGTTAAAAGAAGTAAAATAAAAACTACAGGATCATATGAATACAAATTATATTAGTCAGGTTTGATGTCCTTTACGGAATTATAATCATCTATGGAGAACTTGATTTTGAAATCCCACTTTACTGAGAAATGCTGAATGGACTAAGGCCAACCTATCAGGTTATTTTGCCGTTGATTGAGGCTAATGACGAAACTGTGTTTGTATCGCCAGCATTGTGAATGGCTCTAAAGCGAAGGCTGGACAAATTGGAACAGCACACCTCCCTCATGTACAGTTTGCTTCAAAAGGCAATACTCATACTGGGAATGAGCCCTTTCATTCCTATATCGCTTGTACCTCATCTAACGCCACTTCAAAGCTCTGAGGCAAATTACAGGAATAGAACTACTCCATAATTGCCCCTAGTTGCTCGTCAAATCAGACATAGGATAAAGACAAAGCATAATTTAACTGTAATATCGTTCTTTTTTTTGTTCTTTCGTTACGTTGAGAGGTATCACGACGACAATTCATATTCCTGATGAAGAGAACTTTGTAATACTCATTGAATTCAAGAATTCAATAAGTTTCTTCTCATTGTTCTGGATTTAGATGTACGTGCATACATACACGTGAGAGGCGATACACGTGAGAAGGATAGTTCTTGTAGGAACTCATATTACTAAAATAGAACTTTTATAATTTCCTAAGTTACTAAGACCAAGGTTACAGTAAATGCGTGTATTTTTTTCTTCTTCCATGGCGCTACAGCCCGATGTGGGCCTTGGCCTCCTCACTAAGCTTTCGCCAGGTGGTTCGGTCTTGTGCCACTGTTCTCCAATCTCTGACTTTCAGTAGGGTTTTGGCATCCTTGGTCACACTGTCTTCCCATCTGAGTCTAGACTACTCTACCTCTGGCTCGGTAGTGGTTTCCGTCCAGGAGATGTTTTGGTATATCCTCATTATTCATTCGGGCAACATGTCTAGCCCAGGGAAGTTGTCCAAGCTTTATGAGTTTTATGTTATTCGCTTCCCCTAATAGCTCATATAGTTCAACATTCTTTCTTCCCCAACTGTCACCAACCTTGACAGGACCAATTATTCTTCGGAGAATCTTTCTTTCAAAGATGAGAATTTCATTCCTCTTGGCCTTCGTTAGGATCCACGTCTCTGAAGCGTCCGTGAGAACAGGACGGATCAGTCTGCATGTCTTCATTCTCCTTGTGATAAACTGGCTTGTGAGATGTTTCCGGAGCCCAAAATAGCTACTGTTGGCACTGACGATTCTTCTATTTATCTCGAGGGGAATATCATTTTCGTAGCAAACAATCGAGCCTAGATACGTAAACTGGTCGACCTTTTGAAACTTTAAGAGCCCAAACTCTACGTATCCTTCTACGGGATGTGCTGCTTTAGTGCCACAAGCACGCATATACTTGATTTTGATCTCATTAACTATCAAAATCATTTCTTGTGCAGCTCGCAAAAGATCAAGAAAAGCTTTCTGTAGTGAGCATTTAGACTAAGCAACAATATATTTGTCATCTGCTCTTTCTAATAACTGCACTAGCTTGGTGAATATCTTTCGACTGGTTTGGTTCAGCCAACCACCAAGCAAGGTTCTGCCAACCTTCTAGACTACGGCTACAAGGAATGAGTGTACTTACGAAAAGGAATACGTCAGAATAGCATAGATTTGTTCTTCGGATCATAGTGGTTTAAGTGCAGAAGTGTTCTAAATATCTGGTTGAACCTATCTTCCAGCGTAGATGGAACTAATGAACGATGTATATTTCCTTGAAAATCCGATTTTGAAGTCTTTAATAGTGAGTAGTGAGCAAACACAATATATCAACGGATTGTTGGTTGCAATAAACGATAATGGAGAGTATCAAATGCTAGGCCATAAGTTTCATAATCTACATAGAATAAAATGTCAAAGTTGTAAAGTTTCAAGGTAAAAACAGATAAATGTGTACCTTCGATAACAATAAAAAATACGATAATATATTTTTTTTTTTTTCGGTTGTCTCTAAAGAACTTGTAGAACTTTGGCCGCCTGAACCAGCCTTCTCCACCTCTGCCTATCTTGAGCCACTGCTTTCCAGTTTGTTGAATGCAGCTCTTTCGCATCTTTGTTGATCCTATCTATCCATCTGGTTTTTGGCCTTCCACGTGGTCTCTTGCCAACTATTGTGGCATTCATCGTTGTGAAAAGGCGTCCTGATGGATTGCTTCGAACTACATGCCCCGCCCATCTTAACCTCCTTGCCTTCATATCATGAGATATTGACTGATCAGTTTCTGTCAGTAGTTCTTTATTGGTCTTTCTTCTCCAGGATTTTAGATTCTGATCCCATATCGCTCCGGTTATCGTGCGGAGGACTTTCCTTTCAAATCTCTCGATTCTGCTTTCTTGGGTGCCGGTCAGAGCCCAGGTCTCGCAGCCGTACATCATAACTGGTTTTATCGCAGCATTTTACATCCTTAATTTGTGATTTCTGGAGATTTTTCGGGATTTCAGTATTCTTGAAAGAGAGAAGAAAGCTCTATTTGCGCTTGTTATACGCTGGTCTATCTCTGTATGCTGGTCATTGACTGAGGTTATTGTGGAGCCGAGGTATTTAAAGCTGTCTACTTTCGGGAATGTTCTGCCATCCACGCGGATACTATTGTTGGGGTGGATTTTTCGGCTAACTATCATATATTTTGTTTTATCTTCATTTATTTGCAAGCCGATTTGCTCTGCTTCTCGTAACAGAGTCTTAGCAAGTCTCTCAATGTCCTCTTCATTGCTTCCAAGGACAGCTATGTCGTCTGCATACGCTAGGATTTTGTGTTTCATTCCGACGTGCACACCTCCAGTTTCGTGTGATGTTGTTCTAATCACCTTCTCAAGGGCTGAGTTAAAAAGCATCGGCGAGAGTCCATCTCCCTGCCTCAGACCTGTTCTAACTTCAAAGGCTTCAGACTCCTTGTATCAGGACTCTGCATTTGGGGTCGTTTGTACACGCCTTCGTCAATCTCACCAATTTCCCAGGAATACCCAGCTCAGTCATGATTTTCCATAGGCAGTTTCTGTCCACGGAATCATAGGCTGCTTTGAAATCGACAAATAAGGCGTGCACATTCTGCTCTACTTCCCAACGTTTTTCGAGTACCTGTTTTAGGATAAAGATCTGGTCTAGCGTGCTCGATAATATATAATAATAATATAATATATAATATAATTGTATAATCAATAATATAATTAGGTACTACTTATGTTAAATTTCTCCAGCAATTATATCCCACTTCTGGCGAGATCTCTGTTGTGGTATATTTTTTCATGCATATCCCGTCGACATTTGTTTTCAGATATAATACGTAATACTTAATTTTTTCTACATCCATTGTTATGATCTATTGATTATAACCTACAACAAGCAGATGAAAATCAGAGCTAATACAAAAATCAAACTGGTATGAAGGGCCAACTAATTCTACCGTGTTCGTGCGTAATCTGCAAAGGTGGTTTCAAGCAGTGTAAACACTTCCATTTCAGCCGCATTGTTTGCTTGTTCCGACGAACTCGTTCTGAAGAAGAATACGCATCCACTGTTACCGTAGCCAAAGTCGACAATGACCATTATGCTCTTCCGGGTATTTTTGCGGCATCATATTGAGATAAGTGGATGATTTATGGATTTGATAGTCGGTAGAGCTCACAACCAATAAATAATGCCTGCTGAATCTTCCTGTCACCGAATGATCGTAAGGTTTTTAAAATACGCTTTTGAATTTTACTCACTGTGTGTGTTTGTGTGTGTGTGTGTGTGTGTGTGTGTGTGTATTTATATATACAGTGTAATTGAAGGAAATTTCATTGATAGTATAGTAAAATTCAAAAGCGTATTTTTAATGGAATAACCTTACAACAGTTATAATTTGTAGTTATCCGAAAACTGTGTGGTTTGTAAGTTTCTAACTGTTTTACAATTTATTAATTTAGTTAATCATTTAATTTTATAATTATATTATATTGCTATTGTTCGTTTACACAAGAAGTTATCCATGAGTCCAAGGCCTTCTTTATTTGTACCTTTGTTGGTTATCAGCCGCTCTAGCTCTCAGGGTCCTGGAATCCTGAGAAACATCATTTTTATGTTGCTTAAAATATTTACAATAGCAATTAATTTATTCGGAACCTTTATGGATAAATACAATTTGTGGCAATACTGAATATATATAAATACAGGGTGAAATGATTCTCTGTGCTATGATGTTTATTAAAAGGAATTACTGAATATTTAATATTATTTCACTTTTTAAATAGTCCATTTTTTATTATTATATATTTAGATAAGGTTAATGGATTTCGTATATGTTTCATATATCATGGTTAAAATATCTCAAATTTAATTTATACTTACCCGTTACTTCTGAATATTTAATTAGCAGATTCAAAAATGTTTGAAATACGAGTATTATTTTAATCAATTATTATTATTATTACTTTTTTATAACAAACAAATGAGATTTCAAGCCTCCGATGTAAGTAATATTTATATATATATATATAAGAAAGCCCTAATTAGGCTTAATCAGTGAATGATAGGAAGAAAAATGATTAATACAAAAATAAAGAAGCATATAATTGGCCATTAAAAGAGAACATATAATTGATGGTGGGGAGGGATCGAGTAGGAACCGGTAATTCCCTTTTATCTGTTCACTAAAAGCCTACCATTTTCTATGCTGTCTTTAATGGACCTAAGGCCCGCAAAATTTTTGGCTGGTTAAAAGGGTGAAAAACTTTACAATAATAATGTATCACCCCTAAGGCACAGATTTATGTTTTCACTAAATTATCTCACCACAATGTCAAAAGTACTATTTCTTTTAACACTTTAATTAAGTCATATAAGAAACTTTCTTTCCTAAAGTACACAAATCTTTCTTCCTCTGTCCCTCTACATATAAAGGATCAATAAAGAGGAAGTCAGTCTTGCTCAGTACTCGTGTGTGTCATTTCGTCACCTTTTATTTCCTTTTTTTTAAATTCTAAGTTACCGGAACGAACATAAGTTTTATATGTATATATAGATGTGCAGACCGATCGTCAGAATTCATCCCAATCATAATTTTCCCTTTTAATTTTAAATACATAATATAGATAAATTTTACGTTACCTCAAAAGTTAAGGAACTGTAATCAACGATCATGGCAAACAAAATGTTGGATCTCTGAATAAATTAACATCATTCTTGTAAAAACTCATACTCATACACTCATAAAACTCATTCAGTAATCTTAGAACTTTATGTAATAAATGCATAAAATTTGTGATTTATAATTATTTGAAATTATATTATTATTAATTAATTATTAATTACAGGTTACACACTATTTCAAAAGCAATTGAAACCGCTGTATGTTTTTTAGTTTGAGTTGCTAAGTATTACACAGGCCAACTGTTTTAACTAATGTTTGAAGTGTCATAACCTTTTCATATCGTCAGCATGTATTACTGAACTCTTGTGTATTCAAAGTACAAAGTCCACTTGCTAATTCAAATAGTTCGAAAATATTATTTTTTTCTCCACCTGAACCACTGTGCGCCGGGAGAAATGCCGAAAACAATACAACTGGCACTGGACCAGCTGCAAGGAAATCAGACATAAACTTCACCCCTAATAACGATATTATTAATCAGAGGTCACTGGTATACTACCACAATTATTAACATAAAAGCACCAACCGAAGATAAAGATGATGAGGAGGTCTACGACCATTTAGAAAAAGCAGTGGACCAGGCTCAAAAATATGACATAAAATTAGTCATAGTTGACTTCAATACCAACACAGGTCGAGAATCCCAATTTAGGCCCATTATCGGAGACCAAAGCTTCCACGAAACCAGGAATGACAATGGAGTGATATGTATTAGTCTGGCAGCAGCCAAGCCTCTAGTGGTCAAGGATATCCAAAACTGCACCTGGCTAAGTCCAAAAGGTGCTAAAAGCCAAATTGACCACTTACTTATAGATAAGAGACATCAGAGTTCCATCCAAGACAGAAGAAGTTATTCGGACCACACTCTGATTAGGATCAAACTTTGTCAGAGGCTGAAGTTAATTAATAAAATAGGCTATCAAATAAAAAGAAGAAAGCATAAAGTCCTGAACTTGAAAAATCCTGAAGTAAAAGCTAAATTTCAAATTGAGCTGAAGAATAAAGTCGAGCCCTTGGAATCAGAAAGTTGAGCTCACAGTTCATCAACACTGGGAGGCGTTGGAGACTAAAGAAGCAGCGAAGGAATTAAAAATTATTCAGGAGAAACGAAATGCTAAGAAATGGATCTCAGAAGCATGCGAAAAGGCAGTGGAGGAAAGAAGAAGAATGAAAGTCCTCTACCTAATCAAAGCTGATCAAGCTAGGTTGGAAAAATACGCAGCCTTCAGGAAGAAAATAATAAGAACAGGTAAAAGAGAATTTCTCAATTAAAGAACGTAAACAATTGAGGGCAACTGGCAGGCCAGAAGTACAAGCTAATTCTACGCAGACATCATGAAAGAAAGGGTAGGATATAAAGCGAGAATCAGCAAAAATGAGCGGAAAATGTGGCAAACTGAGGGCATAAAATGAAAAGGTATTAAGCGGCTGGAAAGGACATTTCCAGAAGCTTCTTAATCAAAGGAATCCCACTAACGAAGAAGACGTAGACCATGGTGAGGACCTCGACCCACAAGAGGTTGAAAAACCGGATATTCTGGATGTAGAAACAGAAATCGACAGGTTAAAAATAAGAAAGACCCCCAGAGATGGACAGCCTACCATCAGAGCTGTTCGAAGATGGGGAAGAACCTCTAAGAGCCAAGCCATTAGAACTTATTCAGAAATTATGGAGAAAAGAAAGGATACAAGAGGCTTAGAACACAGGCCTTAATTTTCCGTCTATTTAGAACATATAGTATATCTCATTATTCATACCATTTTGTGAACTTGTTGAAAAAAATATGTTCCTAATGTCAAGACCGCTGGTGACTATTTTTATTTGAAAATCTTTTAAAATGCTCCTCAATAGATGAGAAATGAGATAGAACCAACTTTATCTATCTTTATCTCTTTATTTAACTTTATCTAACCAACTGTCTTTATCTCTTATAGTTCCTGAAAAAAAACCTAACTAAAAACTGCATTTCCATTCCCCTCCTGTCTGTCGTTATTATAAGCGACTATTTGTATATACCAGCATTGAAACTGTGATTTTCTAAAGATTTTGTTTTTAAAAAATACATCAAAATAACAATTGATGAAATTAGCTATTTAGTTTTCCGAATCCCTCAAGGTTTCCGCATTGTTTTTATCGAACATAACACGGTTTCTATAAATACTATTACTGTAAAAAATAATATCTTTCTAATTCATATTTACTTTTGTAATATATCCCATTTATTTTTATTTTTAAAGTAATAATAAAGCTTTACATATGTTCTTTTCATCTTATAATGTTTATGATTCATGGACTTTATTATGGATAGATAATAGAGAATTAGTAATCTCTGTAGTTTAGTGCTGTATGAAGCAATTAATTGTGCTACCGATGACCGGCAATTCGACGCCAAAAGTAAAACTATTAATCGGGTTTTGTTCTCTATAATTGCATTTCCACTCGAGTGGTTGTACTCCATGCATTTAATCGGAACAATCGCAAATTGAATTCTACCACTCTCTCCCCTTCAAACAAAAATAATTATGTGGAAGCAAAATGCTTACAGGATTGCGCCTTTTACTGTGGATTACTGGACAATCAAATCAAGCGATAATAATACTTAAATGAAAACAATACAGGGATAGTTTATAGTTTGTTTATATGATTAATAATCAATTTATGGCTACTATCCTAGTTGAGCTGTTGAAACTTATTCCACCTCTTTACTTTTTTAATGTTAGCCTTAACATTTACTAAAGTTTTATTGCATCCTGTCAATCAGGGACTCCCATCGGGGGAGGGGAAAGGGTTGTCAGACCCATGGTACCGGAGCAGAAGGAACCTCTCCGGGAGAAGAGGTTCAGTATATGTACAGGGGGGGGGAGGGCACGGGGGTTCTATATATACACATTATATATATATATATATATATATATATATATATATATATATATATATATACACATTATATATATATATATATATATATATATATATATATATATATGTATGGGGTCGGAGTGGCCGAGCGGGCTAACACGCTTGCAAAAGTGCACCTACTTACTGACTCAAAGGTTTTGAGTTCGAATCCCGGTGCCGGCATTCATTTTTTAATTACTCAAGTAATTAATCACCCCTTCCCCCGAGTACGTGAGTCTCGTCTATCTGCTGGAGGCTACTCACACAGACCGGGCATATGAGTGATGGCCCAACCCTGTGTAACAAAATTGTGAATAGCGCTATGGTTTTCCAAGATGTAAAACATCCGCCCGGAGGTTTGGTCCAAGGACAGTCTTCTTCGGGAAAAGAAATATAGGTCCTCGTGCGCCTGCTGACCCGGAACAGTCATAATCCGATCTGTCACTGTCCTTGAACCCTAGTGAGTCGGTGGGAAGGACACTGCCGAATTGGCCCCAAAGGGACCGGTTATGGAGCTATGGATAGCCTGCCGCTGCACCATGGAAACCATGATTCATAGCAATGTGAGATTGGATGACCCCATCCAGACTGTCGGTGTTCCCAAGCAATAAATGTCTAATGAATACCACATCGTGCGGCCAAAGATCTCTATGATACATAATGCCTACAGAAAAAAAAGATATATACACATATTTCATCGCTTCCGCCATCTTCTACCCAGATCTAAACGCAGACCCCTTGTATTCTCTTTCATCTTTACCCACTTTGACTTCGGCTGCGTGGTGTATGGTGGCCACTCGGTGGATCTCGGTGGCAGATTAATGAGAATTATGAAAACTTCATTTGATTTGTTATAGAGACCCCGAGACGTTCTTGTGTTTCCCAACATTATCCTGAGTTAAGGTGGCTCTTCCCCTCCTTCCGTATATAATATTTTCCAGACACAATCCTTAACCAAATAATGAACAACTATCGCTCTTCTTATGTCTACAATCTACTCCAATTCAGGTCATCCATCCATTCTCTTACCACAAGATCTCGACCTTCTGACCTCTATGCCCCTTTTTATAGATCTACCTCATTTCGACACTCCTTTATTGCCCGTTGCACCACTTTCTGGGATTCCCTCTCTCTTAAAATCCGTCATATTTCCTCCTAATGCACATTTAAAAACTTCCTGCTCCAGTTCCACTTCACAATTCAGTCATACGCTGGCTAATAATGCATTATGTAATTAGGATTTGGTTCCATTAATTACGTTTTTTATGAATGTGGACTATATTTCCTTTCACTTTTACTACATATAATTTTTCTCTTATATATATCAGAAGAATTTATTTCTTTTTTATGTTGCTCTAATTTTGCTGTCTACGAACCCATTTTTACAAAACAATAATGTACTCTTTATGTTATTTATTCCCCATCTTCGTTTTTGTATATGATTGTGTATTTTTTAAACATATTTTTATATAACAGATGAACAAATGTTTAATTTATTTTTCCTATGGTCAAGCTTTTTTTTTTTTTAGCTTACTAGATAATTTTTTTGATCCACCATTCTTCATTTTATTTGTATGTATATTTTTTATTCTTATGACTGTGTATATATTTAAGGTTATTTTAAATTATTATATTAGAGATCTTCAGACCAGATCTTTATTTTTTATATATCTTTGTTATTCTCAAGGAACTTTGTCCCAGAATGAAGTTTTTTTCTATTCCATCTCAGCTAGGAATGCTCTCGGCGTCTTATTTAATAACTGGGTCCAGCCTAGGAATGTGGGGGCCTGCTGCTGGGGGGCCTGCTGCCAATCCATAACCTACTTACCGTCAAAATCAAAATTTAATTATTTTTTGTTTTGTGAAACTGGTAATCGATTCAAAAGGATTAGCATAACTAGAATGGATGGGTAACAAAATGCCCCCTTGAAGTTTTTTTATCTATAATTATTTCAGATTTTACTCAGGCAGAAAATTTCGACTTTAATTTGGAAAAATCATATCGAAATAAATTTTAATATAGCCAAATCTATGTATCTTTTCAAGTGTAAAACGAGTTTCATAATAATTAAACTTATTTTTAATGTGGTATTAGAAAAAAAAGAACTGTCTTGAAAATGGACATAAAGTCCCAAACGTCCCCGATGTTCTAATTTTTTTTTTCCCCACTGAAATTAGGATTTTGACGTAATTCAATAGCAGGCTAAACCAGTGGCATAGCAGAAGAAGGACCCTGGAGATCTAGAGTAACCACAATGCATTTCTTCCACCAAGGTCGACCAAGAGCGATCGGCTGCCGATTAAAAATTATACTAAATTAATATAATTATTAAATTGATATTTAATTATGTCAGTTAATAGTATTTTATTTAGATGATCAATTCGAAAATTTATTTATATTTACCTTTACAAGTTATTTACTGTAGCTAGATAAAATCATAGCTATTTTATCTAGATAAAATAAAATCTAGATAAAAAATTTACGCTAAAAATAAAAATGAGAGTTATCTTTTCACTGATTGGGTCCACTGTCAAAATAGGAGTGTTTTGTTTAATTTAAAGGTCAAACATATGGTTACATCTTTACTAAAATAATAAACAAAAAGTCCCATAGAATTTTATTCAGTTTACCTAATAATCTGTTATTCTATCAAGAAACATTGTGCTTCACTCTGATTAAGACACTCGTATAGCAAGATTTATAAATGCCACATTTTGTTTTAGGTTGTCTTACTAAAGCGACTGATGGATCATGGAAGATTCTTTTCGAACTATTTCTAGCCTCCAACGATATTTAAATTTAGGAAAAAATGTAACAGTATTTTGTATCAGTCATTATGAATCTCGTAGATACTAGAGGAATCTTTTATCCAATCAAGTATTCTTTATTATTAAAAGCTGAAATATAGCTTTTCCTATTTACAGTCATAGAACTAACCATATCGGAGAAAGAAGATATAAATAACAGATTCTAAGAACCATTACTATAATCGATTTTTGATATCGCTGATCCGTATTTGTAAACATCTTTAACGTATCTGTAAATATCTCGCGAGTCCATAATTTCAATAAGGTCCGCTTTTACTCATGATAAGTTGTGAATTATTAATGAGAGGAGCTTTCAGAATATTGCTTCGCCGTGTTAAGCTCCTCCTGGAGAAGATATTGGGTCGAGTTCTTTTACTGACCTGAATATTTTACCGTGTCATTTCGCATGGCAAGCCGAAGGCCTGAAGAATCAATATTTGTTCGAAGTAAACTAAGATCCCCTCCTATTGCACGCAAATTAATCAACCGGTCAGGGATATTCGGCAGCGCCAAGTATAGCATAATCCGTTATTCTAGACTTTTGAAGTAAATTCTTCATTTTCATGAGTGATATTATGGAATAAAATTAAAATTGTCATCATAAAGATTATTTTCTTGAAGAAAATCGCCGGATCGATTGTCCTCCCTCCGATGGTATGAAGAGGGGGCGGCAAAAACTCTACTGTCTAGGAGTTTCTAAACTTTGAATCCGACCCTGGATCTAAGTCCCGGATACTTGCAAATAGCTTCTTTCCATTTTTAAAACAGTATATATTTTGTCTATACCACTTTTATTAAAATTTTAATTAATTTGTTTCCTTACTTTGAGGCTCTGGATCCCCTGTTTGCTTGTTAGTCCAGGCGCGATAAAACATTTTTTGAAATAAATTTCCAATTGACTATCTCAATGTGATAATTAGGAGAAAATCGATATGTAGCTACTTGGTGAAAACAATTCATAAACGTGCCGAAAAGGCAATTTTTTCACGTATAACATGTGAACATTTTTTTTAAAATAAAGATAAAAATAATACGTAATAGCGTTTTAAAATATGGAAAAAATGAGTTTCTAACAAGATGTTGACCGACTTCAATTATTTAAAACTCCTATTTTTCTCCTTTTCAAACGTCGTTAGGCACTATTTTTTATTTTTCATTAAAACGATTTTTCTACACTTAAAACACGTTTATGAATTTTTTTCACCAGGCTGCTACATACTGATTTTATCTAAAACATCTACAATTTGGATCTACTATAATAATAGTATAACACTAATTATCACGTTGAGAAAGTCAATTAGAAATTCATTTCAAAAAATTAATCAATTTTCTGATGACTTCTGGACAATGTTTATTATACCTATACGCCATTCCTCAAATGAACGTGATAGTTATTATTTCAGAATTTCATACTTTCCTGGCTATTGCCAGAAATATTCACCTGCCAGAACTAAGTCAAAGAATCAAGCTGGAATATTAGATTTTTTTTAATTTGAGGATGATGCTCGCTGTACTACCAAAAAATGTTTTCTGGTCTACTCTTCAAAGTATTAGTCAGTTTCAAGTCCTTAACATTCTGGAAGACGGCGAGCAAAAATTTAGTTCATTAATATCAAAATATACTTACTGGAGAGCTTCATAATACTAATTCCTGCAAAAACAGACTTTACAAATATTTATTCAAGTTCTTAAGGGCACTGCGACTGTTTTAGGATCAAGAGTACAATTTAAAAATATTTTGAAACTAGAGTATTTCCTAAAAATATTAAGCGCAATCCCATTACTTTCTGGCCATTGGAAGTGACTAAAATAAATTTTTAAATATTATGAGTCAATAATGGTTGTAAATTATTGAGTTGATGTTTCGCATGCTAAATAATGTGACTCATTAGTTTAGTCAGTGTAAATTTGTTATTTCTTAAATATTATGAAAAATATATTATTGTTCAAAGGAAAGGATCAATGGATAACAGTGTTATAGTAAACTAAATTGCTTATTAACTAATTTTATTGATAAAATAGTTGTAAAAAGAGCCACCTGTATAACTAGGGCCTCCCTCTTTCTCATAAAGTAAGTCTTCAGTAATTGTTAGAAACTATTAGTTCCCTAGAATCGTAGAATAAAACATTTTGACATTTATTGTAAAATTAAAAAAAAAAAAAAATGGCAAAATGATCGGTTGATAATGTAAAAATATTTACACTGAATTTCATATTGTGCCATAGCTTATAAAAGTGAACAATTATTAATTTTTTGTGCTACCGTTTCAAAGGAATATAATAGGAATAAAACAATACAACGAGCACTTGAATCTGGGTTGTTATTCAAATGAAAAAGGTATTTATAAAGATACTTCTTAAAAATCATAAAGAAAAGCCGATTAACTTGGTCCTTCTGTAGACATGTTTGTTTGTTTTTGCTGAAAAAAAAACAGCATATGATTATAAGGTTATACAAACGTAAAAATGATTGTACCAATACTTTTGAAGATATGAGAACTTGAAGGTAACGAGTCCGATTTTTATTGATCCTCAAAAACGGTCGCAGTGCCAAATGAAATCATTTGTAAGCCATCTTGCTCCGCTTATCTTGTCGGATAAGTAACTTAAATGGGACTTAATTTAATTCTTTATCACAAAAAGGAACATTAATTATTACATTAAATTATTTAAATTAAATTATTACATTAAATTATTAAATTTAAATTAAATTATTACATTAATTATTACATACACATTAAAGGAACATTAATTATGAAATCATTAGTATCAAATAACGTGATTTTAAGAATTTGATGTGTCCCTCTCTCGGAAGTTTTTTATATTAAATAGATTTAAAATGTTTAAAAACTGTTGATATTTATTATTCATTTTAACTTTTCGAAAATTCTATTTCAAATACTTTTAGTACCCCCAGTACTGGGGTCCATATTTCATGTTTGGTCTATTCTAATAATGCTTGGTGTAATGAAGACAGCTTTCCGCAAATCGGCTCTCGGATTACAGCTAAAGGATCACATTACCTGGGATCAGGCCATTGCTGTATTGATATACCCAGGCAGTTAAATTACCGATGCTCTTCAGAGAACCTCTGATGTGTCCAGCTATTTGCAGACAGATTCGATATTATCCTCTGATTGGACAGCAATATCTATAGCATAATCACTTCTCATACGCTTCGGTCTAGAACAATATTAGCTTGTAGTTTACTATCCTGTGGTCATTCATGATTGGCCGATCCCAGCATAGTTATTTTTATAGTTGCAGCTCTTGCCGGTGATCAGGAATTTGGTAACTCATCATATTATAGGTTATTGTGCCTCAGTAGGTATTTTCTGCTCTATCAGCCAACACTTGATTTTCAAATGATAAATGTTATACAGACTTCTACTTCATCCTCACATAAATGATATCTATCATTTATCGCTTTTTATAGAAATATATATTTATATATATATATATATATATATATATATATATATATATATATATATATGTATTTATTTATATAAAATATAAATACATTTATAAAAAAAATATATAATAATATGTTTTTTAATCTTTTATCGAGTTTATATAATACTTATATTATATTAGTTTATATATATACTCGTACATAGTAAAAAGAGCAATATATATATATACTTTATAGAATAGAATAGAAAAAAAACTTTATTCAAGGACACAGTTTTTACTAAGAATGATATTGTAGTAGAGAAGAAAGTTATCGTCTGGCCAACAAAAAATATTGCGGAACACTTCATATCGATAAAAGATTAAAAAATATATTTAAATAAACATTAATTAAAAAAAAAAATAAGAAAATCTTTCGATGAATAAAAATATAATAATGCATGTATATATATATATCATAATAATCTGACAAAGCAAGAAAACAAAATTAAAAAAAAAAAAATTCTCCCAATAAAAAGAACAAAGAAAAATACGGAAAAAACATGAAAAGCAACTAATAAAATAAATAGTAAACCCTTTCAGTGCCATGATGAATAATTCTGTCCCCTGCGGCCACTAGCAATGTTTCTATTTTTTAAATAAAAAATGACATTTTTATGTTCTAATTACTTTCTAAAACATTTTTTCGTGAATAAAAAAATTTGGTGTAAACAAAAAGTTACCTGTATCATATTTTTCTGTTACATGGAATATATATATATATATATATATATATATATATATATATATATATATATATATATATAAAACAACGGGATATATAATAGCACGCTTAGAGCTAAACAACAAGTGGCTATTTGGCGCCAGAGATTTTCAATAACCTACAGGTAGAATGTCGATTGCCCTTCTATGTTAGGGTCGGTAAGGGGAACCAAATGTTGAGGCATATAATATTTAAATAACTAACAAGAAATTGAACAAAAATTTGGTGATAAACTAATTGTAAAAAAAAGTTAACCCTCTCAACACGAGGTGAAGAAAATAAGACTAAATACCGGGTGGGGTACTTGCGCACCTAACCTAATTTGTAAGTGGCTTTTGCTATTTTTCTTGATTAATAGTTTAAAAATTTTCGCATTCCGCAGGCCACCCTTTTAATTGAAAAAATAGACGGTTACTGAAGCTTTCTCAGAATTTTAAAGGAGAAGAACAATTAAGTGATGTATATTTAGTGAATTATAATAGATAATTAAGTGACGGGGTAAGATTTTATCAAAAAAGTGGTGATCGCAAGTATTACGGCCTGAAAGGGTTAAAAATATTTTATAAAAAGTAAAACTCATGCAATAAAGAACTTTATGAATAATGATAAATAAAATAAACAAAAATATTCAGAAATACACACACACACACACATATGTGTGAATTCTTCCACTGAATTAAACCCATCCCATTCACATTCAGGATACGATTGATCGGTATCATGTAGGTATTTTTTATGAAAATGGACACTATTTGGTCCTGAATGGCTAAAAATAACCTTTTTGTTTCGGAAAACAGGTTTCCTTTCTTTATTAATATTCAGAGGAGGAGCATGTAGAGCTTTAGCTTTGAAATATTTTAATTATATTTTTCTCGATATTGGTCTCATTAACCTATCTTACTAAATTCTTATTATAAGTGAAATAATAATAAAAAACAAATACAAACGAGAATAATTTTATCAAATAATATTTAAATGCCAACAAAAATGCTAACTTTTGTAAAATTGCAGCATTTTCTCCATAGTGCTAAAACCAGAAGTAAGAACTATGTATTTTTATCATAATTTATCCTAAATGCTTCTAAATCTGAATATACCTAAATTTTCTAATTAATCATTTAAAAAAACCGTATTTACTTAAATGCGTTATACACTATACAAATTACCACTGATTTATAGGCATTTTATATGATCAAAATTTGAATTCAGAACCACACATCTCATCATTAAGGACAGCCACTACCAGAAAATTAAATACCCTGCGTTTTCTTATTGGTACATCTTAGTGTTCAAGCAGATTCACCATGTTTGTGCTAGATTAGATTAGGGGTCATTTATTTATGGCTCTGCCCGTCGCCGAATCTTAGGTAAGTTTGATACAGTCCACCATGCCGGAATCCGCACTGCAGCCAGCGCATTCAGAACTAGTCCCATCGTCAGTATATGTTCGGAAGCAGGTTTTTCTGCCCTATTATTTAGAATATATTTTCCAGTCGAAATTCTCGACAGCTTTTTGGCAAAAACTAATCGGGGTAGTTCAACCTTTCCTCTGGCAGAAACAATTTCTACGGCTATTCAACACTTAAAGCGATTCTGCTATTTAAACCTGAAATTATGAAACAACAACCATCTTGACTCTTCAACCATCTAAAATAATGCTAAATATCTCCCATTTTCCTAAATATAATACCACTCCTTTTTAGTATAAAAAAAACGGTTGTCTCGCCTCCTCCAAAACATTCCGGAACATTTTTTTAATTTATGCCGATGGATCCAAGTCAGAAAACTCAACGGCTTATTTTTTTGTAACTCGTGACTCAAGCCATAAATTTAAACTACTTAAATTAACTTCTATTTGCACTGCCGAACTCCACTACGATAGCTTCAGCCTTACACTTCTGCATGTCAATAGCTCAGAAGAATATCGTCATAATGTCGGATTCATCATAATTAGATCTTGCAAGAATTTAACACGCGCCAATGTTGAACTTAAAGTGACTATGATTATTTTAAATTTATTTAATTTTTTTTCTTAGCGTATTCGGGCTTTCATCAAACCACATTTTTTTTTTACAAAGTAACACATATTGCACTATATTGGATAAATTATGACCTATAATTAATAAATCACGAATTGCAAGAGTGTAGTATTTCTGAATAATGCAATGTTTACAATTCCATGTTTACTGGCAGCGATATTTTTACAATCTTTATTTTACACTAAATACTTAATATTTAAACTGAAACTGCTTAGTAATTAGAAACATATTGACAAAAGAAAAATATTTTATTTGTAGAATAGTTGCATTAAATGTACCAATCTGAGAATAGAACTGGTTACCGAGCTTCAAAATATTTGTAATACTCGAATGAAATAGTATACTTTTGATAATCAACGAAAAAAGTTAAAATATTTAGAGTATTATGAGTAGATTTTTAGAACTTTACTATTTCCAAAAGATCTATTCTAGTCTATAATCGATAATAGCAGAGACAAATTAAATAATTGGTTAATCAATTCCGATCCAATTATATCAAGTTTGCGACCTCAGTTTAACAGTGTGGTTAAATTAAAATGTCACAGGAAGGGAGAGATTTGCATTCTGAAAGTGGATTTGATATTGAAGTTGAAAATTAATTTTATGAAATATCTTTAAAAGAAAAGAAAGTAAATAGTATATACGTTACAATTTATAATTATTATATACTGGAAGATCACAGTGCTGCTGTATGCATTGTACCTATATGTTGTATTTCATCAGTACTAATTTTAAAACAAAATTTTAAAGCGTGTGGAATTAATTGAATTCAACATTACAAAAAAAAAATTATTATGTTATTAACATCTTTCATCCTATCCATATTGTCGAACAAATGGCTTGAATTCAAATTCTGCACCCTCAAAAACATAAGCTGACAAACTTTGAGCCATTCGCTGAAGTTAGAGCCGATGCCCAAAGAACCTATTCGCTCGCCCCGCTGTGCGTCGTAGAATCCATTTCATTTTGGAATGGCGCAAAAATGGGACAAGAATCTTACTTGTTTCATTTCGTGTTGGATACGAAATACCGATGTCCACTTGCTACATTCTCTAACACCAAAATCTTGTTAAGAAATGTTAAAATTAAATATATCTGGATGTATTCCATAAGATTCTAATGCGGTTATTCGAAGAATTATTTATTCCTCATCATCTGAGAATTATTGCCTAATCAAGCAGAAAATGATGTTTAGACTCTACCAATATAAATGTGTAGATTATCAATTTTACATCTATTTCTAAAAGGCCCACGATTCAATTATCCACCAAGTCACCAAAAAGATTATATTCCAAAAAGTCACCAAGAATTCTCAGTTGAATCTCACAAGGGAAGTATGTGGTGTGTCCGTCACCGATTTTGATCAAAATGTTTTGGGTGATATTGACAAAAGTCGACACACGTTCAACCCTCCATCCAATGGGCCTTATGAGCTGAGGAAAAAAATAAAATAAAACCAAGAACTTCGTTATCGTATACACTGAAGACACTAACGTACTTAGATACAGCTTCAAATCCATACGTTATTTTGTAGCTCTGAAAATTTTGAGCACTCTCAAAAAAAAAAAAATAATCTTTTTGTTTTCGTTGATTATTTCAACATTAATGTTTATTGATGTTTTGAACCAAAATCTGCCATCGTTTTTAGTGTGAAAAAATCTATAAGGCTAGTTTACTTAGCAATTTAAACACTTTTTTAAATTTATTGGACCAAAAACTAATTATGTTTTATGTTTGTATTTTCACTTTAATATGTTATGAAAAACAGATGTTTTGCTGGAGAACCCAAGTCGATATCATTTTTTAAGCTCAAGATAAAAATAAAGTAGTTTCAGTGTATTTAAGTTTTTTTTCAGCTCCCAGGGCCCATTGGATGAAGCGGTTGGATATGTGTCGACTTATTTTCAATGTAGAATCAACCAACAAATTTTGATCAAAATCGGCGACGGACACATCCTGCACACCCCTTGTCAGTTGTAATATTTCGTCGATAGCCATGGGTCCTGATATTTTTCGGAGAATCTTACATTGAAATATGAACAGATCTTATTAAGTATATTCCAGTAACATTACCCGGTTATTAAAGAGATCTAAATTCCATGTATAGGGAATATCATGTGTTGTACACTTCTTATAGAATGCTAAAAAATGTTAAAGTCGTTGAACAGCATAAAGTTTAGAAAATTTATATTAGATATGTAATTAATTTTATTTGGATAAACCAATCGGAGGGGGGGAGGGGAGAGATTCCATCGCTTCCTTTCTCGAGTGGATTTAAAAACAATTTTCTAAATGGCATTTAGAGAGAAAATAGAATGTAATAAACTGTTAGGAGGAAACCTTTTGATTTGGCCAGCACACTAAGACTCATACACAGATACAGGCTGGCTTATCTGTTATTAAGTTAGCTTTGTATTATCTTTGTACTCAACGCTAGACAATGTGAGTTTGTGAACAGGCAACTTGGAACTTTCCACCCCGGCCCTTTGTTAGATTTCTGATAATACCGCAATTGATTTTCAAGATTAACACCGAACCAATTCTATCAGATTTTGTAGAAATCATCAACCACAATTATAGTAAATACTATTATATAGATACTTCACTCAAAATCGCTTCTACTATATATTAATATATGAATTAAATGCCAAATGTATATAGATAAATAAACAGTATGTATAAAACTGCAAACTTGATTAAGAGTATAAATGGCATGAAAAAAATAAAAAATATAAAAAGAGAGAAATGCTTTATTTCCTAGCAATGCTGCCCAAATACATTGGGTTGCAATACACACAGCATACTTATCAGTCTAGTTAAATATAATATTATTACTTTTTTTTCTAAATTTCATTTTAGCAGTTTATCAAATACAGCATTATTATCAACATGGAAATAAATATTCAGACCTCAGTCAATGAATTCTGTGTTATTTTTACTTAGTATTTTGTTTTAACCTTTATATTTATCTCATTAGCCTTTTACGTTAGTATTTTTCCGAAAAACCGCTAAAATACATTACATGCTCCCAGTCGACATCCTCCAATGCACCCACTGTTAACTTCAGGTCAACCTCACAGAATTCACTTGATCAGTTTGTCATCTATTATTTATATTTGTAGGTTTATTTAATAGTTTTTATATTATATGTTCTCCACATCCTTATTTGATCATCGTATTCTTCTCCTTTATCAATTCATATTTTTATACTATTCTTTAAGCATATTCTATTTTTGTTTTTGTAATTCCTCAGTGTTATTACTTGTATCTCTATTATTATTCATATCCTTATCACTTAATTTATCTTTGATGTACATTTATTATTTTATTTTATCTTTTTGTTATTTACTTCTTTATTTTGTCACTATATTAGAATAACACATATCCATATCTCTTGTGTGTTCGATTTCATCTCAACCCTGATGATGGTCCAGATGTTCAGGCCGAAATGTCGGCTTTAGCAATAAACAATCATATCGAATGAGTCCTGAATATTTATTTCCATGATATACATCACAGTTGACTAACTCTCCCCCCGATATGTTGGAGGACCAAGACCTGCTCAACAATTCTCCACTCAGACCGGTGCTCTGCAGCTTTTCTTAATGTACGCACGCACCGGAATCAAAGCCTTTACATCGTCTGATTTAGTTGATTATCTACTATCATGGAATTATAAAACTGAAGAATGCTCTTATTGATGGATACGACAAATATAAAAATACTAAATCTATAAATAAATACTTATGTCTATTTAATGCTAACATATATATCGCATATATAAATAGAAAAACAACATTATTCTGGGACAAAGTCCCTTTAGAATAACAAAGATGTACAAAATAATAATGTTTTATATCTGACCAAAAGATCTATTAGATAATAAATAAAAAAAACATTAAATATACACATGTTATAAAATATATATATTCATATATGAACAAATGAAGGATGGTGTTACAATATATTCTAACACAAAGATATAACGGATAGGAAAGAATGAAAAAATTCAACTGTCACATCAAAATATTTTTAAAAAGTACACATAATCATGTGGACAGAAAAAAAAAAAAATGTAATCTATATGCAAAAACGACTTTTAGATTTTTTGTCGCTTGTAAACTACCTTTATGATCTCGAGGTGTTCGTTAGGGGAAGCTCTGAGGTATCTCCGTCATGCAGATGTCACACGATGGTTCTGAAACCCTGATTTCGTGGATAAAAGTCTAAATATTATTTCGCTGTATCGTAAACTTTTAGTGCTGAAACGAGTTCTATATTAAACGGCTAATACCGAATAATTGTCAAAACATGAAAATATTAGACCCTGTGATTGCAGCTCCTTTACTAATTCGATATCAGTTGATTTTGACGAACGGGGTGAGAACGTACTGAAGTGATTTACATCTAAACTGAGTGCTCTGGAAAAAAAAAAAATTAATGCTCTCTATTTTCTCCTCTAGATAGACTCGTTTGTTAATATCGATTCCACAAAGAATAAATATTTTTTGTTTCTTGCCTATAGAAAGTTGTATTTCTCTTGGTGATTACTTACGCGCACCGCTAGGCACCGTTGTATTTTTTATGTGCACATAAAACCAAAATCTCTCTTAGTTAGCTCTTTAAATATCAGCTGCTCGTTATTCTCTATTTTTTTATATTGATTTTTAATTACCTGTCTCAATTTTCATTTTTTAATATTACAATCACAGGCTAAATCCTGAAATAGTATAGTAAACGTTTGCTTTCTCCTATTTTTAAGCAATAAGTGAAATAATCTATTTTTATTTATTTTAATTATATGTATTCAAATTTTAAGGAAGTCGAAGGATCGTTCGATAACAAGAATAATTTTGTTGTCAATAAAGTGCATTAAGTAAATATGAACAACAAATAATGTGTAAAACCGTCAATCATGAATCAACATACCCAGAAATCTTAAAGATATACCTCAAAATCAAATATTTTATACATGAAACTATTAATTTCTTAATATAGTTCAATTTTTTACATAGCCGTAAAAAACAAAACAAAAAAGCTGTAAAATACCTAGTTTTCGGTTTATTTTATATATAAATATATATATATATATATATATATATATATATATATATATATATATATATATAGTTAAATCGTTTACTTAGTCGTAACAAAAAAAATAAATAAATAAAAAATATGGTCTGGTCGCTCCAGTTATCATCTGCATGTTTAAGTTGCATTAATTTTATAAATAAATATTATATGTTATAAATAAATGACATTATCTGACTCAAATCTATAATTCAGATCTATAAATAAACGAAAGCCGTCAGTTATTTTATTCTGTCTAGTACTAACTTATTTTTTTCATTCCTAAAGTAAATAAAAAACTGAAACCAGCAGTACATACCTAAGGAAAAAAACGGATCTTCGAAATTGGACGACCACAAAATATAATCAGTGCGGTGTACCCATTTTCGCAAAAAAATACGATAAAGAACATATGTTTATATTTGCTTTATTCAACCCACTCCTCAGACCTCGAGACTGCCACATTTAAGGCACCTGCAAAAGAAAAAAAAAAAAAAAGAGGAACTATAGGTGTCCAAAGAGCTATGAAAATGTACTTTTGGTTTTATGATTCATATAACAATACGATATTAATTCATATTCAGAGGTTATGAATAAGTGTATATTGGATTTTTTTTTTTTTTCAAACATCATTTGAGCGAAGGTATTTAAAAAACCAGGACAGCTGATCAATCTGTAGTCTTCATTACATTAATTTTTTTTGAACCTTTCGAAAGTTAAAAAGAGCATTAAGTAAATTATTTCTTTCTTTTTATTATAGCAATATTCATCGTAAGGAAAATATTTTGTGATTTCGCATAAAATCATGCGAATATTTGATAACAACGTGATTGATTTCCTGCGTACAATTTAAAAAAAAATTATATGTCCTGTTTAATCTTTTATAAATTTTAATTTACAATTAGTTTCGTTTTATATCAGATAATAGATATTAACTATTAACAATATATCCCTCAAGGCACTACCATTGTAATCCTGATTTTGCGTCTCTTGCTCCTGGTAGCCATTTGCTATGTTTGCTGCTCATTAAAATTAATTAAGTACCACTAATCGACTGAGCCAGGCTAGAGGAAGGGGGAGGGTTAGTAGAGCTGTGCGCGCACAGTTAACCCTTTAGTCGATATTTTTAACAATTCTCTTACTGTTTAACCTGAAAAAAAAAAAAAAGGAATTGTGTATATTAAAGAAATCGGACTCACCTACTGAGCATTGTAGAAATGATGGGGAACAAGGAGTAATAAAAGCTTAGATTAGTTGGAAAGGCGGTAAAACTGTATCGCCATGGTTATCGCCATTTTAACATTCTAAAAAATATCAAACTATTCACATATAATCCGACTTAGGTGAATAATATACTCTTATTATAATTTTTATAATGTTTTCCTATGTTAATTTCTTATAATGTTCTGCAAGTACATAATCATTTTATATCCTAGATAATGGAACTATTGTTAGATAATTACAATCAGAGAGGGGAATACTTCACATTTTAATAAACAATTTTTAGAACTCATGGTTAATATACTTCTAGTAGTGTTTATAGAATTCAGTCACGCTTCAATAGCCAAACAGGATGGACTGCCTCACAATAATGTTTTAAAAACAAATAATATAAGGAAAGAAAATGACGAGACTTTTTTTTCATGTTTAATTAAAATATAATGTGTATTATATGGCTTGAAAATGGCTTAAGATGGTCGAAACGTGGTCAATACTTGAATAAAAAATATATATTGGTTTCCAATTATACTGTTTTTAATTTTTAACTTAAATAATTAATATATGGTATAATAAATGCCAGATATACAGAGGTCAAATTAAGTATTCGTACACTTAGTTTTTCGGGTAAAAATATGTTAAATAATTTATTGAACATAAATTAACAGATGGATATGATAAAGAATAACATCCCGCGTTAACTTTTACAGCTGAAGGAAATTATAAATCCTCACAACCTAATTAACTACAAAAATTGAACAATTCATCTTTTCGGGTAAAACTTAATCATTTCGATTTACGACCCGTTTTGGAGCCTTGATAGTAACTAGTTATTTTTTTCTCAGATCATGATTTTCACTTAATGCATAATCTCTAATTCAAATACAAACCCAAAATGGGCCAAATGATTCGAACTGAAGGATAATTCCCCCGAAGCGGGCCGTAAATCGAAATGATTAAGTTCTACATGAAAAGATGGATTGTTCAATTTTTGTTGCTAATTAGGTTGTACGGGTTTCTAATTTCCTTCACCTGTAAAAATTAATGCAGAATGTGGTTTTTCATCATATCCATAAAGTTATTTATGTTCAATAAATTATAAAACATATTTTTATCCGAAAAACTAAGTGCACGAATACTTATTTTGGCAACAGTATATGTTCTCTTTTGCTTTTTTTTTTTTCAATTGATTTATTTTTAACGGTTTTCTTTTAATTCTATTCATTATTTTTTTATACTAAATACATTTTCTCAATTAAACCTAAATACATTCTCTCTATTAAACTTACATAGATTCTCTCTATAGGCCTCTTTATTTATTAAATTAAGATATCATTTATTAATAGATCTAAATCAAAGCCTGTCTAGTTTAAAATTTTAGCTAGTACAGGATTAAATAAATAAAAAATCTAAAATTTTTATACAAGCATATAAAATTAGATTAAAATATTTTAAACAATGTATATCTATCTATAACACATAAATAAATGGTGCTATGCGGAAGGCGGCTCTCTGCGCCGCAATGAGCCACTGGTCCTTCAGATTGGTGGTTAGGTAGATACTCGACTTCCCTCACCTGTCAAACAATAAAGAAACCCAATAAACCTCGGAAGATCGGACTGCTCAACGGCGACGTCTTCGGTAAGGAAATGGACTAAATGATTTTGCTAAAGTTTACTAAAACCTGCCGCAGAAAAGGAATTAGAATAAGAATAAAATAGGGAGGATTTTGTTAGATTCGGGACTATATGTAATATAAATGGCGATATTTGAATGCGTTCACTCAGTGACGGGATCCCTACGGCTGTGGTAATATCGCATCGGTAAATCGGGCTACCGAATTCGGTCGGTAGACCGCTGAATTATCGCAGCAGGACTCGGCAGGCTTCATTATACTTGGTGTCTAAATATCTGTTTCGCCTGAAACAGGAATTCACCCGAAGACTTGGTACTTCGGGCGCTCACTTTGGAAGAGCATGAACCGGAGGTAAACCTATAAGCTTATAACGTATAATACTTAATCACTTATATTATTATATTTTCAGGGAAATAAACCCTTTTGAACTTCATCTCTTTATCATTGTTGATTATTAAATTACATCAGGAAAAGTTTCGGCCCATTTCGCTTATTTTTCAAGCCTGTCATCTACAAACAAAAATTATTGCACAATAATCTCTTTCACAAATATCCGAAAACCCATACAAATATTATTTAACGAAATCCTGAAGTACCATACTAAGTAATAAACTTTCTAAATACTTTTTATAATTTTATACTGGTCATGTATAAAAATGATATTGTCAATGAATTATAATTTAGTGTATTTTGTGTTTAATATGTTCAATTTAAAATATATGGTTAATACTAATACAGCAATGAAAATACCAAATTTTATGATGGTATCTCAACGAGATCATGTAAAAAAAAAGAAGTTTAGTTGAAGCTTATTCACCAATTAACGGCTCTCGAATAATGTCGGATATGATGAATAACTTAAAAACGCAATTTTTATAATGATTTTTAAAGTAAATTTAATTGTTTAAAATATGATATGCGGTGTATCGCAATTTCAATTTGAAAAAACTTTGCGTAAAAATATAAGGTTTTTATTAGATGTATATGTAACATTTATTTTTTCAAAAAAATTAACAATTGGTTTCTGTGATATTAATAAAATAATTTTTTTAGCATTTATTAAAAAAAATTACAAATCTTCTTTTTTTATATTTCCTTTAACCTTATATATCACAGTTTAATTTTAAAAAGTAAATTTTTATTTTATTTGTTCAAATTTATAATACTTATTTATTGCTTTAAATTTTTGACCGGCAATTTTTCGTTGTATTATTTTATGCTTCCCTTATGTTTATTTAATAATAAGTTTATTTTTTTTATTTAATATCCAAAATTAACAAAGTATGTGAAATTTTCAATAAACTTTGGCTCTCCAATTCCCAATTAAATATTGATGAATGGTTTCATCGTTTAAATTTATCTAGTATATCAAGAATTGATACACTTTGGTTTATTTATTTTAGTTAGTTTATTTAGATGGTTTATTTATTTGTAACCTCCAAATAAATAATCTGATTTGTTAGATCAGGAGACCGTGTTGGGCTTCAGTTACGCGTTTTCTGACGAAAATGAATAGCTCAGATTTATTTGTCTGATCATAGTGGTTTCAGTGCAGGCGTGTTCTGAATATTAGGTTGCTTCTATCCATCAGCGAAGATGGAACCCATAGACGATGAGCATTTCCTAAAAAATTCGATATCGTAGTATCTATTTATCATTAGTGAAAAACAGAATCAGTTGGCGGATCGTTGGCTGCAAGAAACGATAAAATCGAGTATTAAATACTAGACCTAAAGTTCCATAAACTAAGTAAACTAAAGTTGTAAAGTTGCAACGTAAAAAAAGACAAATGTGCATCTTCGAGAACAATAAAAAATATAATAAAAGTGTACTTATATTTTTGTTCATTTCTCCAACAATTATCCCACTTTTACCGAGAAACATCTCTGTTGTGCTAAATTTTTCTTGCATATCCCGCCGACATTTGTTTTCAGATACAATACGTAATAATTATTTTTTGTTTACACCCATTGCTATGATAATTTGATTATAACCTACAATAAGGCACGTGGACGTCAGAAATAATGCGAAAAATCAAACTGGTTTGAACGACAAACTAGTTCTAACGTATTGGTGCGTAATCTGCAGAGCCGATTGCAGACAGAGTGAACAAATCTATTCTATTCGCATTGTTTCCTTGTTCTGTCGAACTCGTCAAAGTACGCATCTACTGTAACCATAGCCATATCCATTTTTTATTCCGATTCACTGGCAATTGTAAGCAGAATTTAAATATGTGCTAACAAAAATGTGTGTATGCTTTTAAAATTTATTCTCATCAATGTCGATGGAAATTCATAAAAATCTCATATCGCATTGGATCTCAAAATGAAACGTCTTCTACTATATGATATGAAATCAAGATAGATTTATTGCATCTGCTAGCGTAGATCGTAGTAAGTGTCCGAAAAAGCATTTAAACAAAATGTAAGTTACAAATCAGCTGTAACATCAGAATGAGGATTTCCATGTGTATGTTATATTTATCTCAATTATGTGATTGAAAATTACAATATACCGTTCCATATAATTCATAATTCATCACTAATATAAGTGTTTTAATGAATTAAGAGTCAGAATGACGAATAAATTTACTAATTTATCATCAGCAGAGGTCCATGTCATTCAGAAAATAAGTAACAACTTTTGAATAAATGAATAAAAAACATTAATCTTTTAAAAAAAGCAACGATGCTGCTGTTATTGTTGTTCGATCGATTAATTTGCAAATTGAAGAGTCTTAACACTCTTCTACTACTTTCATTTGCAGATTTATCCACTTTATTTGTCTGTTGTCCTTCTAAATATCTGCATACCATTTTGGAACAAACCAGCCAGACTATAAATTGGGACCCGAGATTTTGATTTTTAAGCCGTCCATGTCCAAGAATTTTTATGTGATCCGCCATAACTAAAACCATATCGATTGATCGGGATAAGAGAGCCACAAAACGAAAATTTTTGTTTTTGCTTTTTTGAACTTGGAAAGCCACAGGGGCCATGCTGAAGGTCACAGCTGGTGGGGACTAACGTCCCCCCTGTTTCCCAGGCTCAGAACACGAACAGAACAGTATACTGACAAGTAACTCACTCACACTTCCAAACAAAGTCATCTGCACCACACACCTTAGGAACACCTTTCCTAGGAAGCCGCACTGGATGGGGATCAAGTCAGGATGCTCCGAGGAGGTAGCCCTTCCCCCCACCTGACTCGGAAGCTGTTGGGCTGATAATCCTCACTTCCCAAAATATACTACCACGAAACCTCAAGAAGCATTGGCCGGGCTGTCAAAAAGGAAAAGAAACTCTGGTTACATGGACTTTACTGTTGGATCTTGGAATGTTTTATCACTAGAGCCCGAATTTCTTGTAGTAAAAGAAATTGCAAAGCGTGCATAAAAATGCCAAAATATACAAAAATGGGCAATGAAAAATAAAAGTCTGCCATTTACGTCCTTTATGCTTAAAAATCTACATATTTTGTTTTCTTTTATAAATTACTATTTTTTCTTAATAAATTAGGTAGGTTGGAGCATTGTTACGTAAAATGTGAAAACATCACGAGCTGTTTTTATGCTATTTTTCGCACGATCATATGTGACTCACGCACCATGGCAACGCATTTTCTGCCTAAGTGTTTTTTATTGCCAAATGATAAATTTTTTAATGGTCAAGTGAGACAATCTCAAATTTCTGCTGATATATAGATAGCTCAATCCTTGTTGAAAAAGTTGAACCATTCATCTTTGCCGGTAGAACTTTACTCTTTGGATTTACGATCCATTTTGATGGATTTTCTTTCAATTCTTATCATTTTTCCCATTTTTCATTTATATTTGAATAAAATATAATTAATTAGATGATATCCATGAGCAGATAACTAACTATTTAATAACACAACTGTTACTGCATGAATATTTTTTAAAAAACCGTAACCGAAAAAAAGTATTGCACCATATACTATACCTGTGATGATAAGAAGCACATCATTGGAGTTGGATTTGTTGGGGGGAGAAGATTTAGACAACTGGTAACTGACTTTAGACCTGCGAGCTAACGACTGTGCATTATCAGAATTAGAAGAAAATTCTTTAATTACTCACTCTTCAGCAATCATGCCCCCATTGTAACGTCGGATGAACAAGACAAGGAGGAGTTTTATGATTTGCTGGAAAGAACAATTAGAACATGCCCTCTGTCTGACTTTAAAATATTTACAGACGATTTTAACGCTAAGGAAACATTCTACAGACCAACCATTGGTGGGCACAGTCTCGATGAAACCTGTAACGGAAATGGCCAAAGGCTCATTAATCAGTGTGCATCACAGAATTTCGCCGTAGGAAGCAGCCTTTTCCCTCATAAAAAGATCCATCTAGGTACCTGCAGATCCCCCAATGGATATACGGTGAACCAAATCGATCACCTTCTGATCAGCGCAAGACATAAATCCATCTTTACAGATGTTCGAGCATATCGAGGGGCCAACAAAGAATCAGATCATATCCTGACTATAGCTCGAGTGAGAGTTAGGATTTCGACTGTTAAGAAAACACGAGGTTAAAGAACTAAGAATTTTAACTTGTCAAAACTTAAAGATTCTCAAGAATGCACAAGCTTTTTCCAGCAAATTAACGAAAGACTGACGAACAGATCACATTCATTGGATATCGATGTTGATGAGATGTGGTCAACAATTAAAACAACAGTACTTAAGGCAGTAGAAAAAGCTATTGGAAAAAACCGGGAAAATAAAGAATTTGAAAATATCTAGACCTTATGAAATGCAAACGAATGCTGAAAATTCTACCAAAGGGTGAATAATGGCCGGAAGCCATTCAAGCCACGGCTGTCCTTATGTAAGATGTTGATGGATCATTACTTAGTGACAAGAATCAAATACTAAGAAGATGGAACAGTCACTTTGATCACATACTCCATGAAAACTACTCACAGGAGGACCAGCCGGAAATAACAGACAACTCGAACACCAGAAGATGGGCTAGAGCCCCCTGACGAAGAAGAAATCCAAGAAGAAATTGGTAAACTTAGGAAACACAAAGCCTCAAGCTTTGATGCACTGTCTTCTAAACTTTTCACAGAAGGTGGATTGGAACTCCTGAAGGTGTTACATAACATCTTAGTCTTAATTGGGACTGATGAATTGATGCCAGGAGATTCGAATAAGACAATTCAATGTCCAATTCACAAGAAGAGAAGTTTACTTGATTGTAAAAACTACCGAGATATTTTACTACCACGCGCCTGTAAAATCTTCTCCAACATACTTCATAAGCGCCTTCTGCCGTATGTTGAAAAAATCCTGGGGATTTTTATCAATGTGGTTTTCGTCAGGGAAAATCCATGATTGGTCAAATATTCTCCTTACGCATTATTTTGGAACGTAGCCGAAAGTAGTAGACACCACTTATTTGTGGATTTCAAGTCAGCCTACGATAATGCTCAGCACTACCTCTATACCAAGGAATGAAAAGCTTTGATATCTCAGTAAAACTTATACCCCATACGCCTGGTAAAACTGACTATGGATAAGATTGAAAATGTGGTTTGTATACCTTTTCAGGGGTTTACAGCTGTTAATGGAGTGCGACAAGGGTGCTCCCTTGCATGCTTATTGTTTTATTAAAAAGCAGTTAGAGGATCAGCGATCCAGAGTAGAGGAACCATTTTCAATCGAAAAACCCAAATTCTTGTATTCAAATTCTACGCAGATGATTTAGATATCAGTGGAAGGTCGACAATTGCTGTAGAAGAGGCCTTCCTTGCCCTTGAACCATCTGCCAGGAAAATGGGGCTTATTGTGGGCTCTAAGAAAACCAAATACATGGTCGCCAAGAAGTTATACCTCCTGATGATGCCACCGTTTAATTTGGGACTTACACATTTGAACGTGTTAGTGAATTTGTATATCTTGGCTCTCAAGTAAAGGAAAATAATGATATCTCGGCTGAAATTAGAAGCAGAATAGCATCTGCTAATAAGTGTTATTTTGGACTTCGTCGACAACTGGGGAGCAGTTTGCTTTCAAGAGGCCAGTGCTTACTTATGGATCTGAAACTTTTTCTACAAGTGATGGGCGAGATATTTGAAAGAAGGATTCAACGTATTTATGGTCCACTAAGAGAGAACACAACATGAAGAAGGCGAACAAACAACGAACTGTATTCTTTATTAAAGGAAGCAGATGTTGCTAAATTGATAAAGCTTGTCAGTTTTCGATGAGCGGGGCATGTGGCCAGGATGGATGCCCATGAGATTCCAAGGAAACTCTTCGATGAGGAACTTCATGGAACACGACCAAGAGGCCGCCCCAAATTACGATGGTCTGATGGTGCAAAAGAAGACTCGAGAAACCTGCTTGGTGTTCGAAGCTGGAGGACACCAGCACTTAGCCGAATAAACTGGCGAAAGCTACTTGAGGAGGCCAGGACCCAGTAATGGTTTGTAATGCCGATTGATGATGATGAGCTCGGAAAATGTCAAAATCTCTCTGGAAAATCTACCAGATAGGTAGCCAAAGTGTATCAATATTTTACTTCAGTCTGAATAATTGAAAATATCATTATTTATTTTATTTTATACTTTAACACATTAAATAAAATATTTTGCGTTGATAATTTTTTTAAATCCAATTTATTGTTAAGTAAAAATTTTTTATTACTTTATACATAAAATCTAAAGGAGCTTGTACTTTTTTTTAATGAAAAACTGCCAAAATTTGATTCATGATTCATGATTTAATAATCAAAAAATAAAGATGGACTTTTTTATACAAAAAAGGTAAGCTGTTGATGTATTATCGGTGAGTTGAAGGACAGCGATAAACCTAAACAGGTAAATCTCAAATCCTTATGTGAAATTTCACTATTCCGTATTGTAACACTCTGAACATGAATACTTTTTTATTATAGTGTACTTATTTGATGTATACTATTTACACCTTTATTTAATAGTAGTATTACTCAGGAGTGGCAAAACAAAAACACATGACATAAAAAAAAAAAAAAAAAAAAAAAAGCTGCAATATAATGACCGCCTGGCATTTAGAAAACTAAAAATTTCAGTAAAAAACTAAACAACTGCTTAATGTATTGCAGGCATCGGCCAGCTTCGAATCGTAAATTAATTTTTTTTTAGTTTCATTTTTTGGCCTTCCGTTATATGAGTTTTATTCACTATTTTGCCTTAAGGTCACAATAAAGCTCATTAGTTTTAAGTTATATATTCCTCTTTGATGTTTCGGGGGTTCTTTGTCACCCTCTTCAGCATCTAAATAAAACATTAATAAATTATCATAAAAAGCTCACAATTGCTTAAAAATTCCTAGTTATATCTACATGGCCTTATTTTTTTAAGTCCTCTTGAATTAGTTAATCTAATTAAGATAAAAAAAACAAATTTTCTTACATAACTAATATCCTAGTATGTTGGGCTAGTCAATTTATGGAATAGTAAATATTTGGAACCAAGTTATACATAAATAGTTTAATACTGAACTCTCTCCCTTTCCAATTTAAACTTCGAGATGTATTCATTGACCATGCCTCATTAGTATAACAATTTATAAATTTACTCGCACAACATTAGTGCGATATTAGGTATGTAAGAAACTTTTGTTAAATCTTAATTAAATTGATAACTTAAACAGAGCTAAAAATTGCCTGTTTTGATAATTAATTATTGTCATATTTAGATACTGACGAGGACAAAGTATCCCCAAAACGTCAAACAGGAATACTTATATAAATTAAAACTATGGAGTTTCATTGTGACCTTGAGGCGAAATAGTGAAAAAAGTTTATTAAAATATATATGATTGATACGTTGATAACATCATGGCAGTTCATGAATAATATAATAAAAATAATTAATATCTAAAGATAAATGAAATATTTACACAGAAAAGTTATTAAAGAAATTGAAATATGTCATTTAAAAAGGAAAAATGAGACATTTTATGAGCTTAAACAACTTGAAAGTAAGGTGGATGGACTAGTTACCCACCATGCACCAGTTCCCGACCATTTAAAAAAAACAACCTAAAATTAAGAAAATCTTGTAGTTTTTAACAACTTACATTTCATATGTATTCAACATGAAATGTAAGTTGTTAAAAACTTCAAGATTCTTTAATTTAATTTTTTTTTTTTTTTTTAAACGGTCGGTTACTGATGACTTGTTGGTTACTAGTGCATTAACCCAATGCACTGATAAAGGTAAACAAATTGAAATATTTCAATCCAAATTTTACAAGTGTAAAACTAAATCATGTTAGAAGTCAAAAGGACGGAATATTATATTGTTATACCTATGTTTGTCTCGCTCAATAAAGAAACCTTTTTTTTTCTCTCTCTCTTTTTTTCTATAACGGCGGGAACTTATTAGCTCTGAGGCCAGTGGCGCTTGATTGTGCTGAGGCTGAATACACAGTTCCTGTCAAACCCTCCTCAGCTCAAGCAAATAGAAGAGGATTGAGAATGGGCTCGTTTCATTTCACTAGTTTGTTTTGTTGTCTTTTTAAATAAAATCTTATTTATTATTATTCTTTATAGTTTTTATTATTTGGTCCTGGACACTGTTCCTGCTTGTCTTTACGTCATATACGTTTAAATGTTTATATTGCACATGTAACCTAAATTTCCTACGTAAAGAAATTTTGGGTGGCCTTATGAACGAATGGTTTATCACAACAACTATCAAGTATATTAAAGAGGAGTATTTTTTATTAAACTAATTAAAATGTTTTTTTTTATGAATTGTGATTAATAATTAGACGTAATTATTGTAGGTATGTTGGAGCGAAATATTTCATAGTCGATAAATAATATAGAATAGGATTCTAGTTTTGATAACGACAATTTGAAAAACTCTGAAAATTATTAAAATATAAATAAATACATTTAAAAAATACGAATTGAAAATAGTATCGTGTAGGTTATCTCAAAAATATACCGAATGGACTTGAATCCTGAGAATGATTTAACAAGAGATACACTAATAAGGTATCCCCTCAAAGTTGTCATCAGATTATATTCAGTAGCCTAATGCTTGGAATTTTGTGGAAAGAAAAAAAAAAGGTTCGGTTAGTGGTATAATGTTAATTGCAGAAATATAATTATTTTTATTCAGCATAATAATGAGCATCAAATTCAATACACCTAAATAGAAATTTTGTTTTCACTTAATACAGTAACATTTTGTATTCTTTGAACTTTTAAAAAGTATTATGAAAACCGTTCTTTCTGAAGGATGTGATATCATTATGCAGAAACCCATATATATATATATATGCAGGTATATGTCAGAATTCACAAGCATGGTTCCCTATGAATATAAGTACGATTATATGTGTATTAAGAAAACAAGTAATACGAATACAGATATTCGTATTTTCACAGGTTATATTTACAGGCGTAAAAAAAATAAAAATATAGACATTCGCATTTACGGGTGTGAAAATGAATATATGTATTCGTATTCATACCTGTAAATACGAATGTCTATATATATTTTTTTTTTTTTTTAATACAAATATATTCATACTTATATCCGTTAGGAACCATCTTTTTGAATAAATTTAGTATTCGTATTTATCTGATATGTGTATATATAGATGAAAGTATTGACTAAGTAACCCTGTTATTATTGTTATTGTGATATACATCATTTATAAATGATGTTACAGTATGAAGATGGGGATAGCGGAAAAGCGATTCCCTACTTTCTTGGACGCTCCCTGAACCATTCTCACACAAGGTAATAATTTTATTTTACGTATATATTTTTTTTTCTCAAAAGTATTGTATAATATTCTCAATAAATTTTCAATTATTTTGTTTAGTTTAATTTTAACACAATATAACCTCTCCAAATCTTATGCTTTACACCATGCAAAACGACTTCAATTTCTCAATCGAATGTTCCATTTGGTTGGGGAAAACATGCTGAAGATAAATATAGAGAAGAATAAAGTGATTGTAATAGGTTTGATTCACTCCCTTAAAAGTCAATACATTCACCTCCTATTCTCACCCAGTTAGGAAATAATAATCCAATTACATTCCATCCAACAGCCCAAAATCCTGGAGTTATTTTTGAACAAACTCTATTACCAAATCCATACCATGGTTATACAGCGAGAGTATTAAGAAAGCCTGTTGTACAATTTGAGGTTTACTTAAAATGAAATAAATTTAAACATAAGAAAAGGAATCGAGTACCATATGAGTGGATTTCGTAAAATTACTGTACTCACTTATATTAAAATTATAAGTGAAAATAAAAGAAAACTTTAATACGTGTGAGTATAAACCGTTGATACTTTGGTTGTAGAAGCCAAAAAAGTTAATATCACGCATCCACAATCTATCGCTATACTGCAGTACAACTGGGGAATCAAAGAAGATGCGACTTACCATTGAAGAGCTAATAAGAGTAAAATTAAAATTAAAATAGTCATAAATGTGGCTTTGTAGAGTTAGCTTCAGTTCACCAACAAAATTAAATACGGCCAGGAGAAGATTCAAATGGGAAACTAGATTATTGAAAGAGCGCTACTGTATAAGCGATATCGAACTACAAGGTTACAATGGTACCCCCTAAGGCAGAAAACTTTGCGACAGCTAGATATTGGAATAGCAATATATACTTTTTTTTTTAATTTATAGAAACATTATTACTTGTTGGCACAAACACCTGATAATAGATTACCTAAGTTTTTGGCTGAGAGAATAAATAAAAATCAACAATATCGATATTGGATTAATATTATTTTTAAAAAAACATAATGCTTAGAGATAAATACAGATAATATTTCAAAAACCAAAAAGGCTTTACAGAAAAAAAGAGAAATGTTAAGTAAAAACAGTCATAAAATCAATATAGTTATATTCAACAATAAAAACAGTTTATAATTTGAAGCTCTTCCCTATCCTCTCATGTTCTTCCGAATCGTGAGTCCTCACCTCGGAGCACCGGGAGTCGTATCCAATTCATGGAAATGTGATAACTTCGAAATCCAGAACGCGAGAATACGGGCTAAGATCCAAGTTAAACCTGCTGAGACTATTCCACAGGATCAAAATGTTAGGTGGTTCGGACATCTTCTTAGGATGGATCACGAGAAAACTACCTGGATGACTTATAAGCCCTATGTGGAAAGAAGGAGACCTAGAGGAAGATCCCGCATCTCCTGACCGGGAGAGGCTAAGGAAGCAAGGGATGCATTGGAGCGGCATAGAGCTGCCGCTGGTCCAGACTCTATGTATGACATCCTCACACCACCCAGCAGTCGAAGAAGAAAAGACTACGATGATGATGAAGACCGTTTAAAATTGAAAAAATAACAAGATAGAAATTATTTTAAATATCAAATAAATATTTCCTTTACAAACAATATTTTAGAAATAACTAATTTCCTGAAAGTTTCAAAATAAATAAGTTGTAGTAGATCTTTAAGACAAACAGAGATTTATTAAGCCTAAACAATAAAATATAAAACGAAGGATATTTCTAAATATGTTGTTTATATAAAATAAATGAATAGGATAATAATGATTATGCCGATATTTTTGGAATTTCGAAAATTATTACTTCATTATAACTAATTATATGACACAGATCTAATAGAACTGTTAAATATTAAATATAAATTTGTACTCTTAAAATATTATTTATTGTCTTGGAATGAACATTACATTACTATAAGTTCTATGAATTCAGCATTACTTTAAAATATAAGTAGTTACTGTAAATAATAAACAGATTCTCAATGCAGATGTAGCTAATAGTTGTTTATGTAGAGACCTATTGTACAATACTTAGCAATCCATATTTCCTTAAAAATATGATGAAAAAATAATTATTTTTACTTTCCTTACCACCTAGGCAAGGAAGGTAAGTATTGTAATCGGATAAAATTATCGATGTGCATTTGTCAATATCTTTACTTTACAGAGCCACATGAGTCCCAAAAACGCATTTTTAGCTTTTTCTCTGTGTCAGAGTATCTGTGCCACAATTATTACTTGAACGGGTGGACCGATTTTGTAGCTTTTTTATTTAGTTTTGTAGGGATTCTCTTTCGACGCTTGTGTGCATAATCGGGTACTCTGTGGGCAATAACGGCTGCGAATTGGCCGAAATACGTGTGTTTATATAAACTGTCCCTCCAAAACGGCTCAAACGATTTTGACGAAACTTGCCTAATTTTTTTTCTTAAAGTGCTTTAAATCTTCATATGTAGTGCATCCATGAGAAATTCCACGATCAAAAGTTATGAAGAAAACAAAATTTTATCATCGTATAACTCAAAAAGTATACATTTTTGGTTGAAAAGATAACAGTTTTTATCAAAATATTCATAAATCAATCTGAATTTATTTGCAAATATTATAAAAAAAAAAAAAGTCGAATTGTGACTAAATTTTCTAATTCGCAAATATAATGATCTGAAATTAAATTAAATTGCCTACACTATAAAAAAAATCATTGAAATCGGACCAGTATTAGCAAAGATATAGAACATTGAACTCTGTACATGCGGTTTTTAAAGTATTATGCACATTTTCCCATGGAAACTCGTTCATCTTTGTTTAGTTATTTGATAATTTCAAAACTATACACATCCCGGAACGTTACAGTTCCTCATTTCAAAGGTGATTTGATTGTCTAAAAAGCTAAACAGAAAAAAAAAAAAAAAAGAATCTTAATAAGAATTATTATGAATGAACATGTCGCAAACAATTATTATATCAGAATTTCACGGTGGGGAAAGTCGTGTGAATGACACACCACATTTTTTTATTAACAAATTGATATATTAATACTTGAGATAACATCGTTCAAAGAAAATGTATAATTTCTAAAATAACGCATCAGGTTTTATATCTGCCTCGTTCCTGAAAACCAATACGACATTAAAAAGGAAAAAAAAATACTCAGTTCTCATAAAACAATAGAATAAAAAATGACTTAGGTGTGTAAGTTATACAATATTTTTAGGAACAAAAAAAAAACAGATACAGCTTTCTTGGGAGGATCATAACAGTGGTATGCTTCAACGCGAATGCTGTTTAACCTAACCCCTGATAAGGTAACATCACGTGAAAATTGAGGGATATGCGTCGAAAGAAACAAAACCGTCCATACGTTGATAACATAGTGGTCCTCAGAAGCAAACAAAAGGCTACGGAGAAGCTGAATGGGACTCTGATAAGAGAAGCAGAGGATCGGCCTACAAGTAAATGAGGAGCAAAACAAAGTCCACGAGAGGAAGCTGAAAAATCCACCCGAATGATAGTTCACGATTTTCGAAAATTCTGCATTAGCATGAAGTTTCATTTTGTTTCATTTTAAGATGTTTCTTAGAAAGTTTTTTTCTCCTCATGGATTTACTCTTAAACAGGGACTTCGCTATGGGAAACAGCATAGGGGAGGAGGGATGTCACCCCTCCCCCTCTCAATAATTTTAAAACCAAAAAAGTTGGGACCTACTTCTAACTACTTCAAACTGTGAAAATTGAGTTAAAACATTTTATTCAAAGAGTTACAAAAATTCAAAAACAAACAAATATTTTTTAAGTTAAGAAGTTGGTATTTCATAGAAAAAATGCTGTGTTTGAATAGAAAAAAACAATTATTCTTGGGAAATCCGAAATAAGAATTGTTTGGAAATTTTAGATTTCGGTATACCCTCCCCTCACCAATAAATTGTTGTACCAACATCCCTGCTCTTAAATCAAAATTAAAATATATTTTAATAATTAAACAATTAACAGTTTTTTTTTTGTTGTTTTTTTAAATAAATCTGAATTTATTTACAAATATGAAAAAAAAAGTTCGTATTGCGTCTAAATACTTTGATTAGCAAAAATATCAATAAATAAACTAAATTTAAAAAACATTCTAATTATGCAATTGCATATTTCATGTTGAATATGAAACCGGTCTTCAGCCATGATCTAAAAATGATTCCGCTGAACTGCTAGCTATCTTTCATTTTCTAGCTCAATTTTTCGATATTTTCTATGATTATGAAATAGAAAAAAAAAAAAAGAACATTAAAATTTAGCGCAAATACATATAGGTCCCCAAAAATAGGATAATCCACGGGGGTTTCAAAGAAAATTTAATGCGGAACAAAAAATTTCCAATAAACATGGGTCAGCAAATTAAGTCTAAACCAGTTTTCAGTCCAAAAACTTTTAAAAAATTTAACCCCGTTTTACCTTTCTGAACAAATTTGGTTCCAAATCTTTAGGGTTTTTATGATGTTTTTATTTTTTTAGAAAACATCCTAAAACCTATTTTGATAAAAATAGCAAGTTGGTTTTGAATTCAACATTCGCCAGTAATTGTGAAAACCTAGACAACTCCGACAATTCACCAAAGATCATGCGTTTGATCTATCGAGCTGCTATTGTCTCATTGACGCCAAATTTAATTCTCTATCACATTAATTTCAATCAATATTTTGACGCAAGGAGTCGTTTCTTCATTAATTGTCAAACAGTGTTGTCGTATTTTTTTCGTGTTTTCGGCCTGAAAACTCGTCAAGACTTCATTTGCTGACTCATGTTCATCGGAACTGTTTTGTTCAGTGCTAAATTTTGTATAAAACCCCCAAGGGTTATTCTTTTTGATGGAGACACCCTGTATAAAGAAATCATGTTATGCGGCTGTCTCAAATACTACACTGCGTTACCGTCCGGTATTGTGGATCCCTAAGATTGATTAATGAAGGCGTAATACACATTATATTATTACATAGTTTAACTAATTCCTTGATGAAATTAAGAAAAAAACAAAACAAGAGTACTATTACCTGTTCTAGGTATACTCCAATCCTGAGCTATAATTAATTTGTTTATAGAAATATTGTTTTCTTGATTCTAAAAGTGGTGCTGTTAAAAACAAAATATACATTAATATAATATATCAAAACTGTCCATAAATTGGGTTAAAGGTTTGAAAATTTTGGTTTCGTTTTTCAGGGTTAAAAACCCATATGCAATTCAACCCATAACTTTTCTAGATACAGTAAATTTCTAAGCACCCAAGCAGTTACTTGTATGTTATTATAATCCAGTTATTTGTACAAATTTACACCATGATTTAAGTTATTTAAAAAACAAATGGACATTTTCTAGAATCAGTAGAAATACGTTTTTGGAAGCAAAAACAAAAAGCCTTGTTTTTTTTATTTTTAAATCATTTTTTTCAGTATGAACGGTTGGTTCGAAAATAAATTTTATATACTTGTTTTGTTCATTGCAGTTTACTTGTTCAAACGTGTGTTTGACCTTTGAAATAGATCGGTTTATTTAGAAGTTATTGCTAAAAATGTGAATGGTCATAAAATCCTTTTCACTCTATGCCGGAATTTATATTCTTCATTCTTCCGGAGCTCTTGGGGTGCGTTGGCCCCTAATATTCTATCTCGTCCACTATTTTAAGGTCTAGGGTTACCTAAAAATGTTTCATCAAAATCTAGGAGACACATGTGGAATCCTCTCCTTGTAAGATTATATCTAAAACAGAATGAATAAAATGCCGAATTTTAGTAACATGACAAAAAATTGCCCATTAATAATAATTATAAATCTAATTTACGGAAACAAAAAGTTACTTCTTCCTTGGTTTTTTCTTCTCATAACACTTTTGGGTAGGAAGGAAATAAACTTAAATCCGATTTTATGAACGAAAAGTCATATTTTAAAATTTTAGGAATAGATAGTTATCCATGTAAAGAAAGATCATTTTGGGCTACCTCTAACTGAATAATTTATTTATCGATATTATAACCAAATAATATCGATGTGTGAATAATCTATTCAAATTATAATGTATTTTGCTTAGATTTGATGTGATGATTAATAATAAATCATATCTAGATTAAAATAGATGCTGAAATTAATAATAATGATTTGGACAGATGATCTAATTATGATAGAGGAAGAAATAATTTGAACACTTGAAATGCCAACAAGTTTTGCATTGTTATTTGTCAATTATATTAAATTCCTGTCTTTTTCAGGAAGTTGATGGTCTGATAAAAAGTTGGTGGGGCTTGAGGGAATGGGTGGAAGCAACTATACCACCACAACCCCCGAACCCTCAACCGAACCAAAACCGACCATGTCTCAGGAGGAATATGTCAAAATCCAGTTTTACAAAACTTACGATGTAATGACGGGGGTAAGTTAAAATGCTTGTAAGGCATATGTACATATTTTAATTTATTAAATTTAATTGATTTATTATGATTATTATTATTAATCTTTAATTACTGATAATTCTATATTTTGTAAATTAAAAGTTTCTTAGTTATTTATAAACATGTACCTATGTTTACCCACAAGGTGGATCATCATTGCTTTTGTATGCTTCTTTCTGAAACAAATATTACCTTTGTATTTATTGGTCGTACTACTATTACCCTTACCATTATTACTACTATTACCTATTAATTATTAATATTACTACAAGTAGTACTTACTAATACTATTACTAAAAAGAATGGGTTCAAATAAATAGCTTTGTTAGTGGAATCTTTGTCATAGTCCAGTCTCATGTTTATTTATTAACTACTACAATTAAGTTAATTCAAAATGTTATGAGTCCAGATTAGAGGTTCTAGGCATTTGTTTTTTTGGGTAAATTAAAGTATTTTTACTCAATTTTTTATTAGCCACCGAAAATATTGGTTTGTTAATGAAAATTACAGATCACTGCCTACTGCCGTTGCAATGTGCGGGTACATTTGCAGAGCCAGGACCATACATCTTTCTTTCCCTTCATTTCTCTTCTTCTCCTCCATTCCATTCCTCTGGTTGGAATTTTTGTTTTCCTCCCATATTCTTCTTGGCCTTTCTCAACGTCAAGCGTCAAGCCACCTGTGTCTCATAGGTTGCTCAGGCCATTCTGTTTTCATCCACCTTACTGACATGATCCTGCCAAGCAGTCCTAATTCTGTACCGTTTTGTTTTACCTTCTATTCTCCGAAGTAATCTCATCTCGGAGACTACTATTATAATGGATCACGATTCGCATGAATATGTCGTTATAAGGATGAAAGTGTTGAGTATATCGCCAATTTTGTTCTCGTCAGCACTTCCCTCCTGTTAATGACACCCCTTTTAGCAGCATTGAAGAACTTTCCAGCAAACAACATTCTTTCTCTGATTTCAGTATCGATAAGTCCATTTTCTGTTAGGTGTGGTATTTAAATCTATTTACTTGCTCTGCTCTTTTTTGTATTTAAACGGACACAAATTGTGATCCAAGAGCTTTCCTATCCTCATTATTTTAGTTTTTTCTGCATTGATAATCATGTTTATTTTTGCTAGCTCCTCTTTTAGGACCAATATATTATACTGAAGATCTCTGCCATCTTTGCCAAAAATTACCTGAACATCAGTATAAGCTAGATAACTTGTAGCTAACAGGTCTTGGATTTCGATAGCAAAGGTGAAATTCTCTCATTCTAGATTTAGATTTGGCTTTCTGCTGAGTTCACGAAAACAACTATCAAGAGGGGGCTGAGATAACAACCCTGATGATTGCCTATGATTGTTTAAAATTCCGCAAATGTGCTGTTAGATGTCCTACGTTTCTGTTTCCTTGGTCTAAGCTTTCAATAGCCATCCTGAGTCCCATATCTACTCCCAGCTCCTCTAGGACCTTAGCTAAATCTTCCTATCTCACTTGGTCAAAGGCGTTTGTCAAATCCACCAAACAACAGCACACCTCCTTTCTCTTCTCAACCAGAATAAGGTCCCGAGTGCTTCTTTGATTGCAGAAACCATTCTGCTCCTCATCTAAGCTTCTGTCGACCTTTATTCTTAGCCTTCTTTCCAGAATCCGTGGGTATATTTTGCATGGGACCCTTAGTAAATAAATACCTCTATGGTTTTCACACATCCTGTTATCTTCTTTTTTGTATATCGGGATAATTATGGAAACTTACCAATCTTCTAGTATCCTTCTTTCCTTCCAGATTAGGTTTATAAGATAAAGAAGAAATTTTTCTCCATGTTCTTCCATCAATCTGAGGATTTCAGGTGTTATGCCATCTCAGACTGCTGATTTTCCCAATTATATATTGTGCAGTACTTTATCTAACTCTTCTCCATCTTTATAATCATCCTCCTCCCAAAACTTCTGCTGTTCATGGTTGTCACCGCTTACTCGAGTGTTCATTCCACCTAGGAGTTCTTGGAAATATTCTTTCCGTCGTTTCATTATTTCTTCGTTTTTATTCTGGAGTTTTCCACATCCCTTTTAGATAAATTTTAGGATTGGCCCTCTTTCTTCCGAATTGATCTTACCATTCTGTAGAAGAGTTTTTGATTTTCTTTAAAGTTAGCCTATAATTTCTCGCCAAATTCCTCTCATGCCTTTCTCTTTCCATGGATTACTGCTGAGTGTGCTGCCATTACTCTCTTTCTTTGATTCTAGTATATTTCGTATTATCCCTTTATTTTGTAGAAAGGTTATGTTTCCATAAAGGTTTTTTCTGTTTTATTCCATCCTTCAGTTCCTCTGACCACAATGGTGTCATCATTAAGGAAAATTACTACAAGCTCTTTTTATCCTCCACTAGCTGACATAGAATTATTAAATTTTCGTTTCACATAAATACGCCAATCCAAGGCAGTTATTTACTTGTATGTTCTTCAACTATAAGATCCAGCCTAGCAGTTTTTGCAATAAGATAAGCGTCCTAAAATCTCTCAATATCGAAATAAGCAGAACTTACACCTATGTACCTAATAACCTTATCTGAGGTTATGCATTCCTCAATTCACCAAAATATCTTTTGAACTCCTGTTTTTTAACGGCTTGAAAGAGCTACACGAATCAAATAATTCCTTTTTTATGTTTCTGAGTTTGTGAACTTTAAGATTAAGTGAAGTTAAGCAATGAAAAAATGATTTCGGTAGGAAAAAAAAATTACGTCAAGCAGAGCCAATTATAAAAATATATACCTGCAACTTCAGAATTTGGTGGATTTGAATTTGGTAAACTAAAAAAAAAAAAACCTGTACCACTACAACCCGTGAAGGGGGTCTTGGGCTCAGTACTTGGGTAAGGACCGTACTGTTTCTAAGCCAACGGTTGTGTAAGGAGGTGATTTGGCCGAGATCACGCTCAACCGCCAGGTTTTTCCCCCAATTAAGGGTACCCACTTTATAGAGGCTGGGTGAGCCCCAGGAGGGTCCCCCGGTCCCACAGGGTCGATCCGCGACTGAATACAGAATAAATAATTATCTGCCTCAGCCGGTCTCGATCCCGGGACCTTGAGATTAGTAGCGCAGTGCCTTACTCACTGAGCTACCCCGCTCCCGGTAAACTAAAAACAATAGTTAATTTCATATTTCGGAAAATAACTATTGCCTTTCTCCAAGATTCGAAAAAATTTCCTCCAGTCCATATTCTATTAAAAATTAAAAGAAGAAGGAACTGGGGAATTGGAGACAAAATTTTCTGCAAAAATATATAAGATATATAAGACAAAAATAGAAGAATTTAACTTTATCCGTATTTAGAACAGTTTCTATTCCATCTAGAATAATTGGATGGTTGAATATTAGTTAATGCAATAAAAAAAAAAAAACGAACCGGTACATGGAGCAACTTGTATTTTTGAATATTTTAAATGAATATCAAATCAAAAATTATTTACAGAAATTACAAACCTAATGGCTCTTTCAGCCCTTGCACAATCTAAGTGTGCTCACTTTTGGCATATAACACATTTGTCTTATGAGAACTTTTTATCACAAAAGATGCTAGTTTCACTGCTCGAGTCTGATGTATCTCCATCTTTGATATCCAGGTCATTTTTGCTGTCCGTAAGTGGAGAATAACGAGAGTCTGAAAATGGATCTTATCGTTTCGTGGTTTGAATTTTATTTTTATAAAGGCCTTTGGTCTTCTCACCTCTGCCCCCTAGCCAGTCTCTAACCCCGGTAAAACTCAAAGACCTCCATTTGAGAGCACTTTTATTAAACGACTTTGTCAACTGATCCTTGTAATGACATGATGAGGCTGGTGTCTCCGAGTGGTGGTTCTCTTCTTAATATTGGGAACAGGAGATAAGTCGAACGAAAAAAATGCATTTGAAGTTCCCGTGGAAAATTGCGGTGTTACTGTAGTCTCATTAATTGACATAGCAAGAGACCTTTAAATGGAGGCCCAAATTTACACCATAAAAGGGTGCCCATATTTACACCAACATCCCCACCTAAGCAAGATTGTCACTATCATATTTAACCTAAAGCCGTCCGTGACTAAAGGCATGCTTCTAAAAGGATCTCTGCTTTCCGGATATCAGTGTTAAATTATTTTAAATGTACCATAAGGACATGAAAAGATAACAATAAAGGATTTCAGTCTAGAAAAAACACCAATTCGCACGATTCCTGATGCTCCATCAACATTTCTTGAAATAAAGATTCCAACTGTGCCCTGCTATCTTATATCAACAAATGGCACCGTTTGCAGTCCTGGTTGTCTCTGTGTAGCCAGAACTCCCCACCCTCCCTTTGGGGAAAGGTTCTCATTTTTATTATTATCTGTATTTTAAAATTGAAAAAAAAATAAAGTTTCGACAATTTGAAATGGATCATTTTTTTTTCTTGCATGTTGCAATAGAAATCTAAGATCATCTTTATAATTAGTGAATTCTCTGAAAATATTTGTGTAAGATGACTTAAATATTTTTTTAAAAAACCACAATACATCATTATATATACAATTTATGTTTTTAGGTTCGAATCGCTGCAACGTTAGGAGGGTTTTTCAGTCTTATGGTTCTTCTTGTTATTTATAAAAGTAAGTGCAAATCTCGTTCATTGAGTGATGAAAATCTCGAAGCTGCAGTTGCAGCTGCTGTGGTTGAAGAAGAGAAGTTGGAACTTGCCTTTGCCAAAGATTTTGGTTTATATGGTGGGAGACGTTCACTTGGAAACATGTCTGCTCCTGTTAGTCACACACGTTTTTCTTCAGTTGGTGGTGGCTACAGTATTTTTACACCTCCTGTTCGATTGGGTTATAGCCCTCAGGCAAGGGTGAGTCTGCCAACATCTTCACCATATATTTATCCATCTCCTTTCTTTGCAAGGACGATGATGACTGACAACCCATCTCCAAAATCCTACAAACAGGTAAATCAATAATTATTCAATTTTACAAAACTTCATTCACATTTTGATGAGAATATCACCAAATCTATTATCACGGTGCCAAAAATATGTTTGTCTCACTGATTAAGGTTAATATCATCACTCTGTACTGTCACTAACATTGTTCACTTTATAATTGAAAATTATGTTTATTGTGTTAATTGACATTCTGGTTGATGAAAAACATAAAATGTTCTGAAACATGAAAAAAGGTATATGTGTATGTGTATATATACATATATATATATATATATATATATATATATATATATATATATATAGATATATATATATATATATATATATATATATATATATATATATATATATATATATATATATATATATATATATTTAAGTCATTATTCATTTTATAAATTATATTCAAGTCATTATTCATGTTATAAATTATATTCCAGTCATTATTCATTTCATAAATTATTTAATGTGTCATGTATTATTTGATATAATTATTTTTAATTAATAATTAATATTGTAATGCATGTCTTATATTACATAGAAAAATGCATGTGTTATTAACAGTTTTTTCCATTTAAAACTCTTCACTCCACCCACAGTTGGTCCCATATTTATTTTTTGTTCCCTTCATTCTCTTTCAACATGTTAACTTTTATTTATTTTTTTGTAAAACATGGCCTGCCAGATTATTTCCCTAATTTTAAAATAATTAATTAGAACAGGTCATTCATTATACATTAATATTATTTGATATTTCTGAAGTTGGGTTGGCTGAACCAGCTGGAATTTTGTTTGTTTTGAATTTTTATAATTATTATGTTCGTTATCTCATTGTATTATCATATTAATCTAAATCATTTGTTAATACAATAGAAATTGAATACTTACTGCATTACTAATTGGATGTTGGAGTAAGAAAATCTTTTCTGCAGGATGGTGAGGATGAACTTGCAGAATCATATCCGGGAGGTGGGCAGCATCTATTACGTGTCCCTTCCAGTAGAAGAAGTTCTAGAAGTTCACGAAGACTTAGCTCTCTAACCTGTTCTAGTTGTGACACAAGTTACTTAGAAAGAAGGGGTTCAGCTATGGAAATGGGGCATCCTATTTTGCCACCATTTATTGGTAGCAGAAGAGATCGCCTAGATGAAGAACCATGGGATTTTTATTATCCAATAGATATACAAGTAAGCAAGTGAGCTTAAATGATCACTGTATAACACAGGCTGTTTTGGATCAAATATGATGTTAACTATTCCAGAAGTTTTAAGCTTAGATTATATTTAGATGTGAAAGAATTTATATTGATAATATCTGAAAAATGTTCATGCTAAAAAATAATTTTAGTATTCAGTCCTGTACAGATATTCATTATGTACAAAAAAAAAAATGTCCCTGTGAAGAAAGGTGTAGATGTAGCAAGTGAAAGGCACATTTCTTCTTTCATTAAATAAATAATATTTCATGACTTTTTTATAAAAAATAAATACACATATTCGATGGGTTTTGCCTCATGGATTATGGAAAAGCTCTAAAACAAAAATTGGTCTTGATGGTTCTTAAGAATGAGTTTAGACTGTGGAAGATACAAGGTAGCCTATTTCAAACTATGAATTATAGTTTTGTTCTCAAATGCAATCCTGTAATATGATTTCAATATTGATTGGTATGGAATACCCTATGCTCTGAGAAAATGAGGATATTATCCCTAAACTGAATGATGACAGATACACCATGGTTCTTTCTTTACACCACTTAAACCTAATTATACACAAGTAGTGCCCAAATTCTTACTATTAATTATTTTAAAAATAAACGACGTTAAAGAGAATAAGAGAGAAGACTCTTTTAGAGCTTTTTACATTTAAAATTTTACATACATTTTTAAAAAAATACAATAATTCTGAAGACAATATTCCCTTAATAATGCATGTTGTTTTTGTATGCTTCAGTACACCATATTTTGTTCTTTTCTAAACCACTATTTATTTTAATAATGACAAATTCTTTTGATGAATATTAAAACCACAAAATTGTTATGCCACCTTTTTAATATTTAGGATCCTTAAATTGAAGTAGGTACATATAACTAACTGTTCACCAGCACAAATTAGATTAGGTCCAGTGCACCATTACATAATTCATTATTAAGTTGTTTAAGTTCATTTGGATTAATTTAGATAGTAATTGAGTTTTCATAATACTTTTTTAGTTACCTTGAATATAAAAATATGTTTGTTCCACCGAATTCCTGAAAATTTAGAATTATCGTTCAGTATGTTTCAATGCTGTTATTTTCTGCAATAACTTTATTATAAACAAATTGGTTTTTTTCTAGTATAACTCATAAAAAATACCATACATTTCTTAAAGATAATGTGAATGAGATGTTTAGAATGGATATAAAAATACACTGGCTATTTAAAATTAAGACAATTATTCAAACATAGGAATAAAGTAGCTTGACAAATAGAGCACTGGTGTCCTATATATAAACTCGGTTTAAATCCGAGTTGTATAGACTACACTATCTCCCAAGAATATCGTAAGATCAAGAATCGGGCCCCTTGTTTAGTGCTTACCCCACTAGGGCCTAGCAGCACATTCATGTATTTATTTTATTTAAGGAATTTTTATTGCCCTCCAAATATTGGAGATTAATGATTCACATAATTTGATGTTTGCTTTACAGATAAAATTAAATTGGCTCGAACAAACTATCAAAAATAATTTTAATTAGAAATGATAACAATTAAATTTCCAGCATATGCAACAAAATTACTATAGATATTTCTTAACAAACTTGCAGTAAAACTAGTCTTGTTAAATGTGAAAACTTCAGCATCTTTTTGACAGTTTTTTTTTCTAACTATAGTATCTCATATTGTGGCTATAATGCTTCATACATTGAGTATATGATGTGGAGTATGACAGTTTATTTTGTTGATCCAGAAGAGTATAGCTAAACTAGCTACTATTCTCTATGGAATCATGTAAACTATTATGATAAGCCAAATGCACCCTCAGCATCGATAAAGTAACATAATACAGTTTTCTCATTCATTACAACATTTTTAAATTAACACAAAACAACATATGACTGAAATAGTTGATTTCCCAGTCTGACAGGCACATTGATCAAGATGTAGGGGAGATATTACTAATTTAACTCCTCTATGTTGTGAAATCAATTTATTTTCTTTTGTATTGAGAATAACAGATGAGAAACTTAAAGGTCTATGAAAATATAAGCATATATTAATATAAAAACTTGATATTATAATGATAAATAAGAAACTGAGATGTGTCTACAAATCTATGCATTTGTATTAACTTTTGGTGAGCCTAAAATCAAAATGTAGTCACAATTATTTAATTACTAGTTCATGAATCAGAAATATATATGTATTCTCTGTTATAGGTTATACAGCCCACACCAGAAATATCTCCTTGTGAATCTCAGAATTCTTTGTATAACTGCCAAATACTTAAAGATGGACTGAATGTTCCAAGAATAGCCCCTTTAGCATCAATCAGTAGTTGCGGTTTGCCAAGCATTGAGCAGGATAATCACTCTGTTGGCTCAGATTCTGTATTTCTGGATGAAGAGCTGGTAGATACAGAGGATGAAGTTGAAGAATTTTCAACTGACAGTGATGCAGAAAACATTGAATGTGATATACCGTCCATCGATCCAAAACACACAACCAGGAGTTCTAAAAGAACCACAGAGCATTCAAGAGATAACAGGGTACCACTTCGTAGATATTCAACACCGAATCCATGTCTTACAACAATTGACAATCAGCTTAGACAGCTAGATAGCCTAGAAGATAATACATGTCTATCAGCTTCGATATCTAGGATGGTTTCAGAAAGAAGAATAAGTCGTGTTACAAAGACATCAAGTGACAGTGATACTATTCATGCCAGTGCAGGTGGTGATGAACACACATGTGAGAAAAGTGATAAGTCTATTTTTGTTCCTAGAGCTTATATGAGTGTTTCATGTGATCAGCTAGTAAAAATTTTGCAAGAACACTCATCAGAAGCTGAAGGAAGTAAAACTATTGTGGAACATTGTACTTGGTCACAAGAGACATTATTTTAGCAAATCAATCAGTCTTTTATGTTATTTTTAAATCAAGGATTATGTTTAATATTATGTATTCTAATAGATAAAATTTGTATTGTTTCATTTTTCTCAACTATTATAATAATTACTAAATATATACACCAATAATAGGGTTAAGTTGTTGAATTTTTATTGTAAAATTTTATACAAAACTTTGTCTCCTGCGTCACATAAATTAAATAATGTCTCAATGTGATAAAAATATTGACACTGTAAATTTATATTTTACTAACAACAGGTCAGAGCAAAGAGAATGTCATATTTTTGTGAGAAAAATGTAATGCATTTATAGAATGGAAGTGGCCACTTTGTTTGCTTTATTTTTTATATATTGTTGTAAAAAAATAAAGAACAAAAAAAACCTGTAGTACAAAAGGTCTGATTTTCGACATTATGTTTATAAATAATATTGTATATTTCTTTGCACTCTGTTTACATATGTATATAATACATGTTCTTCCCGATAACACTGAATTGTTTCACAATCTTTAAATTTTTTTTCAAACAACAATTTTTATTAAATATATAGTGTACCTTTAAAAATGTAAATGATTGATGTAATAAACTGTTATTGAAATTCTAACTAAATTAAGGTAACATAAATGTTAACTTGCTTAACATTATAATAATATATACTCAGGTTTTACCAGATAGCACTTAATTAAGTTGGAACTACCTAATTAATTTATTTTCATATGTATTCTTTTTTTTTTTCAAAAACAAAGAAAAAACAAAACTGTTTTGATTGATAACCAGTCACAAATAAAGTGTAGTAATCAGAAAAAATAGATTATAATTATTTTTATTATTTTTATCCTTGCAATCAATTATAAACTATTTTCCATAAATATCTGAAAGGCACTACAAACAGTTAAATAATTTCTTCCATAGCCGCAACAAGAAAATGTTTTACTGAAAATTTGTAAATTATCAACAATAAATATTGATTAAAATAGTATATCTTTATATTTTTAATTTTGATTACATGTGTATAGTTATCCAATGCTTACAAAATAAGTGTATAAGAGAACAATCAGTGTATCTTATTTAGTTGACTTTAAAACCATATATAATAAAAAGATAAAGAGTAGTATCTTTATACTAATAAATATGGTTTTGAATTTTTTTATTTTTATATGACATTATTTCTAAAGTTCTTGGTATATAATGCATAAAATAATGTTACTTCAGTGTTATACAATAATGTGAAATTGTTTGCTATTGAAAATGTGTTACTTAGAAGGGGTTAGCCCTATTGTATAGATAACTATATTGTATCAACAATTGTGTTCGTGAATATAGCATCTTTCATGGGAAACAGTATAGAGGTGTTATCTTACTGTCAGTATTCATACTGAACCACTAAATTTTAATATTAGATGTATGTTACCTTTTTTAAACTTTTCTTTAGTATAACTAATCATATATGTAACAATGGTTCAAAAAGATTTATCAGGTAAGACTTATGCAAAGTACGTAAACAAATATGTTGTAATATAGATGATGTAAAGTGTTGATTCTGTAACGAATTATTTTTATGCAAATCTTTACAAATGTTATTCAATTATGATAGTTAAAAATAATTTTGTGGACATGACCTGATTATTTGAAAAATACCCTCAGTTCCTCTTGTTGTATATTATAGTAAATGCTATTATAAGTAACAGAATTGGGAAGTTATAATTCTTATAATCCTGATTTCTTTGGCATTATGACTATTTAAATACTACAAATATATCGCACACTAATTTAATACAGTTATGCAGATTTGTTAATCCTACAAACATCAATGAAGGTTTAAAGTGAATAATTGTAAAATAACATAAATTAATTAGTAAATACCCACCATTCCTTATATGACACTTATTTTCAACTGCTTTATTGACTATATTTTTTATACATTTCATCCTTTGTATTGGATTGCAACATGAAATAGTGAAATAATGTTTAGTTTCCCCAAAAAAATGGGACAAAAAATAAATTTTTAGCAATACTGGAGTAAAAAGTAAAATATTATTTTTGATTTCAAGAAAAAAAATTTATTTATTGAAATAAAGACAGTATCTTAATTAAAGTGATTTTTATTTGTACATTCATAAGTATTATACTAAGCATTCTATTCAAATATAACATAATATGGTACAACCATTCTCCCTCACTTTATTTCAAAATTGAGAGCGAAGGATATTGTGTGTTTCACATCACCAATAATATGAGAAAACAATACTGCTACATCTGTTAGGCTTGGCCTGGCTATTAATTTAACAGAATCTTGATTTAAAGGTGAAAAAAATCTTCACACTACCATCACTGTTTTTGTTCTTAGCATTTTAATAATTTCTTTGATGTTCGATGTTGATTTTGAAGATTTATTGTGCTCTTTATAAATACTACATACAGGGCCGTGAAGAGAAACCAAGGGCCCCACGTCAAATTTTCCCAGGTCTCCGTCAAATATTAAATTCACCACTGAAACCCAATCTCGTCCTTTATAATGTATAATATATGTAATATTATGTAAAAAATTAAACCTGGTTTGCTGGTCCAGGCTCTCTTCTGGGACTGACTGTCCCCCTCCCCCTCGTCGGACCTGATGCATATAAGCAGATGGTGCTACTTTAATACCAAAACTCGATATATTTATACAATGTGTCTCCCTGCAAGTAGAAATGGTTTGAATTGTACTGCTTTTTACATCTTCTTTTAATATAAATAGATCGAACCAACAAAAATATATGGATTTTTGGAGACTATTTAAAATATTATTATTTTATATATTTTTTGGAGGGGGCAGGGAAAGAGAGAAATTAGAATGAACATAAATGCTAACCTTGTGATTGACAGCAAGCCACAAAATATTAATTTTAGGAATCACCACCAGTAGTGAACCCCAACCAGCTGATTAGGGGCTGACTTTATATTATCACTTACAATAAATATAAAATATTTCAATGAACAAAAATGAACATTTCGATATAATAATCTTAGCATTCACTAATAAAAGCATATACATCCGGATAATGAAGATTTACTACTCAAAAGGTTGTAACACAATGAGTTTGTAAAACTATGACCTGCCAATGAGGCATAACAAGCTGCTTGTTACCTTCGACCTATAATCTTACTAGGGTATATTACTTTAAACATTGAAATATATATTAAAATGAACATTCAAACATGAATTATATTAAATAATAACAGTAAGTCCACAATAAATAACTTATTACAATTAAATGGAGTACTTCTTTACAGTAGTTTGGTGTTGTTTTTTGCTGCTTCCAATACTGTTGTCTATGTCTAAATTTCATTAAACTTGTTCTCTTAACTCTTTCAGTCCCCAGGCCTATTTCATGTTTCTTTCCTCTGTGGCCACCAGTAAAGTTTTAATTTTTTTATGCTAAATGCCATTTTTTTATTCGAATTACTTTCTGAAACCCAGAAAAAAAAAATATTTCAAATGCTTTTTTTTTTTTGTTTTTTTCAATGGGTGCAACCTCAGCTACAGAAGTAATTTTCTTCCCTATAGCTGAGGCCACAAATGTTGCAGTCAATAAAGAATTGTCCTAAAACCAACTTCAATAATATTTTCAATAATACTGTCCTCAATAGAATAAACTTTTAAAATTAAAAGTAAAAACTTTTATAATATAAAATTTAGAGTTTTAAATTTTATTTGTTAAAAGTAGCTATATTATGTTACAAATGTTCCTTTCAGCCATTGAATCGTTTTTATTATGCTTTTCAAAGCAATAAGTCAACTAGCCCTTAGCTAATTTTACCTACCAATTAGGGTAAGTAAAAACTGCACAAGTAAATATATGCAAAATTAAAACTTCCCAGTATCTGGTGAAGAAAATATGACTAAATACTGGGTGGGATATTTAAACAACCCCCACTCACCTAATTTGTTGGTGCATTTTGGTATTTGTCTTGATTTTATTGCTGTAAACATTGAATGTAAAATTAAAAATGAAGTCTTACCAACAATTTTACAGATGTAAAATACCAAGTGGGATCTATATGTTCAGATGCTTGGTTTTTGTGACAATGAACCACAGTTTTTGTGAAAAAAATAAAAATGTCATAAATCCTATGGCACAAATTTTCTGAAACAGATAACTTGAATCTATCACAGATAATCACAGGAAAAATATAATCTAATTTCATAAATGTATCTCTGTTTTTACACGCATGGCATACAAAAAAACTAGAAATGGGATCCGAGCAAACCTAAAGAGGGCTAATATTTTTCTTATTCTGCTGGCCACTTCTTAAATTAAAAAAAAATAGAAGGTTACTGAACTCTTCCCTCAATTTTAAAAGAAAAGGACAATTTAGCTTATGGTGGGGGAAGATTTTATCAACAAAGTAGTGATTGCAAGTGTTATAACCCCAGTCACAGCCTGGACTTTACTTGATTGCAACTGTTGCATTCCCAGCACTGAAAGGGCAAATAATCTGCCTCTTCTTCATCTTATAAACTGTAAATGCAAAAATATATTAGCAACTACAACTTCCTTAGAAATTATCCTATGATGCTTTTTTCTGTTTTATCTACAGTCAGAAAGTATTGTTGTAAAACTATAATGTTCTTTTTGGTTAATTTTAAGAAGTTTTAATCAGTTTAGGATATTCAATAACTGAAGGCATTTGTGGTGCTACCACTGTGGCCACATAATTGATAATATCTACTCATAATTGAGTATCATTAACATAAATTTTATATTATCCATTGCATTATATTGGTCAGATTTTTTATTTGCATGACAATTTCTTGAAAATGTTGAGGATGTGATTCATTGCCAATATTTGTTTGAATCTTGAAATACATATTAAACATCCTTGCCGATAATTTTAAGTAAGGTCCTAAATAAAGGCCGGATTTCGTGCAGTAAAACTTTTAAAAACGTACAATAAAAATTAGCCAAACGTGCAAAAACGTGTAATAAAAATAAAATATACTGACAAACGTGTAATTCAACCCTCTACTGTGTGAAGAGGTGATGTGCAATTAAAAAAATCAAATATTAAGTTAACATATTTATATAATTATTATAATATACATAGGTGCTTACAAAAACTAAAAAAAATTTGTTTGCTAGGTATGATAATTAAACAAAATTAATAAAATGTATATATATATATATATATATATATATATATATATATATATATATATATATATATATATATATATATATATATATATATATATATATATATATATAGTAAAACATAAATTTTCTACTAACTATATTAATTTATCAAATAAAAATTTTATTAAAATTTACAATCATGTACATTTCCAGATTATGTTCCATAAAGTTATATCGTCGGTCATCTAATATGTGTTTCAACAGTGAAAACATGCGCTCCACATTAACACTTGTGATGGGACATCTTTTATAGTTACTCAGTATTACTGGATCCAGCTCCACATCTGTGTGTTCTCCGTTGAGAGCTTTGTTGTAAATTTGTAAAATTTTGTAACCCGTGTTTTTTTTCTATAACTAATTTAAATTTATCAAAAATTGTTTTTCCCTTTTCGTTTTTGATTTTTTCTAATTCATCTCCAACTTTCTCTATAATATTAATCTGTGATGTCAACGTTAAGTTTTGCTCTTCAAGCTTTTTTATTTGCGAAGGTAGAACCAATAAATGGGATCTTATAAATGCTAGATCTGATGCAACAGATGTTAAATTTAAAACAGTTTTTACTTTTTTTTCAGATACTGCGTCATCTTCAAGAGTAGAAACAAACTCTTAAAAATTATTAAAATGGTCTGAATAAAATAGGGCTGCTTCAATCCATGTTTCCCATCTAGTTATCACAGGTTCTGAGGGAAGGGGGCAGTCCATACTATTTCTATAAGCTGTCATGCGGTGAGGAGCTTTTAAAAATATTTTTTTCCCATTATTAACAAGTTTGCTGACATTTGGGAAAATTTCCCTCACTTTTTCAGCTACACGGTTTAAACCATGCGCTACACAAGTTACATGCACCATATTTGAATAGAAAACTTTTAATGCTTCTCCAGCTTTTGCCATATACGGAGCGACATCGCTAACAAATACAATTTTTTTTATCTTGGTAGGATGTTTGACAAAAAATTTGCTAAACTGTCGTTCACAATTCAAGAGACAGTCTCGTTTTTGGAAGCTGCTTGCATGAAATGAGGTATGGTTTGGGTTCAATCTCCGGGTGTAGAATTCCAACAAATATAATTGTTTTCAATTAGTTTTCGTATTTCTTCAAGAGAATGTTCACAACAGTTTTGAGATAATTTTTTCTTAGGGTGCCCTCGTCAGGAATATTTTGTTTTGGGTATTTTTGCAAAAAAGACAAAGGGCTTGGACTGCAGTTTATTGAATGGAATATCGGAAGCGACCATGGCGTAACATAAATCGGTAAAAAATGTTTGTTTGTTGTCTAATGACGAGCAGCTTTGTGTGGGTAACTGTTAAATTGGAGCTCGCTTGGATTTTTGTGCTGCAGTTAACTGTGAGTGCCCACCTATGAAAATAAAAAGATATTGGGAATAGTCAAATGCTATAGAGTGCTACTTATGAACAGATAGAATGTACTTACTTGAGTTGCAATGAGCATCCACTTGAGATTTTCGATCGGAACCAATTGATTTATTGCAAGAAGAACAAAAAATTGTTTTCCCGTCTGATTTCAATTCTGGGTATGGTTTTATCCAAATTTTGATTTTTGAAGATTGGCTGACTGTCACTTTAGGCATTTTCACTATTGTACTTGTTTACCGATTTTACTTGTTTTCTTTCTTGGAAAATTAAGTAGGTAAATATTATTGTTGATGATTTCAAAATAAATCACAACTATTCTCTATAATAAAAAAAATCAATATTTTTAATGAAATATCAAAAAGTGTGCTTTCGTGCACTGAAAACCTAAAATGTGCAAATTTGTGCAGTAACCCCCAAAATGTGCAATTTTGTGCAATATAAAATTTATATTATTTTAATCTCTTTTCCTTGATTGGGATAAGAATCGAATTTTCATTGAATTCTGAGAAATCAATAAAAAGTTGCAATTGCACGGGAATCCAATCTTGAGTCATTGAGTCATCATCAATAACAAGAGAACTTCCAGAGTCCCTATGTATGATAAAATTAATATTGACATACACTATGCACGACACTTTACTGAGAACATATTGCTTTGAAGAGGAAGTAAGGTAGAGTGGTAATTAAAAGAACAATGCATAAATAAAAAAGATTTACCCCAGTGCTATATCTCACTGTCTCTCATAAAGTATTAGAAAGTTAAACTGCAATACATAATTAACAAACATAGAATTATACTCCATGCCTTGGGTATTTCATTTAAATCTAAATTACTAATATCTTTTTAACAAATTAATGTTAAAAAGATATTAACATCTGTCTTATCTTAGAATTAACTGACAGCATTTTTTGAGTTAAATTTTTTTTTATTTTGAGATTTTTATTTTTCTCCTCTAATCAATCGTCTAATTGGCATAATGCCGCCACCCCTCTCTTGATCCAGAACTCTGGTCGTTCTTGGGTTTCCAGTAATATGGGTAAAACGTAATTGGTTGAATGGCCAGTTGTCGAAAGAGTCCCTTTTCGTTCAGATGTCTTGTAGAGAGGACAAACATACCTGTTTGCTTCAACTAATTTTGAACGTCTTATTGGTTTTATCCAGATCCTAGGAAGTTCATCGGATAGGATTTTGAAGAATGGTTCAGACAAACAATGGCTAAAACAGAAAATGTTTTTACATTATTATCAATTTAATGCAAGTAACAATAAACAACTAAATAAAGCTGAAGATCTAAATTAATATACAGGGGAGACAGGGGGGACAGAGAAGAAGTGTTTTTGAAATAATCAGGGCAGTGTTATGGCAATTCACTTTCAATGGCCAACATGGAGCTATAGATACTTGAACACTGGCTAATCGTACATGAAAGTGAATTGCCATGATCCTCAACTCTCTAATGCTTGACTTCTCTATCCCACACAACCTTTCTATCCCAGATATATTTTATGTGAGTATTCTGAGTTCCAGTAGCGGATCCAGGATTTAATTTTGAGGGGTGCAAACACCAGGGGTCTGGGGATAGTGATACCTTATAGCAGCAAGAGAGTCCTCCCCGGATAATTTTTGAAGACCACTGATTAAACCTGCGTTTTTCACACCATTTGAAGTAGTGCATTTGATTCACTAGAAATTCAGTTTTGATTTATTTTTTATACATATTTTTAATAACGGCATTCACAGAAACAATAATGTTTTTAGGGGGAAATTTTTATATTTTTTCTTGAAAATTGCTTATAGTTCGGGAGCCGATGCAGAAAAACGTGACTTATTTAACAAAAAGTTGCACCTATTTAAAACAATTATGTCCTTAGTTAAAAAGTAGACGTCTGCGTAGACGTGGGAGTAAAGCGCATACGGGCATTTAATGCAAAATCTTCGCAAATAGTTGAGTTGAATGTTACACAAGAAATAAACTTTAGTTCTAGAGCATTAACAAAGCTATTTAGTAATGTCGATAGGCGTGTGCAGCATCCTTTATTAGGAGGTGCACGAACCATAGTATCCGGGGGTCCTTCTATGACGAAACGCACTAGTCGAAAATACTTTATTAAAAAAGTTATAAAGCACATAATTCTCGACGGCTTCCACTGGTTAAACGCTTTTCTAAACAAAATACGTATCGAGATATAGCCTTTCAATGTTTCAAAAAAAATGTCAAAATATCGAAAAACTGCGAAAAATACAGGTTTTTCCCTAGTAACTTTCATCTTTCAACGCTATAACTTTGTTGTTATCAGTATGTACAACTACTTCTATTCGAAGCATAATTAAATTTTCTTTATTCAACCATTTCACGCTCAAAAGCTCACTTGAAAAGTGAAAAAGCTCAGGTAAAAGTAAAAAAAAACCGGCGACGAAAATTCCTCATGAATTTTAAATCGGGATTTTGAGAGGGAAGGAATAGATTTAATGCAAAATACCCTTAAATAAATATTATAGCACTGTCCATGAAGTTACTATTTCACTGGTTTACTTTTAAAAAACTCCCAAATACGGCTTAAAAATCGGGATTCAAAGCATGGACCATTAATCCTGTCTGGCTCCGGCCCTCCTTGCACGCTTATGATTCCCATTAAAATTTTGTTGGTTATTCTATTATATATTTCCGTAATTTATTTCTACTCTGATAAGATATATTTGTCAGATGTGAATAAAAAAATTATATCAAAAAAAAATACAGACATTTTTTCAGATATTACTTAATTTTTGGTAAAAAACAAAGCAAAACAAAAACATAATAATAAAAAAGAGTTTTTTTTTTAATTTATAATAGTTTCACTAAATATTCTTTCTTGATTATATTGTTTTGTTAATTCAATCAATAAAACAATTATAGATGGCTTTGATATCTTCAGTTACTACATTACCACTATCTTCCTAAACGTAGGAAGATACCAAATTTTAATGGGAATCATAAGCATAATTTAAGTGGTTGAATAGCATGGTTGAGTAGCACTATCCATGAAGTTACTATTTCACTGGTCAGAGAGAGAAATGCTTTATTAACAGCAACGCTGCCCAAATACCTTGGGTTGCTACAAATACATCATGCTCATCAATCCACTGCTAGACATTATATATATCACAATTTATTTTTTTCCTTCTTTTTAACTCTAAATATATTATTCTCATTGCTACATTACCACCTTATATCACTTCTCTATTATATCCATATCTAAATAAAAAAATAAAAAATAACAAAAAACAAAACAAATTGCTAACAAAATAAACTACTTACAAATTAATCAAATGTTCACATTTTACACACAAGCATCAAATTAGTACAACAAGTAATAAATAAATAAAAAGATATGGATTAATACCAATGGCAACAACTATACATAAAGCAAAAATAAATAAACAATAATCATAATAAATAAATAACGAATATCGACTCAATTAACCACCATACAAGCGATGGTGGATAATCCCCAGGGAGTCAAGTATAATATTCTCGGCCAATATCGCTATTGCTAACATCCATTGCCTATTGCTAACATCTAGGTCTTCCAGAAAGCTCCTTGTTCTGTTTGGCATTGTTTCGCAAGACCCAAACCAGAGGCCTCTCACGGCGAACTCTCTTTCTCCGAAGATCTCACGGAATTTCTCTTCCATGAAAGGGATTCACTTCTCATAAATTTCCTTATTTTCCCTTTCCACTCCACCTGCCTGATCAAGGTCGTTATTTCCAAACCTCACTGCCGGATCCACGACCAGTGCTGTCTTTCCGGTCTTTCGCGGATCCGTCAATGTCGATGTTGTCAGTATACCTTGTCGAAGCAGGTGAAGTCCTTTTTCCGAAGGAGCCATATCAGTTCGTGCTTGACCCTATGAGGCCGGAGTGTTATAAGGAGGGAGTTGTTGGGGCATTTTCCCAGCACATTTCCCACACAAAAAAACTCCCAAATTCGGCCCAAAAATCAGGATTCAAAGCGCGGACCATCAATTCCGTCTGGCTCCAGCCCTCCTTGCACTATTATCAATTCTATTAAAATTTTATTAGTTATCCTATAATATATTTCTGTGATTTATTTGTAATAAAAAATTGTAATATTACTTGTGAAGGGTGCTATATATTCTAGGCCCAAATTATGAATGAATTTACAATTAAATTTTACCTCAACTTACTGATAAAATATTACCATATTTAATTTATTATTCATCCCAAACGAAAAAATATAGCAACCAAAAAAAAAAAAAAAAAAATAAAATAAATAAATAAACTATTTAGAATTAATAAAAAATAGAAATTAGATAAACTGTTTGCATCCGTTTAAAAAGGTTCCATCTTTCTATCAGAGATTTAGAATCTCGGAAAACAATTTGTAATCTCATAAAGGAGAGGATAAAATATGAAGTATTCATTCGGTTTTATCAACAAATAGTTTTTATATTTTCGGTATTTTTTTCATGCTTTAAGCAGTTCTTATATTAGGTTGAAAAATGGATTCAGCAATTTGATTGATATGTGATGAAATTGTAATTTCCAACGTGAGTGTATCAGTGGGAGAAAAAGGTTTAAATAACTTTATTAAACGCAGTGAAGTTCGTTGTGACGACAGATGGAAAATTGATTACAGTAAATACTCCACAATTAGTATATTTGAATTGCAGATAAGAATATATTTACTCCTTATATATTTTTGGACAAAAACAAAAACTGGATATAGTAGCCGAAGATGCAAGTTTGATGAAAATTACTAGATAAGACGTACTATCGCTTGGTTTTAAATTACATTGTATATTTTGGGTAGACTTTATGAAAACTTTAGACACATCCAGGAAAAGAAAAGAAATGGATAAAGTCAGTGAAAAGTTCGTACACTTCACATTCATAAAATTGTGGAACATCATAACAAAATAAATGAAAAATTATCATCTATCATGTGTACGACTGATGAAATAAGATATATGGTAGCGGCAGAAAGGGAACTTCATCGAAATTGTTACAAAGAATTTTTTAAGTCCACCGTTTTGATCCGGATTGTGAAAATGCTTTCGCTCATGTTTGCAACTCAATATTGAAGGATTCAGAGTTTACGCAATTTACCATATATAAATTATTCGACTTTATGGAAAGTAAACTGGATTGTAAAAATAAGAAACGGTCCATAAAAATATGAAAATCAAATTAGAGGAATATTTTGTAAACTAATTAATTATTAGCGAAACTATGGGTTCCAAAAGTACGTTGCTATAAAAGGGAATACTACAAAATTAATAAATGATGAATGGCAAATAGAATACCTGATTATTTTGAATTTTTTTTTAAACCACTTTATGCAAAAGTTCTACCCGAAAAAGATATTTCAGAAGATGCGAAAAACTAGGTTTTAGCAGTAAATAATTGCCTTATAAAATACATATACATTACCTCTCCTGTTTGGATTAGCGGTTCATTTACGTCGAAAATATGAATCGCGTGAGCTCATCAATTTAATCTACACATTAGGATTTTGTAATTCTTATAGTGAGGATAAATTGGTAGAAGTAGCTGACAATTCTTTTAAGACAGTACGACTGGGCGATTCTTACTGATTTTAATATTAGAACAATGGACGGAGAAGGCACTTTAAACGTCTTAGTACGGGTTATGTTTGTCACTCTTAAATCTAGAGTGCACATAGAAGACGACGAATTTCGAATTCCTACTTCTGACATGCCAGGTAAGGATCAGCTAGGCTCATGTCTCCAAAGTCGTTTAAGCGAGATAGGTATGAATTAAATTCGAATGACAATATTTTTTACTTTGGACCTTGCTGAACCAAAATCCATGCATAAAATTAAATGCTTGAACGATCTCTTTCCATGTGCAAGGTCATAAACTTTGTTTAACACAATGCCATCTTGGCAAGGTTAATGACAAAAATGTCAACAGTAAAAAGCGAAATTTCATATTCAACCACTGAAATTATCCACTGAAATTATAACTTCCTAAACGTAGTCGCTAAAGATATAAAAGCCATCTATAATTGTTTTATTAATTGAATTGAAAAAACAATATAATCAAGAACGAATATTTAGTGAAACTATTATAAATTCAATAAAATACTTTTTTATTATTATGTTGTTTTTTTTACCAAAACTTAATTTCTGAAAAAATGTCTTTTTTTTTTTAGCTTTACTTTTTTATTCACACATGTCAAAAATATCTTATCAGAGTAGAAATAAATTACGGAAATATATAATAGAATAACTAACAAAATTTTAATGGGAATCATAAGCGTGCAAGGAGGGCCGGAGCCAGACAGGATTGGTGGACCGTGCTTTGAATCCCGATTTTTAGGCCATATTTCGGAGTTATGTTAAAATTAACCAGTGAAATAGTAACTTCATGAACAGTGCTATAATTTTATCCGAGAGTATTTTGCAATAAATTTATGCCTTCCCACTCAAAATCCCGGTTTAAAAATCTTGAAGAATTTTTGTCGCCGGTTTTTTTCACTTTTCACCTCAGTGAACTTTTGCCTCGAATAGAAGTAGTGGTACATTTCTATGACCGATAACAGCAATATGAAATTCAGCTTGCCCTTGATTCTTTCTACCCCAAAGTGAAATTTGATTGGGATATTAGTTACCTTACAATACTCGGATTCTTTAGGTATCTTAAACAGAGAGGGAGAGGGAAGGGTCTGTCTTAATTTTAACCCGCCAACCGGAGTTACATTAGGACAAATATTTTTTCTCAACTAACGGGAAAACGGTTGATCTGAGAGAAAAATGCTAAAGGAAAAATTTGTAGAGAATAACGTTTTCTTCCAGAATACACCCATCGTTTGACACTTTGGCACTGTATACGAATCAAATGCGCGTCCGAACTTATGTCGGCTACAAGAACATAATACATGATTCCGACCTATGCTTAAACCCCCTTTTTGATGAGAACATTATCTACCGATAATAATAAATTCTAAATAATTAAAGAGATCAAAATTCGATTTGCACCAGTCGTTTTAACATGTATAACCTTTAAAATGATGTGCATAAGGGGGTCATCTGCGAAATTCACAGTTTGGACGCGTGTCAGGTGCGTACAAAGCGTCAAAGTTTCATTTATTGGGATAAAACGTTAAGCTCTACAATTTTTTCCTCTAGCATTTTTCTCTCAGACCAACTGTTTCGCCGTAAAATGCATTTAAGCCATTTTAAAATGATGCCACAATTTAACCCATAGGCCAGTTAATCTAAAGATTTCGGACACCAAAGGAAATTAAGTATGAAATGAAACTGTCCCTGAAAATAAAAATAAATGAAACATTGACAAATTAAAATGAATAATGGTTAAATATTTAAAATGAAAGAAAATAATTTTACCCTAGAGCTAACAATAAAAATACAGAACATACTTAAAATAAAAATATCTTTATTGAAATAAATTTTCAATAAGTTGTGAGAGGACCCTATATACTCTTGCCCTCTTTAAAACAGCGCCTATCGATGCTTTATTCTCTTGCTCATGAAATTTTCATTTTAATTATGTTATCTATTTTTTTGTTAGTGCTGTGGTAAAATTATTTTCTTCTTTTAAATATTTTAGCATAATTCATTTTAATTTGTCAATTTTTATTTCATTTTTATTTTTAGGGATAGTTTTATTTCATATTTAATTTCAGAATTGTTTTGGTTAATTTACAGATATTTTTTTGGTAAAGTTTTGTTTTATTTCACAAAAAACTTTTTATTCTGTATTTCCACGTTATTTTATTCACTAAAATACAAAGAAAGTGAATTTAATTAATTTCATTCTCAAAATACTTCTTTGTCGGGGAAAACTAATTCAGAAAACTTAAATTCCTGCTTTTATGCGTGAAATCAGACCATGGTCCATAAAACTTTTTTGTTGCTCTTGAAGAGCAGAATTCGCCTCTAAAGTTCCCTGGTTTCTATCTGATTAACTCTGTATAGATAAGTAAATCTAAAAATGGGACAGTAGTTTTTTCTTCTCCATTTCTATCAGTACATATGATATGATGATAGAAATATTATTTAAATAATCCAGTAGCTGAAGAATACTAATTTTTTTCATTGATTAATGTAAATGCCAGTACACTTTTCATTTTCTTATGACTGATAACAGGGTGATATAACACAGTGTTTAGAACTTACTCTTCTTTGTTCCATCGGGCTCCTACAACATAGATCCCATATACTATTACACCATCAGCCGGTGGACCCTGCTGTTCATTATTTTTCAGTACAGAAAAATCAAATGCTATGAGATCTATAGGAATTTTATATTTTCGTGCATAATTCTGCATTGCTCCTGTTAAGAATGCCTGGGTGAAGAAAAATCCGGATAACCAGAAACTCTCAGGTTTTCCTTTTTGGTACCATGTCTGTAAAAAAATAAATGGATTAAAAGATAAGGATTACTAAGTATAAGGAGGAACAAGTTAGCCTAAATGGCTGAGTACTAGCTACTTATTTTAATGGCCTTTCATTCAAATCCTTTATATATGCATGCAAACTTCAAATTTACCTTTATTTTCATATCCAAACAATTTAAGTAAATAAGTGTACAAAGTTTTAAACATGTCAGGAGAAGAAAATTTAATGAGGAATTGAATCCTCAAACTATTAACAGCAAACCTTTGCCAGTTCAGACTCTCTGATCTTGAAATATGAGGATGTGAAAATTGACAATGAGGAGGAAGGAATATAGTGTTTTGTTAATTTCAAAGGCAGTGGTGTTATGGAAATATTTATAAAATTAATCAATTTATTTTAAGAAATAATAGACCTTATTAATCCCACAATACATTTATTAATAAAAACTTATTTACATTTTCAATATATTTTTTTTTTGTAATATTTTGGCCCTATTTAATAAATGTTTGGCCATTTTTAAACTATACTATTGTGTTACCTATCTCCAGTATTAAAATATTATTAACCTACTACTAAAAACAGTATTTATTTTTAATTTTCAAAGTGCTCAACTTTCACAATTTCTATTTTGGCACATTGATTTATTTCTACTTTCTCGTTTATTTTCATTATATATATATATATATAAGCCCTAACCTAAGCAGGAAATTCTCCAGTGCCACAACTGTTACATTTAAGTGTGGTGAATAACATTAGTCCAAAGAATGCAGCAAGTCAAGGCAAACACTGACAGTGTGTTTACCATGTCTCATAGGCCCCCATACACGTGTGGCAGATTATATTACTCGAAAATAAAAATATAGTTTATTTCAAAAGGAGTTTCAGAGTATTTTGAGGTATGGAATCATAAAATCTTAGAAATTGTTTAAGGAAAGCTATGGATTTTCGTCTGACCTGGTAAATATAGTTATTCCAGGAAATGTGCTGATGGAAAGTGACTTCGAGGTTTATTACAGTGGGATGGAAATGAATAAGTAGATTATTAAGGTAACTAAGGGATAGTATGAAAGCGTATTAAGGACATGTTTGGAACCGACAATGATGGCTTTGATTTTTTAACATTCAGCTAAAACTTATTGCGGGCTACCCTAATAGAGGATACTATTAATGTCTTCTTGTAACTTACGTGCCACCTCAAGAATATCAGTTGGGTAGAAGGATAAGTAAATCTGTAGGTCATTTGAATATAAGTGGTATCGAGAGTGGAGAATTGATTCAGATGAAGATAGAAAAAAAGGATTGGTGAAGGTGAGGATCCCTGAGGAACATCCAGGTAAGAAAGAGAGAAGAGGAGGGAGTTTTTTTAGAAATAATTACTTTTTGGGAATGGAGAAACAAAAAGGAGCAGAACCAAATTAGAATATTTTTGGATACAGAGAGGTTATGGGGCTTGGAAAGGAGAATCTTATGATCAACTGAATCAAAGGCTTCAGACATATTGAAAGGTATGAGAAAGTGGTGATTTTCTGCTAATAGATGAAGGACTGAAGGTCTTGGGTAATTTTCAGAAAAGCAGATTGTGCAAAATATTGGGATCCTAATCCTGATAGGAGAGGATTAAGGAGTGAATCAAGGAGAGTGGACTAATCTTTTCAGTGGCTTGAATAAATAAGATGAATAAATAAATAATATTTAACAGTTATATTTAAAAAAAAAACTGTACCACTACAGCCCATGATGGGTCTTGGGTTTAGTACATGGTAAGAGCTGTGCCGTTTCTAGGTCAGTGGTTGTGCAAGGAGGTGATTTGATCGAGATCGCACTCAACCGCCAGGTTTTTCTTTCAATTAAGGTACCCACTTTATAGAGGCTGGATGAGCCTCAGGAGGGTCTCTCAACCCCACAGGATCGATCCACAACTGATAATAGAATAAATAATATTTGTCACAGCTGGTCTCAAACCTGGGACCAAAGAGAATTAGAAAAACAGTGCCTAACCACTGAGCTACCCCGCTCCAAATAGTTATATTTACCTCTAAAAAATTTTAGTTAGTCTATCGAATATATTCACATTTGAAAAGTAGTAAAAAAATAGTAATACTTCATAGCAATAATATTTAACTGTTATATTTACCTCTAAAAAATTTAACCGCCTTATAAAGTCTGTGATGTATGATCCAAGTGGTTTCAAGCTGGGGTATGATACTTTAGCCCACTTTGCTGGAATTTTTGATGTTAGTAGAGAACTAGCTACTGATTCTAGCTCTGCTGTCATCACAATTTCTCCTTTAAGGGCTTTCAAGAGACTATACAGAGTCCCCTTAATGCAGTCCAGGAGCTTATTAAATTTGTCCATCTCCTGTACTAATACCGTATTCATTGACTCTGAATAGACTGTTGGGTAAGCTAGCATAGCCATCTCAACATCAAAACGTATTGGCAACTGAAAAGAAATAAAATTATCATAATTTAAAATTAACTACTAATTTCTTGCTTTAATTTCTTTAACCCTTATCAGTGGTGCGATCTGTCACACCGCTGGTTTAGAAAACTTTCAATGTCACCGGAATCTGCATAGTTTCCTACAATTTTTTTTCTAAAATCAATTCGAAAATTTTGAGGCAATGATGTCATAAAAGTAATCTCAAAGTCAGAACAAATATCATTTATTAAACTTACAAGTAGACATATAAATTGTAAAATTATTTCTTATCAATTTTTTTGTTGTTCATTTCACAATTTCAGCTACTATCTCTTCGACTCATGTTTCTTGATGACAGGGAATATCGTCAATTTTAATCTAACTCACACAACACTTTGTGAATAATATTTGCGAAATTTGAATCATTTGATCTATAAACTGGTGTGATTATTTATCTGAGATCAAAAAATAAAAACTACGATATATTAGTGTGATAATGGGTTACAATGTAAGAAAAATATATAAAAATTTCAAATCTCATGCAGATTCGAATCAATATTTTTTTTTTGTGTATAAATAACTAAAAAAAATTGAAAAGTTACATTTTACCTTACGAGTAGTAGACAGAAATATGACTCAATGAAATGGAATTGAGTCAGTTTGGTGAGTGGACACGATATCTCATATCTGAAAAATAAGGAACATCGCAAGTGGACTACCGATAAAAGATACCACACCGGAGACGAAGTTTGATAATTCTGTCACACTACAAAGTAAACAAAGAACTATAATATTTTTGTTACCATCTGTTTTAGCAATTAGGAAGGCACTGTTGGTTTGAAGTCTCCAAGTCCAGCACACTTCCTCCCACCAATCTACAAACTTGTTGAGCAATATTAGAGACCCCATCCACATTCTAAGGGTTAATGACATTGAGTCACTTTGTACAGTTACTGTAATAAGGCAATATTTGGATTGGCAGATTATTAATCTACCAACTAGTTAATAGTCGGACTTAATTCAATAAACTTTTAGCAACTTGTTGCAATTACAGCTTCAAGTAAATCTATTAAAAAACAATTCTACTGTAATCATGATACATGGATTGAGAAATAAACAATCACATTTTTAAAAGAAGTTACTTATTTTTATGACCTAATGTTTGCTGGGGTAACATTTTTACAAGACAGTATATGCTCCAATGTTTTGGAAATTCAGTAGAAGATTGACACTGGAAACTTAAATAAAAAGAGACAAACAATTACATATAAGAGTATTAAAAATATATCATTTTGATCAGATTATAAGAGAAATGTCTATTCTAACTACCTCAAGCAATAATGTCAATATTAGTAATTGAGGTGTATAACTTTCCTCTTGGGGACCTCAGGGGATACGGACAACGGATATAAGAATTGGACTATGGGATGTTCGAACAATCAATGGAAAAGAGGTCAAACTGGTAAAGGAGATGAAAAAGTACAAGAGTGGCATCCTGAGGATTAATAAAACAAAAAAGAAGGGCTCAGGTATCACCCAGCTGAATAAAGGATTTACTTTGTGCTATTGCAGAATTAATCTGAATATGAGAACAAACCATGGTGTAGGTATTATTTATTACTAACCAAGAAGTGGAAAGTAAAGTCCTCAACATGAAGCCTATAAACTCCTGGATTATGTGTATAGAACTCCAACTGAAGCACAAACTTACCATTCTGCAAATATATGCACCAAAAGATGATACCAATTTTACGAGGACTTGCAACACCATCTGGATGAAATAAGAAATTGGAGTAAATTTGTGATTGTGCAAGGAAGCTGGAATGCAAGGATAGGAAGCGACCTAGATTTTGGAGAGGGAGCAATTGGTAGGTAATCAAGTGACCCGGTGTTCAACAAAAGTGGAGAGAGAATGGTTAACTTCTGTGTTGACAATGAGCTTTGTATTGGATATTCTTTCTTTCCACATAAAAGAATACACCAAATTACTTTTAAGGCTGAAGACACAAACCATGAAAGCTTTATAGATTATTTTACAATCTTTCTTCGGTAAGCTCATGGATGTAAAGGTATTACGTGGGGTAGAAGTTAGCACTGACCACCACCTATTAGTTTTAGTCTATAGTATTAAGATTCCAAGAACCAAAAAGAGTAAGAAATATGAGAGAATTGTCACAAAATAGCTAAGAAGACAGGATAAAGGATAAGAGTATGAAAATGAGATGGAGCAAACTCTGAGTAAACTAGATATGAAGGAGAATCCATTCAACTCTTAGTCAATTAATTTAATCAGTTGACATCCGCATGATGGTATAGAAGGATCAATCCCTAATTAATTTAATGTGAGAAAAATTTAAGACGACTGTTCTAAGTATAGCAGAAGAAGTACTTGGAAAGGAAAAGTATGGGAAATATGGAAAGCAGGTCAGAAGTATCAAGGACAGTATTGGGCAGTTGATTACTGAAGAAGGTAAAGTTTTGAAAGAATGGTCAGACTTTTTCAGTAAATCTATATAAATATATATATATAAATAAACAAGAGAGTGAAGAAACTGTAGTAGGACAACCTATTGAAGAAGATGATCTTATCAAGGTTTGGGAGTTGGAAATGGCCAAAGCTAAAAACAACAAGGCAACTGGTGATGATGGAATCATGGTTGAAATGTTAAAATATGGCAGATACCAAGTACAAAGGTGGTTACTTAATATTTTTAACAAGACATTCTAATTGAAGGAGATCCTCACTGACTGCGAAAATAATATCATTGTTTCAATCCACAAGAAAGGTTCCACGGTAGAATATGAAAATTATCGCCCTATATGCCTGCCATCCGTAACCTTGAAGTTGTACTCTAGAATACTATAAAAAAAAGGCTAAGAAAAATAGTAGAGCATGAACTTCAGGAAGAACAAGCAACATCCAGATCTGGACGACAAACCTAAGACAATATTTTCACTGTTCGATGTATTATCGATAAGTTTATTGAAAGGGACCAAAAGATTCACATTGTCTTCCTAGATTTCTATGGGGTATTTGATAATATACACCAGGTGGAATTCAAGCAGGCATTAGAAGACAAATGAGTTCCCATTAACTTAACTCAGGCAATCCTTAGGAAAAGTATATGGGATAGTCAGATTCAATGGCCGTAAATCAGACAGATTTGAAATGAAAATGGGAGTTTGGAAAGGTGACAGCATAAGCTCATTTATTGCTTGTAATATACATAGAAAGAATAATATGAGAAGCTAAATAAGGTTGAAGTAGACAATTGGAAAATGCATCCCATATTCATTAAAAATTTGGTATTTGCTGATGACTTTCTTATAATTGCAGAAAGCAGAGAAGCCTTGCAAGAAATGTTACAAGCGTGGGAGAAAGCTCTGAGCCAAAAAGGGGACTATCAACCCAGAATAAATCTTAGTACATGGTTGAGTTTAAAACTGGTTCTAAGGAACAAGAAACTATGACATGTGGAGGCTTAACTCTGGAATAGGTTGACGTTTAGGAATCAAAATAAGTAATTATGGCAGGTTAGGTTCCAAAATAAACCAGCTCATAAGGAAAGCAACAAATGTGTATTACCAACTTCCCAATGTGTCATAATTGGGAAAAGGGAAGTGGAGATGAAGACAAAGATGACAGCATATAAACAAGTCTTTACCCCTACACAGACCTATGCTGATCAAGCATTAATATGTTTGAAAGCCGTATACAGGCCACAGAGATGAAATTCCAGAGGAAAGCTTCGAGATTTGATCGATTGAGAAATCAGAAGATAAGAGAAGAGACAGGACTGGAACCACTAATAGAGAACATCAATAGAAGAGAATTGATGTGGTTCGGCCATGTACAAAGAATGCTGATCAACAGAATACCAAAAAAGGTATGGGAAGCTAAGGCAGAGGGAAAGCAACCTTGAGGACAACCGAGAAATAAGTGGGAAGACCTTATATTAGATCTGACAAGGAACAGAGGACTCACTCTGAGTGAGGTAAAGAAGTTGGCTATAGATAGAGAGGTGCTCAGGAAATGGATACAGACTGCCCCAAAACTGTAAGGTATAAGTGTTGGATAAAGAAAAGAATAAGAAGAAGAGGTGAATACTTTTCAATATATATAAATATATGATGAAAATGTGCTTACTCTTTCCAGGATTTCATTAGTAATAGTACTAAGCATATCATCAGCTCCTCCACTCACTACAGATCCGGTATGTAAAACTTTTAGTAATGAATTCTGTAATCTACCAATATTCATTATATCACGGGTGATACCTGCATTAGGATGGAGGCCATATACTTGGGTTGGCATTTCATCTGGTAAACTCTAAAAGGTATTAATATTGGTTATTAATAAAATTAATTAATTAATTGTCAAGTTACACTAGGCTTAACTTTTTTTTTTCATTTATTTATCAATTATGTAAGTGATGATTGATGATTGATTGAGTAGGTATCTGAAAATTGAATGGCAGAAAAAATTTCTGAGGATGAGGTTACAACCCCAAAATGTAAAAATGCTGTAAAAAGAATTACAGCAAACAAAATTAAGAAGAATATAAAAGAAACTAAATATTTACCCAAACAGGATCTGCTGTAATGGATAGAACTCATAATTTTTACACATATGACTGATAAAAAATAAGTTTACATTAACATATATGATATATTCAAATAATGAGATATTCCTCCACTTTCAACCTTCATCGGCTAAAGGCTAGAGCTGATATGTTTTGATTGATTCAAACTAGAATTTTGTATTATATTACTTTACTTCTAATCCATTAGTACAGTCTGTTTATTTTTAAATATAATTTAATTAATCATCACCTCTTTTTACTGTTTTGCTGAATTAGTTAAATAAATTGATTTTTTTGGAGAACCTTTAATACACAGGGAAGTACTAAGAAAAATATCTTAAGACCCATAACCAAGAGCATATCTTTAAGCCCTGCTGATGATAAATTAAAATGGAGTGCAGGCAGCAGAGTTGAGCAAAAACTAATTGTGACTAATAATTAAAAACTACAAAACCTAACTTAGTTATAATTCTGTTGAAATTACAACAAAACCATTAGTAGTTATTCGTTGACAGACAAATTTTAATAACTAAATAAGTCATCAGTTGAAATGGGCTATGGGATTTTTTTTTAGCTATGAAAAATTAGTTGCAATGGAAATTACAACCAATTAATTTTATTTGTATTTTCTAAATAACAATAAACTACTAATTAAGTAAAATATTTTTTTTAAATTTTAATAAAGAACAAAAACAAACGGTTTTGTAAGGTCTCTGTAAGCTTGTTATTCTACGGTGTTCAATCAACTGAATAAATGTAAATAACTAATAGCTGACATCAATGGAGAATTAAAGGTATAATCAGAACAAAGTAAAGTGCATTACAATACAGATTCGTAATGCAAATATTTTTTTTTCATTATGATCAGGTATGGTGGGTGGATATTTGTATTGTGAAAAAAAAGGAAAGAACTCTTTTTGTTTAATAAATGAAGCTAAATATAAATAAATCTTATGTTTTCTTCAAATATATCCTAATTAGATCTTCAAAAAGTCCATGTCCGTTGGGAAACCCTGTATAGAATATTATATTTATTTAAATTTTTCTTTATTTTGAGTCAAAATGTTTGTCATTATTGACATTAAGCAATTACATACAATTGCTAAGCTCTTTTATCAACACTTTGAATCAGCTTATCAGTTCTTACCAAGTTTAGTAATCATTTTTAAGTTTTGGCTCAAATTGAATTAAATTTAATAAGAAAATGCAGGGACTTTTTTTAAAAACTATAGAAATTACTGGAGTGTATGTATTCTTTTTTCTACTTATTATAGCATACAATGGAATTTTAATATAGTGATATTTAATTTTTAACTTTAAAATTAAATATCATAATATTAAAAAAAAGGGAGGGAAGGTAATAGTTATGCAGATCTACTGGTGGGTGTGGCTTCTTGGCAGGTCAGCTAATGTTTTTGGGAACTATTGCCAAAAAAGTTTATGTTGCAGAGTTTTTATACCTAAATGATTGTAAAAATAAGACAGTGTCTCTTACCTCTATGAATTTTAAAATATCTTTGTAGTAATAAGATTCTGGAGGTCGGAATCTACGGTCACCGTGACAAAGTGAATAGTCTTCACCGTAGATAGTTTCATGGCTAACATAATCCCCAAGAAGTGTATTCAATGTCCGCCTGTCCCAATTATCGGTTACTCTCCCACCATAATTACATTCTCCGGTCAAATATAATACTGCTTTATATGGTATTTTGCTGTACTTGTTAATAAATATCTGTGAAAAGAAACAAAAAAAAAAATCAGATAATGAAGCAAAGTTTAAAATTTTAACAAAATGTTGTAAATGAAATCTAATTTATGAAACAGGGGGATAAAGAATTATGTATTGAAGCCATTTAAAGCATAGACTTTTTGTCTCTTCAAACATGTAGTATTTACACATTAAAATCAAGAAGTAATGCAATAAAATATTTAAAAGGGTAAACAGCTTGGTAACAGAAAAAAGTCTGGTGCCTGTGCACATCACACAACTTTCACTAACCATGCTACTTGGAATAAATTTTAAAATTTTCTATTTAGTTTCCATGAAATCATTTTTTTTTCATTTAATAATATAATAGTAGAAATTATGAACTACAACAATCACTTAAATTTATGCGTTTTTGTCTCTCTCCCTTATCTTATATGGCTTTAGATGTTAGATATAATTTTTTCTAAAATATTTAGCTTTCTAACGGAACATTATACATCTATATTACTATGTACTCTTATTTTCGGAAATTAGTTTTCAACCTGGGAAAATATTTCTCCTTTTTCTCATTTAGTTAATTATCAAATTACTTCATAGTTTATATTTATCCATTTTTATTACTACTAACAATGAGAGATGGTTAATTATTTCAAATAAACAAAATTAAAGATACTTTAGAGGAACCTATTTTGAAAATTCGGCTTCAAGCCTTGTTCGACAATTTCAATGAGAATAATACCTAGCTGATATTAAATAACATTTAATTATATAATGTATATTATTGCATTTAATTGTAACATGTAACGAGTTTAATCAGAATAGCTAATAAATTATCGCGTTTTTTAGTTCTTAGCAATATTTCTGGTTGTTTTAGCAAGTTACTAACGTAAGCATACATAATCATCAACCTAACCTTAGATACACCATTTTGAAAACAAATAAAAATTCTAGGGAATGAGGTATATTTCTAGAGAATGAGAAATTATCAACTTTTTATTTTTGAATTATTTATTTAAATATAGTAATTTCATAAAAAAATATATAAACATTAAACGGAAGTAAAATTAGAACAAGTGGAAAATGATTGCGCTTGCAAACGAAGAATCGCAGGTATGTAGTATCAACTTTTTCAGTCTTCAGGACGAGCTAGACTGGATTGATTGCGTTTTAAAACATTTACAATTCAATTTCAAAAACCGAGAACACCTTCAATACATTATTTAATAAATCAACTATGAAATATAATATGCAAGATAATTTAAGAATATAATTAGCTAGATTTTTTTTGTCGATCTCAAGTTGATACCTTGGCTCACTTCGGGTACATGGAATCACATGAATTTGAAAATAATGGGGAAAAAACCCTCAACAGAATTCCTTGACTTAAGCTCACGTTTTCACTATTATCAAATATCAATGTCAGTGTCAAAACAGTTAGCTATTTTTTCTTTTTGACAGGATAATATGAGGTATAGGAAGTGCAGTGATCTTAAAGCTTACCGGACAATCATCAAAATCTCTTTATATGAATTGTTTGCGTAAGTTTTCAAGGCTTCTTAGGCCATTTATCCAAAGCGTATCATTTTTTCGATCAAGTTTCTCCACACTGCAAACATAGCGAAATGATTCATTTCTACAGCAACGGAATTAAATCAAAGTATAGGCTTCTAGAGCAATACCTGCTAGTGAGAAAGTAGAAGTATTTGGTTTGGAAGTATAATAAACTGCATTATATACAATAATGCGGTAGATATAGATTGGAACAGCCGCAGCGGTGCACCGATTAGCTACCGTACGAACTAGCACGAGACAGCTGGCGACTACTGGTTGTGTAAGACGAGACTGATTTAGCCTCGGCGATCGTACTTAGATAAAACATTTTTATTGTAAATACGTTATCTTTGTAAAAAAACATTATATTATACAGACCATAAATAAATTCACTATTTAAATTCCTCTCGACGCCGATCTTTTCCATGAGCTAGAGATATTCGGGTCGCGACTGGCTTTTGTCAAGCTCTCTCTGAGAGCTCCAGTTGTTTTTAATTACTGTTTCGGAATATTTCTTGAGTTTCTCTTGGATTCCTCTACCTACTACCTCTCCTAACTTCCAGATTCCGCAAGACTAAGGACTGGTTCTCCTTAGCCTTGTTACCCCCGAGGTACGACGGCTTGTTCCCGTCGCTCGGTTTTCCGCAGGGTCCGACGGCTAGTTCCCATCGCCTGTGCTTCCTATACCCTGGCGGTTCCTGAAGGCTTATTCCCTTCAGGATCGCGGCAATGTCAGAAGGCTTGTTCCCTTCGGATACCCCCATTCTCATCCTACTTTGCTAGTCATAACTCTTTTCTTTATCCTTCACATCTTGAAAGAATATGCAGTATCGAGGCCTTCTGGAGTCAAGAGAATACACCCTCGATACAAGATAAAGAAACACAAATAATACGTTCTTAACTACGAAAAATTGTAGTTAGCTTAAGAGAAAAGGGAAAAAATATTGTAAATTAAGAGGCAATGAGCTTGTTATAGATGGAAAATTTCGACACCATTCAACACTAACATAAAGCTATTCTTGTTCAACAACAGTGGAAGACTAAGGAAATGAAGGGGAGGAAGAAGAAGTCGGGAATTGCGACAAGAATGAAGAAGATGAATCGGGCAAAGAAAGAGTTACCATTTTCACAATCTAGCTCTGAAAATATAAAGGATTTTTTTTTTCACTGTGCTGAATATCGGATGACCGAAAAAAGGACCGGACAGAATACCGTATGAGTATTTCAAGAACAGCCCTCAAATTACAAAATTCAAACTCTAGCTACTTTTAACAGCTTCTTTAAAGAGAGTAACTTGCCAAAATCCTTTAAAACCTCCATTATTTTTCCCTAAGAAAAGTGGTTGGGAAAATGTGTGGAATTTTCTTCTGTAATACTATTGGAAAACTATTTACTGGTCTTCTCCTTTTAAGACTAACTAAATGGTTGAATGAAAATATGGTATTGGGTGAGTTTCAAGCGGGGTTTAGGAAATCTTATTCAAAGGTAGACATCATGAATTTATTCAGTTTGGTTAAAATAAAATTGAATAAGAAAAGAGGTGAGGTCTTTGTCTTTTTTATTGACCTAACCGCGGCGTTTGACCATATTTATCGATATGCATTGATGTACAAATTAGAAGAATTAGATTTTTCTCCTTAAGTTATTCAGGTTTTAAAAAAATTGTACACATCAACACATGCTTCGGTGTGGAGTGATAACAAGGCTTATCGGTGTTTGAAATTTTTGAAGTTTGGAGTTTGAAACGATCTGTCTTTATTTCATGATTTAGAAAATTATATTGATGGGACAGTTCAAGTAAATAATTCAGTTTTTAAAGTATTGGCATATGTAGACAATTTGGTCCTGCTCCTTAAAGAATCCCTAATCGCAAGTTATAAGAACCTCTTTGCATGATTATTGTTTAAGCAATTTAAAAATTAATTTGAACAAATCAAAGGTATTGGTCTTTAGTTGAGGTAATAGTGGTTGGGTATCTTGGAATGGGACATTTTGAATAAACATTTTAAAGAACAGATTCCAAAAGCAAAAGATGCATTAAATTGCTTTAACAAATTAATACTGAATAAATACATACCTTTTGAGGTTAAATTAAATATTTATAATGCTGTGAGCAGAGCTGTTGTATGCTATGGTGCGCAGTGCTGGGTCAGTCAGTGGTACAGTTAGATTGAATTGTTATTACAATTTTTCATTAAAAAAGTATTTAAACTTCCTCTTAATAATCCAAACTACTTTTTGCATTTAGAAGAAAATATACTGCTGTATATTGTAAAACTACACTTAAAATATATACAGAAATGTCTTTCACTGCCACAGCACAGATATCCTAATATATTAGTTAATGAAATGAAGATAATAAAAAGAAAAATATTTTTTTACAAAGATTGGGAAATTTTGTTTGGCTCGTACAACATTTCATTAGGTAATTTTGATAATGTAAATTTTAAAATAAATGAGATTACTGATATTTTTATTTTATCAGTAATCTCATTTATTTATTGGCTTTGATGAAAAAATATAAATCAGCAGCATACAATAGCCACCTATTATGCTTATAACATATTGTATAAGCAACTAAAGTTTCAACCAAATTTACTTAGTGATACAAAATTGGACTCTAGCTCCATCAGTTGGATATTCAAAGTGAGGGATGAACTGTTGTACTTGAATAAGTATTGGTTTCATATTCAGAATAAATTATTCACGCCATGTAACCTTAAAAATAGAGACAAAGATATTTTCCATTTTATAGCTGAATTTAAAATAAAATATTTGAATAAAAACACAATAGATGAGGTAAACTTTAAAAGTTACTTGGGTAAACTTTTGGAATCGCTACTGACGACCTTGAAGAGGTCTAGATTCTCAGACCAGACTATACTTTCACCCACTGCCCATGCCCAATTAAATACTCAAACCGATGGATCCTTTTCACTTGGAATAGTCATGTAGGGTTAGGTCAGACTTCCCGCCTTTTACTGAATAGATCTCTTGTCCGCAGCGCCTTCTTTCCTACACCATTTTTAAGGTTAAATATCATGGTCAATCTCTTCAACGTTCTATTAGCTTCGGATCTGGGAAGTTTAATCCAAGTGGGGAAAAAATTTACCAATTATGTGTAAAACTAATGATCAATAGATTTTCGTCCATGAAGTTTTAGAAAATTGCATTCATTTTCTAATGAAATGGCGGCGTTGAGCTTCAACGAATCCGGATATGCCACTTGTTGTCAGCAATCGTTTATCATTACTACACCTCTGGCCTACCATACTTCCGCTCCCTGGCGTATGATGGTTCGCAGTTCCTGACTTGGTCCTTGGATCGAAATTGTTAATAGCATAACCCGAATGAGTTGGTCATGCATCAAATTAACCTTTTTCCTCTGTAGAGAGTCTTCTTAGCATTGCAATACCCCTTCGTAAAAACACTGGAAGTCTGACCTAACCGTATACCTGCGTTCCAACTGAGAAGGATCCGTCGGTTTGAGGATTTAGTTGCGCATGCACAGTGGGTGAAAGTATAGTCTGGTCTGAAAATATAGACCTTTTAACAGTTGTTAGTAGCAATTCCAAAGGTTTACCTTAGTTAAAGAATTTAATAATTAACTTTAATAATAAATGTTTAATATTGAATATTGATTAACATATTTTGTTTGACTTCCATATGATGTTTGTAAATGATTACAGAAGTAATTATTCAATAAAAGAAGATGTAATTTAATTTCTCAACTAGTGTTTTTGTAGGCACCCCTCAGACAGTCATTACCATGCTATATCGTTAGCTGTTATTTGTTATTTACTATGCATATGTGAACTTATTAGAAATAAATTATGTTATTATTGTAATTTTGAAGTTATTATTATTATTATTATTATAGGTAAGTGAAAGTAAAAAACAATATTGACAGACACATATTCCATTTCATGATCGTTGGAAAATGTACTTAGTTATACATGAAGAGGTTACTTACCTGTAACTGGTTGATGGATATGTGATAATCAGAATCATTAAAACCGTACGGTATATTCCATCCAATTGGACCAAAGGTACGGCGTTCCAGTACAACAGCATGGAAAAACGAAATACCAAGTAGAAGCCTAGAGAATATCAATTCTTTATTGTCACAGGAGTAATAAAATTCCAATGAAGAAACAGGCGGTGAGGAATAACATTTTATAAGACTGTTCTTTAGTCCAGCAGGAGCTTCATTTATGATTTTTATCCCATTCTGGAGTATGATTATTGGAAACTGAAAAATAATAATTAATCAAATTTAAAATAAACTCTACTAATATCTCCCCCACTTATAAAATACAAGTATGTCTTTTATATCTTACTTTATCTGATGGATAGCTTGTGAGAAACAGACGAAAGTCTGTTACTTCAGATTCAGGTCTTATATTTGGCAATTCTTCACAAATCATTTCCAATCTCGGCATCCAAGATGTGAGTAAATGACAGTTTTGCAGGCAGATCCAGTTGTAGGGAGCGTAATGGGTTCTTATCATCCCTTCTGCAATAGGGCCCTTTGCGAAACAAGGTGACAAATTATGATTAGCATAAATATTACATATATTACATCATAATAAATAATATTTCTGTCTGAAAAGAAATATCAAAATGTTTAGCTTATAGAGATAAAAATTTCCTCTATTAAAACAGTGGATGTAGGGAATAAAACATTTTATGTTTCACCCATTTAGATCCTATCGGAACCACTGATTAACAATTAGAATGACTATCAAGAAATAAATAAAGCAACCTAATAAAGTAGTTTCAATCATCTTAACCAATCTCCAACAATCATTTTCTGGATTTATAAAACATAGTCAACCATCTTACCCCAAACATAAAAACAATAAGAAAAAATGAAAGAATGCTAGATGGAAAGATGGTAAGGGAAAGAATCAATACTGATTCTATACCACAAAAAACGTACAAAGTCAAATTATAATAACTATTAGGGAATTTCACTCCTAATTTTTGTTTTTATGAGCTGAATCACAAAGTACATTGAGGAAAATGTTGGGGACTATCAATGTGGACACATTAATTTTTATAATATTCAACCTACAGCAAACACTTGAAAATAAGATAGAATAGAAAGGAGTATTTCACCAGTAGTGCATACATTTCAAACGATTATAGTTATATTGACCAGTAGTGCATACATTTCAAACGATTATAGTTATATTGACCAGTAGAAATTTTATAATATTTTATCACAACAGGGAACACCATACAAACTAGATAATCAAGTTAAAATGTTCATTGGGAAAAGATAAAATAAGGTCCAATTTAATACAATTAACTCTGATAAGTTCCAAGTCCTTTGACGTTTAAACAAGGTGATTTCCTCTACCATATTTCATTTAATCAGGGAGCATTAGAGTAAGTCATTCTTCTTCATAGGCGCGACAGACGCACAAGGCGGTCCTTGGCCTGCTCAATCACTCTTGCCCAGTCTTGTCGGTCCGTAGCAAGTCTCAGAGACACGTTAAGATTTCGAAGGTCCTCTGAGACGCTGTCCTTCCATCTGCCTCGTGGCCTCCCTCGAGCTCTCACTCCTTCTGGACAATCCTTATATAGCGCTTTGACGGTTCTGCCATCATCCATTCTATGGAGGTGACCCAACCACTTTAGACGTTGTATTCTGACATAGTCGGAAAGCTTCACATCGTCATATAGGGAATATATTTCTCTATTCTTTCTAAGACGGTATACCTCATTTTCTTTCACAGGTCCCAGAATGCGCCTTAATATTTTGCGCTCAAAGATGTCGATCATCTTTTCAGCTGCTGATTTTTTTAGTACCCATGTCTCACTTGCATATGCTGCCACTGGTCTGATGAGGGTCTTATATAACCTTAACTTGGTTAAGCGGTTAACTAATCAACTTCTCATAAGATGAGCTATAGAGAAAAAAGCTTTATTGGCCGAGATAATGCGTGCCTGGATCTCCTCTTCCTCCTCCAATGCTTCATTAAACTGTGCACCAAGATACTTAAAACTAGCAACACATTGGAATGTGTAGTTTCCAATTGTATAGCACATCTGGGGTCGCATGGGTTTCTTTTTCCTCAAGATCATAATTTTTGTCTTTTCTTCATTAATTTCTAGGCCAAATCTCCTTGCCTCCCTTTCCAACTTCCCAAAAGCTTCTTGGACATTAAGAAGAGATCTTCCAGCTATCATCGGCATATGCTAATAATTGGGCCCCTTTGTAGAAGATGTTACCTCCCTCATCCAGATAGGCTCTTGCTACTATAGTTTGAAGAATGATGTTGAAAAGTAGCGGGGCTAGAGTATCACCCTGCCTGAGTCCATCGTTTACCTGAAATGCGCTGGTTAACTTGCCATTGACTCTAACTTTGCAGCTGATATCGTTCATTGTGCATATTACGAGTCTGATAATTTTTAAGGGAATATTCATCTCCTTCATTGCCTGGAACAATTCCTCTCTCAAAACCGAATCATATGCCGCCTTATAATCAATGAACAGTAGCCACATAGTGTTTTGAAATTCTTTCATTTTCTCACACATCAGTCGCAAGGAGAAGATTTGATCGATGGTTGATCTGTTAGGTCTAAAACCACCTTGGTAATCTCCCAGCTTACGCTCCACATATGGCAGTAGGCGGTTGTAGAGAGCTATAGAGAAAATTTTGTACGCTGTGTTCAGCAGGCTTATGCCTCTATAGTTCTTGCAGTCCGTCCTATCTCCCTTGTTTTTATAGAGTGGAACGACTGTTGCTTCTGACCACTCTTTCGGCATCCTCTCTACTTGCCAAATGTGTGAAATTAGTCCATGCATCTCACTAGCTAATGACCCATTTGCCACTTTTAAGAATTCTGCATGTATTCCATCTGAACCAGGAGCCTTATTACTTTTTAACTTTTCCACAATAGCTTCGATATCCTCTATATCTGGTGGGATATCTTCGTCGTCATCGCCAACACTCGCATAATTTACTGCTCTCGTGGCTTCAACCTCATGCTCAGATCTCAGGAGTGTTTGAAAGTATTTCTTCCAATGTTCTTGCAGCTCTACGTCTGCGACCATTAGGCGTCCATTTTCACCCCTTATAACCAGATTGTTATTTCTAGTGCCTGTGTTCTGCTGCTGGACCTCCTTGTAGAATTTTCTAGTCTCATTGTTGCTTCTGGCTTCTTATATTTCTCTAACCTTGTCATTCATCCAGTTTCTCTTCTTAGACCTGATGATTCTTTTAGCATGGGCCCTAGCGTCATGAAAATCTTTTCTACTCTGCTGTGTGTCCTTACCCAGCCACTTGGTTCTTAGTATATTGCGAGCCTTAATGGCTTTATCGCACTCTGTATCAAACCAAGATCTATTTGGAGGCTTCCTCTCTATTCGGCAATATTGCTTTGCTGCTCCAGTGATTGACTCCTTCAACTCCTTCCATTGAGTTTCTACCTCTTTGTCACCACTTACAGCAGCGATGCTCCTTATGTTTTCTTCCAACTTTTCTTTATATTGCCTCCTTATATCCTCATTCGAGTAAGTCATTGCATACGTATTTTTTGGAACTGGAAAAAGTATTACTTTAAAAGTTACCAAGTCACTTTCAATAACTCTGATTCCCAAAAAATTAATCAAAATAGTAAAATTGTTGCCATTGCTACTAAGGCCAATGGTATTTATCAGTTGAATAAACCTAATGCTATAAATTTTCAAGTATTTTGCACGGTCAAAATTCAACTGGTAAATTCAAATTTTTACGGTACTATGGAGGAAAGGACAATGGGAGGACCTAGGTATTTTTTATTATACTTATTGACTATTTTGCCCTTTTTTCGTTTTCTTCTTTAGTTGTTCTTTCCAAAGGATTAAGTACATAACATGTTTAAATAGCATAAACAGTTTGTAAAAAACAGACAAGAAAAAAAAATTAAGACATTTAGAATAGACAGTTGAATGGAATTTGTCAATAAAGAATCTGAGCAATGCCTAAAAAGAATGAAGGATGGCTCATCAGAAATTCGGTCATTATAATCTTTAAAAATGTGGAGTAAGTGACAGAATTAACCATATTGTTGTGGAAATAATCTCTAAGTACGTTGTTTGATGCCAAATTACAAAAAGAGTTCCGGGCTAATGCAGATTGTCTTGTTAATATAACTGTTGGTACATAGTCTGATATTCAGCAGTTGGCAAACATTCTCACCAGTGAACACAGGTTTGATTCCTCGGATCAATGAGAAGTTTTTAAAGGAATTAAGATAAAAACGGTGTCATTTCAGCTTTAACTGAATGACTAGTTACCTAAAAAAATAAATAAACACCTAGCAAGAAAAACAAAACTAATTTAGTCAGGAATCGCATGTGGCTGATGATTGGTGACTGGAGGAAATGATTTAGCAGGCATTGTCTTTTTCAAAAGTTGCTGAGAGATGCTTTTTTTAAATTCTTCTTATCAAATACCAAATAAAATTATGCTAGCTGCTCTTACTAATATATATATTTTTATGGAAAGTAGTATTTAACTGTATTTTATAAACTGTAGGATTAAATCTCAATACCTGTCCTTGTCCTAATGAAATTGTCATAAACTTGGCATTCATGACAATTGATAAATCAAATAGTGATTTCAAAGGATCTGCTCCTGGAGAGAGAACAAATATAATTGGCATATGCGGACGACAGTGTTTAATTGTATCTTTCAGATTTACAAGAGGCGCTTCAATAAATTCAGGACCAACCTGTTTCTCGACAAAATTTTCAATCATCGGTATAAGCTAGAAACAAAAAAAAAAACTCTATTTATATCCAAGAAACATAGATAAATTTTCCTAAGATGAACATTGATAATATGAATAAACTTCAGCTTAACTAATGTTTTATCAACTCAGACTTAGTAATGATACAAAAACACACACACAACTGCACAACAAGGGTCTTGAGCTCAATAGTTAAATATAATAATATTAATACTAGGTTCTTACAAAAGTCCTTGTGCATTAGCATAACATTATTTCAGATTTCATATTTTAAACATTATTGAATACTACTCTTCAAAGTAAAGTGCATTGTTTTCAACTACTTTCACCTTTCTGCCAGTAATTAAATTTGATGTCGATGCCACTCCTTTGGTTTCGAGGCAAAGAATTCTTCACATCCAATTTTTACGTCCTCGTAATTATCAAAGATCCGACCTTTTAAAAAATGAGACATTGAGATAAAAAACCACAATCTGATGGTGCGATATCTGAGTTATACGAAGGATGAGGCAAAACTTTTACTCCTTGCAGTTCCGATTATTTTTACTTGGTCAAACGAGAACGATGTGCAGGGGTATTGTCTTGCAGCAAAATGGCTTGGTTCCAGTTGACCAAAGCGGTGTACTTTGCACTAAAAACTGCATAAAGTCTGTCTAGCTGTTCACAGTAAAGGTTTGAGTCCACTGCCCGACTATCAGGAACAAGCTCAAAATACCACCAAACACAAAACCACTTTTTTCCTAAACCGATCTTGGCGAACCTCTGGTTGTGCAGCTTCACCTGGCCGTACCCTCTGTTTATGTTTGCTAGGATTTTTTAAAATATCCACTTTTCGTCGCGAGTGATAATTTTTTCCATAACCTGTCATCTTTCGAATTTTGAAGTAAAATTTTGCATATATTAACTCGCAGCTGGGCTTGGACCTCTGTCAAGTCATGTGGGTCGGACCTTGTTCTTAAATTTCCCTACTACGGCCGATAAATCACGAGCAGTTGCATGTGGGTCCTGATTCACACATTCAAGAAGAACGTCATCATCAAAGATCGATGGATGACCTTATTTGGGTTCATCTGCAAGGCTCATATTCCCATTGTTGAAACGCCTGAACCAAAGTGCGGCAGTATTTCGATGGATAATTGACTCTGCTTCTATGGCACAAATTTCTTCGGTGGCTGCCTTTGCGCTAAAACCTTTTTTCCAGTAATGTCTCTGAAGACCGCGAATCACGTTTTTTTTTCTTCTGATATTGCACGTGCGTTTTAAAAATGTAAATGACTCCGTAAAGTAAACTCAAGTCAACGTAAAGTAAACATTGACATAAATAGTAGGAACAAAAATATTCTTATAGGATTAATTATGAGAGTTGGAATTAAGGGTTGTGTCCATGCACGAGGACTTTTGTAACAACCTAGTTGTTGTACTTCCATTTGCATGAAATAATCATAATGTGATCATAATTTAAAGAATAAAAATAAATTTTTTGCCTACAAGAACAGATTTCAAAAATCATAATTTATTTTTAATTTAAGAACATACTCATAATATCGAGGGAGGCCGATGATTTAACAGGTGCCTAGATAGATTACAGAAGCCTGCATATTACATACCTTCATTATAAATAATACCAAATTTGAAATGGAACAATATTACTTAACTAGGTACATCTGTTGACAAAGTAGGTATTAAACTTACGCGATCTGATCGAAACATGCGAAAAATTATCAACTTTTGAAATAAAGTTAGTTGATTACTCCAAGGGGCAGGTATATCGTGGTAAGTTGGCGTGCCTAATTCGTAGAAGTGGTGCCATTGTTCCAAATGTGTTGTAAAGTGATTAGCAAATTCTGAAAAAATGTGACTAATATTAGCTACACAATATATTCCAGCAAATGTATTACCTAAGTAATTTAAAAAAATATTCAATGGACTTGCATTAATTGTCTGTTGGTCTAGCTGGATATTACATTTTAACTGTTTAATTTGTTACCTGAACTCTATTGACAATTTAATTTGACAAACTATGCAATCAGGAGATATAAAGATTAGAGTCTAATTTTTAATTATATTTCAGATCAAATATTGTTATGTGGCAGAAGGGGGGTGGAGGGGAGGAGTCTGATCTAGCTGACTGGCTTGATTACTGTGCTAATAATGTTGAGATTATAGAGTTAAATTATGGCTCTAGCACTGTCAATTTTTATCCACTATAGTAGGAGCAGTCAAAAAGGTAAATACCTGTATTTTAATAAAAATTTCTATCTGTATGTCAATTTGCGTAATGGATCTCGAAATTTCACAGAAGAAATTTGCTTTAGCTTTTAGAATAAGGGGTTTTGGGTATAAGTAGTCGCTTAGCGTAATCCTTTAACCTAGGAAAACTCTTTTATTAGTATAAAAAAAAAAATTAAATTACTATAAGCTTCCCATTCAACCAACATGAGTTATAAAACATATATTCTGATAAATAAATAATATTTATCTTTATATTACTGTACCTTATGCTGTGTCAAGGCACAACATTTCCTCATTACTTTACCACAAGCCCCCGATCCTATATCCAGATGGAAAATCCTTAAAAACCTATTCGTAGTTAACTCCAAAGCTTGGACTTATTACCCGGTTGCCCCTGATGTATTAAATTCCGGTTTTGCTAATCCTCTTCCTATATCGCACTCTCCTCCATGCTGCATTCCAGAAACATTCTTTGATCCTAAACATTTCTACTTTACAAATATTTCCCCTGAAGATTTACTAAAGTTCTCTAGTCCAGAACTAACGACTTTGGCCCTGATCACATTTTCCCTTCCTTTTACATATCTATGATTTTTCCCTTGAAAATTCCATTTTCTCAGCAGCTAGGAAAAAGTCATAGTCCGTCCGTTGAATAAAGTTCCGATTCCCTCCACAGTTTCCGACTTTAGACCTATCTCTATTCTCTCCAACTTATCAAAACCACTTGAAAGAATGTTCCACTCCCAACTTAACTTCCTTAAGCAAAAAGCTCTCCTCAACCCTCTCCAGTCTGACTTCCGTTCCCAGTATTCCACGCATTCCGCCTTGTTGAAAATCACCCAATATCTCCAATCCCCTATAGACTAACAGAAAATTATCATTCTTGTTCTCTTCGAATATTCAAAACACTTCCACTCAGTTAATCATAACACCCTTCTTTCTAAACTCCAAAACCTTTCCTTATCAAATAGCATTTTAAAGTGGTTCCTTTCCTTACTGTCTGTTCGCTCTCAAATAGTTATCAACCCGAATAAACCTCCTTCCTCCCGCTTCCTACTAACACGTGGTGTTCCTCGGGGGTCCTCACTCTCACCAATCCTTTTCTCTTTCTATAATAACGATCTCCGCGATTTCATTCAGCATTCACAATATCACTTATAAGCTGATGACCTCCAAATTTACCAATCCTTCTATCCTACCGAGATACTTGAGGCTATCCGAAAGATGAAAGTAGATATAGATTGTATCAACGCATGGACAGTACGCAATGATTTTAGGCTGAATGTTAAAAAAACCCAGGCCATCCTCATCGGCCCCAAGCATCTTCTCAATTCCCTTCCTTATTATCCCTTACTCTACCTCAACCACTGTCAAAAACCTAGGAGTAATTTTTAATCAACACCTGTTATGTTATAATCACATTTCCCAAATCACCCGAAAGTCCATTGCTGTCCTTAAACAGTTCCTAAGATTTCGAGATTCTATAGCTCCTAAAACCCGTCAGCTCCTTGTATGTTCCCTCATTTTTCCCCAAATTGACTATGGCTGCCTTGTGTATGGCGGACTGTCTGGCAGGCTTGAGATGAGACCGAAGAGGCTAATGAATTGCTTCATTAGATTCATCTTCGGTATCCCCAGGCGCTCCCATGTCTCCAGTTGATTTTCCGAGTTAAAGTGGCTTCACCCTGTTTTCAATACACCCTTCACCCTGATGGCAATACTTTCTAGGTGTCTATCTCTTCCGAACCTTCAAAACCAAAAAGCTTCCGCTATTAATTTATTCACCCCATGTTCCTCTCTAAACGCCAGATCCCAGCCTACAAACTTATATATACCATTTCATAGAACTGCCTCCTTCGAAAAATCCTTTACCCTTTCGCCACTTCATTTTGGAATTCCTTGCCAAGCTCCATTCGCAAATTCTCCTCCTTAAACTCCTTCAAGCATCAATTATTTCTCCACCTCCTTAACTATCAATCTTCCGCATTTATGTAAGTATTAAAGTTATACATATGTTCATTTTAACTGTTTATAGTTTCATGTATATTGTATTTATTATTTGTTAGAGTAAATAGGGTACATAGATATTTAATTACGATTTAAATGTCTAAAATTATTACAACCTCCTGTTTTTCATTTTATTATTTAACTTTTTCTTAATGTATTCACTGTATGTAAGCTAGAAAAAAACTTAATATTTTTGTTATTTTAAGGGGACTGAAAGTTCCAGAATAAAATTAATTTTCATTCATTCATTTATTAATTAAGTGTTACAATTCAATAAATTTGTGTTTATCTTATACAAATAAACTAACCAATAAATAAATTAGAATTTATTCCTCCTCCACACTGTATTTTGTACAGTGCACGTTGTTGTTGCACTACAGATTCAGTCTCAATCTCAGATCCCAATCTATTAAAGGCTCCCCCGAAACAGACGTGATACTGAACTCGGGTCGATTCATCACTATATGTAATTTAATGGCGATATTTGAATGCATAAACTCAGAAAAGGGATCCAGAAAAAAAAAGGATTGCAGTAATATCGCAATCGCATACGGTGATATCGCATTGGTAAATAAATTTACGTTAATAAAAGCCATTATACAAACTGTATTTTTAAATTATTTACCATACCCGACATTATTCGTGAGCCATTAATTCGTGAATTAGCTTCCACAAACCTATATTTTTTTTTTTTGACATGATCCCATTCAGATACCATCATTAACTTTGGTAGGCGCATTCTTTTATTAACATTAACCCTTTATATATATTTTTTTTAAAGAAAGGAGTTTTTTACAACTCAAAATCAAAATTTTGAATTAAAAAAAAATATATATATATTTAGTATGTTTGTGTGTTCGATTTAAAATATATGTTTAATGCTAATATAAGAATGCACGTGCCAATTGTATAATAGTACCGCTACCGGATCATGTAAACATGTTTTTTTGTTGGGATTTTTCAAATATTTTAAGATTGGTTTGGTAAATTCAAGATATTGATATGTAATTATTCAAAGCCCATGTAATTATGAAAAGAATGAAGCTATTTTACAGGGCAAGAAACAGTTATTGAACTTTTTCAAAACGTTTCAGTATAACTGTTTTACAAGAACATTTACAATTAAAGTATTAACATAAAAGTTCTACACGAAAGAACCTTGATAAAAAGTTCCTTAAGAACTTATATCATTAAAAGTTTTTGATAAAAGTTCTGTTGATACAGGTTCTTGTTAAGACTTTTTTTATAAAAGTTCTGTTAACAGAAGCTCCCACTGGAACACTTTAAATATATGTTCTCAAATATAAGTTTTCACATACTTATGGGGCAAAGCTTGAGAGGGAGGTGGGGGAAACCTCGGAATACAGCAATATTGTTGAAAAAATTAAAAATAGTTTAGCAAAGAACATTGATAATAAATAAAATTCGAAATAGAAAAACAATTAGCTTTTTATTTAATTTTTAATTTCAATAGAAAAATTACTTTAATTTTAATTAAATCATCTACAGAATGTTTATTTAAAGATTTAACATTTTCAGATAAGAAAACGTTTCAACCATCCATAAATATTTTCCACATTTAATTGGGAACTTTAATAATTATAACTTGTATTGTAATCTCAATAAAAAGTTCTAACGAGAACTATTATAATATAGAACTTTTATATAAAAGTTCTTACGATAAAGTCAGTTCTTAATGAACTTTTATTATAAAAGTTCTTACGATAGAGTTATCAAAGAACTTTTACTATATAAGTTCTGACCAAAAAGTTCTCGTAAGAACTTATAATAAAAGTTTTAACATAAACGTTTTTGCATGAACTGTTTCAAAAAAGTTGCTAAGAAAAAGTCTAAGTTAGAACAAGAGTTTTTTCAAAATGTAAGTGCATAGTTATTTTCTAGCCCACCAATTTTGTGCTTTCTAGGGAAAATAGTTCTGAAGCTATAAGCAGTCGGGAGTCTGTAACCTCCCGAGTTCAGCATCGCGTCTGTCCGTTTCCACGGACAAGGTTCCCTCCCACCTTTATTCGTAAAATCTACAAAGTCTCGACGATATTTTGACTACAAAGCAAAATAAAATAATGGAATTCAACAATTTTATTATCACCAAAATTTTAGGTAAAAGTTTATTTTAATTTTTAATTATTTCTGTACTAAAGAGATAATTGTTTTTTTTTTTAAAAGAATTTTACACTAAATCAGTGGGTTTCCTTAGCCTAGACCTTGAATGGCCTCCTTCCAGACTATTCTATCCAAGGCCCATTCATCTCGTAGACCTTGTATAGGTCAGGATCAGAGATTCCTCCACTTCATTGTCCCAAGTTTTTCTTGGTCTATCCCGCCTTCTTGTTCCATGTGTTTTCTACGTGCACACGTCTCTTGGCAGTCTTCCTTAAGGCATTCTTTTTCAATGTCTATACCACTTTAGGCACTTTTTCTCAGTCTCTTCCAGAATGTTTTTTTTCTACTTTCATCTTTTCTCTTATTGCATTATTTTTAACCTTATCCATTCTGAATATTACCACCGCTCGTCGCCAGTAGTCCATTTCCATGAGCAGGACTTTCTTCCTAAGATCACCCTTCATGGTCCAGGTTTCTGTTCCATACGTCATAATGCTCAGAATTATACTTTTATAAATATTTCTTTTGGTTCTAGGGATGACATTTCTACTCCATAATATTGAATTGAGCATAGATATTATCTTATCCCATCAGCTATCCTTCTTTTTATTTCCATGTCACAGGATCTATCCAATTCAATTATGGATCCAAGGTATTTAAAGTGTTGAATTCTTTTCAGAGCTTCTCCTGGATTCAGTTCTTTGTCATCATTACTGGATGATATAAATTTCGTCTTCTCAGCATTTTAAACCAGACCCCTTTGCTGATAGTCCTCCTTTAACTTTCTCAACATGTAACCAGCTTCTTCTGCATCCTGGGCGATGATGAATTGGTCGTTCGCAAATGATAAGTTATAGAACAATACATCTTCATTCAAACGAATCTCCATGGGTTAACATTTTTTTATCCACTCTTTCAGGCATATTTCAAGAAAAATCTTGAACAGGGAGGGAGATGCACTGTATCCCTTTTTTCTCTAATTATTACATCTCCATTTCTCTAATTATTTCTATCAGGTCGGTATTAATGCCTGAAAAAAGATAATTACTTACCTTTTTATATATTCTTATACTTTCCGATTTCATTTTGAAACATATGAACCAACAAACTAAAATTTATTCCTTGTAGTTATTTAAATATTATCTTCTTCACTATGAACTTTACCCACAGCAGATTTAGTCAAATCTTAGTACTCAATGAATGCAGTTCGCTAATCCTATAACTGTTAGAATAAGGGTTGTGGAGCCCAAGAAATCGATTTTCATAATTCTTTACATCAGGAAAACTCTTATCTATAAAAAAACCAAGCAAGCCAGTGGAAAAAACGTGAATGAACAAAGTAAACCGAACTGCCGTAATTTATTCCTATAACTAATTATAAGAAATTTATTATTTTTTTAAAAAATGTATTGTCCCTGTATTTTTACTAAAGAATGAATTTCAATATTTTAATAAAAATGAAGGGCCAATATAATGAACTTTGGGCTGTTAAAAAGGCACAAGAACTGTTTTGAACTTCTTTAATTCAGAACAAAGTTTTTCACGCGTATTTATATGGGAGGTCTGGAGTGTGAAAAATGAATGTACCTGCTCCATCATTTCAGGTAGTTAAATCAACATACCAAGACCCCAAAGGTACTGTAAGAATAAATGGTATGAGTTCGTCTTTCCCTATGACACGAGGTGTAAAGCAAGAAGACAGCCTTAGTCCTCTCCTTTTCATCATATTTATGGATGAAATTCACAAAATGTGTAAGAGAAGGACGGAGAGAAGTGCAATAGGGAAATGGAACTTAAGAATAATACTAGACTTGTCTCAGATAATAGAGGAAAACTTCAATGGTTAAACTAATTGAATAGCATGAAGAGCTTCTTAGGAAAAGAATGGCAATAAAATCCACAAAAAGTAAAGTCCTGATGATCTCTAGGAAAGAGGAAGATGTACGCTTCTTTTGGGGAGGAGCTTGACATTGTAGATGACTTCTCATATTTAGATACAATAGATAGCAACATTGCCACGATAGACCAAGAAGTGTCCAGCATAATTGCTAAAGCTAATAAAATGTTTTATCCAATCCATTCCATTATCTCTCTTTCTATTATTTTAATATACATTTACTTTTTTTCATCTGGTGCAAAACCTGTTTTAGTCAATCCATTTATAAGTTACCTCTGAAAGCGCTTATAGTGTCAACCCTGCAAATTTCATCCCACGAAGATTTTGGTAACCATGTTTCTGCTATGTTAGGCAATGGGTTGGCCAGTGCTACTCCGCCGGTCAATAGGAAACTTAATTCTTCCATTCTTAGTTCACCTTCCGCCCTGAAAATTATGAATCATTAACTTTAACTTAGCCAAATATTAATAATGCTTCTAATTAATTAATAAATTCATTTAATGTTTTCTTTCTTGGATTTAACTAACACATCCAAGGTGTAATTATCATAAGGCATATCTTTCAATTAACCAATCATTAACAGAAGGAATATTCTGATTCCCTCTATAATGAGAAAAGTTCACTATTGTTATTTTTTTTTAAATTGAAAACAAATAATATAATTGGAAATTTCGAAAAAGTCTGAAAATCAAAAGCTTAAGTTTCATACATATCAATTAAAAAAATAAGATCAGAAAAAAATAGGTAAATAATTAACTCTCTCTTATTTGACGTATCTCTCTCCTTATTAGAACTGCAGTGCGCCACAAGAAATGGTGATCCACACTGGCAAAAGTTTAATTTTGTGTTGTGAAATACCTGGAGTCAGTAATGTTGTTGATTCAATAATTACAAGGTGGAGGTGCAAAAACTAATTGAATACTACAGGTGAATAATTTGTTGGAATATTTGTAGTTAATTAAGCGATTCTGAAATGTGTTTGAAATCGATATTCAAAAATATATAAATACAAATTAAATCCAATCGAAAATTTTATATGGTAATTTTAAAAATAATTTCATGATTTTTATTTTGTGATCAGCAGTTGAAAAATCAAATCTTCATCATTATTTCGGAGAAAGATCTTTTCGATGAATAAAAATCATTTTTGACCAATATTTTTCTAAATCTTATCTTAAATTTTTATATATATAAAAATCGATATATATAATTGGGCTGATTGGTTATGTGTGATGTGGCAACAGAAAATATATATATATATATATATATATATATATATATATATATATATATATATATATATATATATATATATATATATATATATATATATATATATATTTTCTGTTGCCACATAACCAATCAGCCCAATCGGCCATTTTTTATTTATTTTTATTTTTTAAACTTTCCTTTTCCACTTCAGGAAAAATAGGGATTCCTAGAAAAAAAAAAAGAAATACTGTTGAGTAATAAGTACCGAGTACTATCGATTTTAAGATTACGCGCTCCAGTATCGCTAAAATATATCTTTTTGAGTATTTTTGACATTGAGGTCCATTATTGGGTTATTGGAGGCGCTTTTTATGAAAATGCTATCGATTTTATGACCCCGCGCTGAGGTATTATTTTAACTTTTTGGATAACCTCAATATTGAGGTCAAGAGTTATCGGAGGGGCTTTTTACGAATATACTGTTGATTCAAAGAATGCTTGCTGGTGTATCAATTAATTTTAACTATTCGGATTTCTTGGATATTAAGTTCCGTTTATATCTTATCGGGACGGGGGAGGAGGGAGCCGTATTTTTTTAAAATACTATCGATTCTAAGATACGCAAGCGCCCAATCTCCAATTTCTTTGATGTTAAAGTTCATTAATATGTAATGGGAGGTGTAAGTGGGATCAGCTTCATGTGGCTTATTGGAGTGCGTTGACAGGTTCAGGGAGCACGTGATAGGCCTCTCAGGATTTTATATATTATGGCCAAAAGCAAAGAACATATCTTATTTCATAATTGTATCTTCTAATCATTAATATTATACTTGGGAACTTGATAAAAAATATTTTAAAAAATGTTTATCAAGAAATGAGTCAAAATTCCTCAAAGAATCCATTATGATTTTCAATATGTCACAAATAAAATTTTCCACAAAGACCTTAATATTCCACATGTAGCAGATTTGGATCGAAATTTATACACCTCGACTAATTACAAACTCCATACCCAACCCACACAAACCCACCTATTGGGTAACCTGTCATTTCAATCTATTAGCAATAAATCACAGAGGAGTTTATAAGGAAGATTGCCATTTCCAAACATAAAATAGTCATTGCTGCTCCAATGAGTAGTTTTTCACACACCATAGTAATTTAATAATAGTCTGTCTAGCACATTTACTTATTGTATCTTTCTTACAGTTGTAAATAAATAAAAAATCAAGAAAGGAAAGCATGAATTTTTAAAATAAGTTTTTTTTCTGTTTGACGAAGGAGAAGAATTATTGAAAAATGAACAATAAATGTACAGATACATATTAAAAACTCACTCCATAGTTGCTGTGGTGAATATAAACGAGTACAAAATCCTGTCCTTATTAAATAATGACGTAACGACACTTCGGTATAATGTTAATTTGAACGTATTTTCCATAGTACTCAAAAACTCTTGAACATTCTCAAATGCTTCACCCGATCTGGAAATGATATTTAAGAGCATTGTTAATTTCAAAATAATAGCAATAACTAAAAATCAAAGAAATAAAAATAAAGGAACAAAATTATCAACTTATAATGATTTATTTAGATTACTTTTTTAATATTTTGTATTTATTTATTATATCTTTATCTTTTATTTTTAATTTAGAGGGTAGTCTTCACAGGAATTTCTATATTTATTAGTGAATAGGACATCCATTACTTGATTTATTTTTCACTTACTAACATATTTCATATATTTCGTTTTGGGGTCTTATCCCTATCATCAGAAGACCAATTTTTTCTATTAGTCCTGTTTGTCATATATTTCAATCTTACAATATCGTCATTGATTAATAAATAAAATAATAATGCTCACTATACATTTTTATAAGAGTGTCTACTACTGCTATCTAATTTGAGTGGGCTAATATATATTTTTCATAATTAATTAAGAAATAAGAGTAAGAAATCATTAATAAATAGAATTGTATGTAGAATCAATCTTTCTCAACACATACTCATAGCAGAGGTGCAATATCTTGCACCACTGCAGTAAGTATGTGTTGAGAAAGATTGAGTTTATTTACAATTTTATTTATTAATGATTTCTTACCCTTACTTCTTAATTAATAACGAAAAATATATGTAAGCCTTTCTATCTAGTCCACCATGGTTTGGGTTCAGGAGGGCATGAGAGTCTCAAATGGATTAGAGGTTTGAGATAAGGGGAGTCAGTTTAATCAAGGGAAAGGATTATTCATATTGCTATACAAGACAGAACTATATGAACTCATATGAATCATGATTGGAATATAATTATATAAGGAAATGTCTTTAGGGGGAAAGGAGTAGACCAATAGATCTTCTGAAAGTTTGATGAGGATCATTCGGTCCATTCCAAAACTGATTTGGGTGGAATTGCAAATCTTTACACAAATATAAGAAATATGATAGATACATAATGAAAGAACTAATTATTGTATCCAAACTAGTAATTTTAAAATACAAATTAAGAACTAGAAGAATGTCAAAAATAAAAGATAACACTAAGTATTGCTACATAGTGGGGACACATGTCAATTTATCCAAGGATAAGAATTGTGGCACATTAAAAATATGGTAGTTATAATAAGAATATTGGAAAATAAGTATAGAAAATTAAGACTAATAATAATAAAACTAATCTAATTACAGATAGTGTGACAAATTTATATATTTTTTTTTTGACGGAAAGGAAAGTTGACAAATGAAAGGTAAGGAAAAGAAACCAGGTGTCACTTTTTTAATGGATCAGAATGAAAAGGTTCATTTTTCCAAGGTACTAGAATGCGGGAAAAAACATGAGAGTCAGAAATATTAGCCATTGAAGTTTCATCATGGAAAAATAGACCAGGAGGTTCTGAATCGAGTGAAGAAGGCCAATGGAGTGTACCATCAGATCTCCAAAACTGTTATAGGCAAGCAAGAAGTAAGTAGAGATGCCAAAATATGAATTTTTAGTTCTCCTGTATGGATCAGAAAGTTGGACGGCCCTCGACAAGCACGTAAGTGGGATAACATCTGCAGAAATGAGATTCCTCCGTAGAATAGTTGGCAAGACCAGGAGAGACTGCGTCAGAAATGAAAGAGTTCGGGAGGATCTGGGTGTTAGATCAGTGCGCGACACCTTGCAAGAGCGGCAACTAAAATGGTATGGACACGTCTGTAGAATGGACGATAGCAGAAAAGTCAGGTGGTATTTGGAAGCTAGGCCAGAAGGAAGACCCTCGTGGTAGACCCAGAGGCATGTCCTCTGATTACATTGAAAAATTGGGGGCAGCTAGAGGACGCACCATCCCGGAGATGAGAAGATTAGCCAGGGACAGGGACCAGTGGGCTAGATGGACCGAGACTGCAACTCCACGCTTCACGGCACAAAGGAGGTAGAGGAAGAAGAAGAAGTTTCATCTGTACAGTAAAATTACAAACATGTTTTTTTCACACTCTTAACATCTTGGAAAAAGCACTTTTTCATTCTGATCTATTAAAAATATAATAAAAAAAGTGACACCTTGTTTTTCCCCCATATCCTTCAAATAAACTTAAGAGTTTAGGATAACCGAAACAAAAAATAATATGGATCGGTCACCCACCAAATCTGAATATAATAGGCAATACTATAAATGTAAGTAAATTTTTGAATATATTTATTGACATAATCATTGGTTAAAATATAGCACATGCTAATTTATGTATATAATAAAGTAAACAATATTTAATCACCAACCAATAATTAAAAGGTAGATATACATATAAGGTTAATGCTATGTAAAGACAAACAGATGATAATCTAAATGGTGATTGTACTGAAATGTATATCAGATGAATTACATGGTTTTAGATGAATGTTTTGAGAATGCACAATGCAGTCGGAAACGTAATAAGATAAATAAAATTTTTGGGAGTTTAAAGGGAGTTTAATTCAAAAACTTGCAGAAGAATATAATATATGAAAAATGGCTAAAAACCTTCTAGATAAAAATGTATTATAACTTTTTTTTGCCAAAGTATATGTCTTTTCTGTCTTTTTTTTTAAATGATTCATGGCTAATAAAAAAAATCGTTTTATAAATAATAATTATATAATTTCAAATTTTCTTTAGAATTTAACATTTTACTCAATCAATGCACGATATTTTTCTAGCGATTATCGGTGGTTATGGAATATTGATATTTTACATTCGATGTCCCAACCCTACATAAACCCAGAGGACACGAGTGATATTTCAGCGAATATGTAAGTATTAGCAGGAAATTGAAGAAATGTATTATGGATTGAAAGACTGATTAGATGAAAAATATGAACATAAATGTTAAGTTAATTAGTAATTATATTTACATACATAGAAACATTTTCAACAATCCCGTATCCAAGTGTAAAATAAATAAATATAATTGAAGAGCTACGGCTTTATATACTGAATACAAATTTATTATATCACTTACAACAGCTGATGCACAACGTTCTCATAAATTGTCATGAACCATTCTAATGAGAACTGGTACATTGGGTCAACCTGAGGTAAGTCAACAATAGTGTAGTAGAGGAAGGAACTGCGGTAGGCAATTGGTCTGTATATATCTTTCAGAGCGTCTATCTCTTTTCTTGCTAGTGCTGATTCTGCTTCCTTTTCTGCAATCTCCTTCGCTGTGTTCTGAAAATATTCAGTAATATTATTGAGGATATAAATTATTAATAATTCAATGAATACAATATCAATTGTTTCTATACGGTGTATCACTAGATTTAGAAAAATAATAATCAACTAGCTTTCTTAAAACTTATATTAATGCATTAAGTGAAGATTTTTTAACAAGCTTTATGCTAAACCCTTTATGCTAAATACTGTATCGGCAATATATCAAAAATTTAGTTTTAAAACAAAGCTTACCATAAAGTTAAGACATTAAAATTAAATAGGTATATCCGAACATAAAAATAATTTATCAACAAAAAAGTTAATTTAATTAATTTATGTAATGAAAACGACAAATGTATGTTTAGATTTTATAACGTTAGACGTTAGAGATAACTTAAAATGGATGGACTCAAGTCGAATACCGAAATTGATAGCGGAATGAAAGGCAGAAAGTAGAAGAAAGAGAGGAAGACCTCGAATACAATAGATAAATAAAGTAGATGAAAGCGTGGCCGGACATGGATTGACGGAAGAGGAGGCGATAGACAGAAAGAGAGGCTTTAGAAAAAAATTGATTGAGGAAAACTTCATACGTGAAGAAATCCTAAAAAAATGAATAAAAATGACTTTAATTTTGGGTATATTTCATGAAGTAATTTTTTTTATTTTTTTATTGTGTCTCATTCTATAACAAAGTCTAATGCCATGAAATTTTGCATTGTGATAATAATATTTAAAAAAAGTTTTGCACTGTTTTTATTAAGTTTTTTTAAGGGATAGTGACTAATATAAGACGATATAAAATAAAATTTTATGGATGAAATGACATAAAGAATGGATACTTAAAACAATAAATGGTTTGTCCTGAGGATGGGGAAATTCCCCGAAACGTCGATAATAACATATATAATGTAAAGATGTGATAATCGTTTTTAATAAAAAAGAAAGAAAATTTACTTCATGAAATATACCCAAAATTAAAATTATTAAAAAAAATATATATATTCTTCCATACTAAAAAATAACAGACTTGTTGATTATCTTTTTAGTAAAGAACACAACTTAATAATTCACCAAATGTATTTTAGGGAATCCAAACAATCACTTAAAAGGGTATAAAAATCACAATATAAAAAAAATCAATACTTAGGTGTTGGTATACAAATACATAGGTTGTAAATACAAGGACAATTTTTAGATTTAAAAATAAATGCATAAGCAACAAAAGTCAAACAAATAATTTTTATACGGCTATATTACCTTCGAGCGTTCCAAGATGGTAATAGTGTCAGGATGAGTTAGAAGGTCCTTCCTCTGCAGACAAGTCAAAATGTCCATTTCACACATCTCTAGTTGTGCTTTGTTCCTTGCTCCTTCCATAATCAAGTTTTTCCGTTTTTCATCCAAATCGGGACTGAAAAAAAGGTTAGGTGGAGTTCAAGTTTAATTATAATTATAAAATGCACAAATACGTTCTATTTTATATAGAATATTGACTTAATGACCTACTGGCAGTCCCTAGGCCATTAGAAACAAGTCCTTCTTCCTATGCTTGTCGAGTTTAATCATTTTGTAATTATTTATTTTTTAGAATTGTTTAAAAAAATTATGCTAATTCTATACAATATACAACAAGGTATACATAACAGTTTTAGTTATTGGTACTTTTTTTTTGTTGTAGTAAAAACAGTTTAACTTACTGCTTCATGGCAATGACTGTGCTGAGAATTTGATCGGTTAGTCCTTCAATAGTTAGTGTGAAATTAATCACAGTTAACTGGTTATAAATTTCTGGCATGAACTTGGGGTTCATTAACTTAGTAGTGACGAAGAACTGGAATTCGGGGTGTACTAATACAACATTATCTCCAAGGGCGATGAACCTGATGCTTCCTGAAAAAAAAAGAATCAATAAAAGTGTAAATATAACATCAGTGAGCATATGCTACTAAATATGTTTTTAAAAAATAAAAGTGATTTCAAGATTTTTCGAAAAAAATAAATAAAACGCTGTCAAATGGGACATATGCGAAATACCTTAACCACAGATGTTGCATCTGTTACTGGCTCAATATTTGGAAAGAAATGACAATCAAGAACCGTCAACTATTGAGATATATAAATAACAACAGAAGAAATAAAGACCAAAACTCAGGATGTGCAAACACCAGATCATGATTTAAAAAAAAAACATTTCTGTCGGCTACATAAGGAAAAATAAATGCAAACAACAAATACAAAAAAAATGTATAAGGGAAAACAAATTCAATATTTTAAGTATTTGTATATGTGATATGTTTGCATGAGCTATATGTTATAATAACCAAGCAAAAAAGTAGAAGACAAGGCAAATTCAATTACAATGGACCAGAAGGTCAAATCGGTATTCTAAGCAATAAACAATTTAGCAGATTGTCAAGCATAGTTTATAACAACAGGGCACTGCCCAACACATTACTATGCCGCTGTAGCGATGGCTTGTATTATGATTTACATCAAAACGACTACACTCCACGAACGGAATGTTCATTATCAGCAAACGACGAAAGGACGACCTTTACACAAATTTATCTCGGACGTTAATGTAGAAAAATATGAGAAAATAAAAGCGCCCATTATAAACCGTCACCTTTCTAAAAGAACATGGAGAATCCAAAAACTCGTTCGCAAATTTCTTCTAATATTGACTTCAATGATTTTTCGTTCAAACCAATTTATAATAATAAATTCACTGTTTCATTTTTAAGTGCCCACTCGAGAACAGTTTCATTGTTAATCATGAACGGATTACTATATGAAATAGAGTGCAGACATATAATATAGAATATACAAATAGAATATTTTTCTCTGCGAAAAAGAAAAACGAAAAAATGTTTTTTAACTTTGATTTGTTTGTGGGACATCTTGGCATTATGATTTTAGTAAAGTTGAAAGCAATCAAATAATGAACAATTTGAGACGATGATAGCATTGATCAGATGAATGTCTGCACCTTTCACATTGAACAACTAATCGATGTAATTTCTGAAAAAATTACTGGTGAGTACTGCACTTCTTCATATCCTCCCCAAGACATTTTGGATATTTAGTTTTTGTATCCCGAATTCACTTCTGTAAGTCAAGAATAGTAGTTACAGAGCACTGTTTTCTTAAAAAACTAATGTGCGATTCAAAATTTAATAAGAGATAAAAATCGTGTACTACGAGAAATTTAGTCGTAGATATTTAAGGAACCAACTGGAATAAACAGGAATGCCTGTCGGAGGCCTTACCAAATATTGATTTAAAAAATAAAGTGCATGTTTATGCTTACCTTCATCGAAAAACTGTTGTTTGATTAATGGATCTAAAGCCCCATCAATAGTTTCTCCTACATCCTCAAGCAATAAAGTATTTCCTGCCTGTAAGGCACGCTCAATCAAAGGCATATAGTTTCTGGACAATCTTATAACGATGAGATTATCTGCGTAAGTTTTCTTAATCCATTTGTTAGCCTGGGATTGTGGGTCTATTAGTAAGCAGTACCTGAAATAAAGAGGTAAATAGGAAAGATCCGCTTCAGTACTTCGAGCCTTATATAACATAAGTACGGAAAGTATTGATTGAATGATCATTTGAAGGACTCAGGGAATCTTGCCAATTTAGGGGCGTTGATTTCTTTAAAAGCTTATTTTCTATATTTATCAGGTAAGAAATCAATAACTTGCCAAATAACTGTTGTTGACTATGCTCTCCGAGGGGATTAAGTAATTAAGTATTGGGGATTAATAAGTATAAGAAAATCTACAACAGATTTTTCTATTCCTCATTACTATAAAAAGCAGGCCCTGAAGACTTAGGCTTACAGTGTGGGCCGAAACTTAGGATTTCATTAGATGAAACTATTTTTGTTTAATTGTGACCACAATCCTGTTCATCTTCTCATAATTTTTTTTTTTCAAGAAATAAGTACGCTAATAATAAGTTTTTTCATGAGAAATGGAGTGAGGCTGTTTATAATCCGTAATCCGGCACCAAGGTCTAATAGCTCTGTTATTTTAAGGCAGTTTTTCCCAAAGTGGGGTTCACGTACCACCAGGGATACGCAGGTGGAAATATGCTGCAATGGACCGGACTTTGAACATAAAAAAAATAATTAAAAAAACTTCGTTACTTGTTCGGCAGTAAGTATTTTGCCGTCATAAGATAAATGGCCCTAACTCCTAATAATTTATTTTAAATACATTTTTGTATTGTACGTGAATTGCTCTAAAAACTACACCTTTTTATAACGTTAGAAAGCCCTAAATACAATGGTTAGATCCTAATTATTGATTTTAGGGCTTTCTGATGTTATAAAAAGGAATAGTTTTTAGAGCAATTCGGGCACTATACAAAAATGTATTTAAAATAAATTATTTGGAGTTAGGACCATTTATCTTATGACGGCAGTATTGGTGGTTTTCACATCTATGTTAAATTACTTTTCAGCACTTGTAGGCATTAAATCAAATAGGAAAAATTAATATATTCTGATTGTTATTAAAACAATTTATATATTTTTTGATGAGGGTCGCTCAATGTTACCAACTATAAACAGGGTAACGCAGATGTCGAAAGTTTAGAAAACACTGCTTTAAGGTAATAGTTAGATCATTACTTAAGATTAAAATAAAGGGACGCTAAATAACGAAGTAGTAATATGATTTCCGCAGATATATTATTGTTTTTTAATAAACAAATAGATGATCATTTCCAAATCTATAGAAGTGAAAGTGGACCATTTCGCAAAAACTTAGACATTTCAGAACATATTAATTTTTAAAGGATTTCATCTTCATTAAAAATTAAATTTAATGCAATAGGATTTTTTTTTAAAATTATATAGCTATAAAAAAGTGTCTTTACTTACTTTAGTGTTGAATCTAATATAACTGCATTATCAACTGAAAAGGGATCATTTGGTAGCCCATTCATTACCCATCTCATAATGGTCAGTTCTGAGCTCAAAATCTGGTTAAATTGGAAATCATTTGAATAAGGCATCCCCAGTTCTGATAGCTTTGTCATCCAGTTAGCGATCAAACGTTCCCTGTAACATTTACATTTTTACCGCTTAATCAATATCTGGAGTACACATTAGATATTCTTTAAAATAACTTTATAACTTCCATTAAAATACACAAACACACACACAGTGGGAGTCTGACAACCATACGTGGTGCGTCCCCAGGTGGCGGATAAGGGAGTGCTCGCTAGATATAGAGGGCAGAAGGGAAATAAGATACCTCCCGCGGACCAAACAGACTAAAGGAAGGAACGCCGAATAACAAACCAAACATGGCTAAAAAATAATCCAGTCAGCACATGACGAACCTTACGGTGCAGGGGGTCGGATCCCCAGTACCGGCGTCTGTTAGGAGCGAGAAAGCGGGCTCCGGGACGTCGTTATCCAACGTCCGCAGTGCTGCAGTAGTGGATCACTTGGCGACTGTAACATCTAAAACTTCAAGTGAAGAAAGAAGAAGGGAGCTGTGGGAACTGCTAGGAGACAAAATTTGCAAATTTAACGAGTTTGCCACAGCCTGATGAAAGCATACGTGAGTTCATTCCGTATGCTGCATGAACAGATATCCGGAATAGACGAAAATGAAATCCCTTCGGTTGTACACAGACAGCAGTGGTAGTACTGCCTACTGACCTGGGGATAAAAGCTATGGAAATGGGTAGTAGTCGGGTTGGCTGGATAAGTAGCCGGGTGAGGGAAAAAATTTCCCTCCAGAGATTCTTCCGATGCTTCGTCTATGGTCACTTGGCGTGGCATTGCAAAGGACCCGACAGAACAAAGCTCTGTCTGCGATGTGGCGAAGAAGGCCATGCAGCAAAAGGGTGTACTGCCGAACTACGTTGCCTTATATGCGTTGAAGGAAGAAATCGCAAGCACACAACTGGTAGCTTTAGTTTCCCAGTCTACCAGCGAGCTGTGGAAGCAGCGACTAAGCGCGGAAAATGAGGTTTTTGCACATGAACCTTAATCACTGCGAAGCTGCCCAGGACCTATGCTGACAAACGATCAGTGAAAAGAACATTGACATTGCTGTGCTACGCGAGCAGTATGTCGATGGGCACTGTTGCTGGATAAAAGACATGAAGGACGAGCTGGTATTAGGGTCAGAAAAGACAACTTCATTCAGAAAGTTCAAACAACTCAGAGAAAAGGATTTGTATGGGCCAAAGTTGGAGACATCTACATTTGTAGTATCTACGCATCACCGAGCGCATCTAATGAAGAATTTGAGGAACTGCTGGACTGCATTGTGCAGGAATTGCAAGGTTATTATCCCCTCATCATCGCAGGAGATTTTAATGCATGGGCTACTGCAGGGGGGGAGCAGGGAGACCAACAGGAGGAGAATATGTCTTCTTGACACATTCGCTGAGCTCGATGTTGTTCTCCTTAACACTGGATCAACCTCGACGTTCTCAAAAAATGGTAGTACATCGATAGTTGACCTGACTTGTGCAAGAGCAATCCTTGCTTGTAGCGACTAAAATTGGCATGTCAGTGATCACTATACTCATAGTGATCATCAGGATATCTGGTTTGAAGTTATTGCCCCAGGTCCTGTAAGAAAAAAGGTTAAACCGCAGCCAGCAGGGTGGAACTACCGATCCTTCGACAGAGATTCCTTTGTTACTCTGATGGAGGGAAAACTTGGCGTATTGGGATCAGTTGAAGAGAGGATTATTCAACTTATGCAGTTTATTACTGATGCCTGTGATGCGTCAATGACGAGGACTTCTGGTAGAAATCGTCAAATGACAGTGTACTGGTGGAGTGAGGAGATAGCTGTTCTACGACGAACATGCCTTCGTACCAGAAGATTAGCCCGGCGAGCGAGAGGTCGTCTGATTTACGGTGATCGGAGACAGGAGTATAAAGGAGCTAAAAAGAACCTTGTCAAGGCAATAAAGGAGAGTAAACGCAAGATATCTCGGTGTGCAGATCGACGCCAGTCTTCGGTTTGATGAACATCTGCACATAGTTAGCAGTAAAGCAGTCCGAGTGATGCACTGCCTCGGATTATGCCAAATATCGGAGACCTAAAGGAAGTAGGAGAAGGATTCTGGCTACTGTGACTAGTTCTACATTTTTGTATACAGCGCCGATCTGGAAGGAAGCCAATCTAGTAAATTCATATACCCGCAAGGCTATTAGTGTTTATCGAAGAAGCGCCCTGCGAGCCGCTCGAGCGTTACGCATTGTGTCCTATGACTCAGTGTGTGTTATTGCCAACATGACTTCGATTAACCTTCTGACAGGGGAACGGAACCGAATATTCCGACGAAGAAGAGAAGATTTAGATAGTCACTGGTCCATGGTAACGGAACAAGAGAGAAATTATACTCTTGAAAGATGGCAGAGACGCAGGAATGTCTCATCCTCAGGAGGATGGACCCACCGCCGGATTCCTGACATTGCAGCCATGGATATCACGGAAACATGGAGAGTTTGATTATTATCTAACCCAGATGCTTACTGGGCATGGTTGCTTCAGGGCCTACTTAGCTCGCTTCAAGCTGGAGGATCAATCATCGTGCCCTACATGCGCCAGTGTGGATGAAACAGCGGAGCATGCGTTCTTCTGTTGCCCATGCTTTGCTAAAGAAAAGGAAGAGGTAGATAGGAACCTTAGACAGAAGTCCCTTCCGGAAAACTTAGTCGCTCTAATGATGGCCAGGCTGGAGAACTGAAGCGCTGTTGCAGACTAAGCAGCGCGTATCGGCAGGTAGCTCAGACCACAGGAGCGAGAGAGGAGATGCCAGGCAATGGCTTAATAAAAGGTCCAATGAAGAAGTAGGTGCATGGCCTTCCTGCCCCCCGCGAAGTAATGCTTGACAGCAGTTCCACACGGGGATAGGGAGGTTGTTTTTTAGTGAGTAGGAATCTCACACTGTTGTGGAAGTTTAATCACGCATCGTATTATGAAAGATTTTTCTCCTACCCTTATAAAAAAAACAAAAAAAAAACACGCACGCACCCTCAAGTGCACAAACATGCGCATAGAGACGCACACACGTATATGGAATGAGTTTCACCTACACTTGGTTGAGGCTGGTTTATTCACAAGATACCATATATTACTACATAACAGTTTTTTTATTTTTGGAGGGGGAACATAATACCACTAAAATATGTAATCAAAACTTGAAAGTTTGCTAAATTCTATAGGATGCATATATTCCTCCTATATATATATATATATATATATATATATATATATATATATATATATATATATATATATATATATATATATATATATATATATATGAGTTACTATATTTGCATGGTAATAGAAATAGAAAACACAAATTATTTTGGTACCATGTCCCTTAAGAATAACGAAGTATAAAAAATAAAGATTATCTAATACGTCTTTTTGCATGCAAAAGACCTATTAGATAAGATATTAAATATATACATAGTTATCAATAAATATTAAAAAAAAAGGAGGAATAGTAGAACAATATCTTCTTATAGAAAAAATGTATATCTATTGTATAAAATATTTTAAATAAATACACATAATCATGTAGTAGGAAAAAAAAGAAAACGATAGTAATCTATATACAAAAATGTATATGGGGAATAAACCCCATTAAGCTTGCATTATAAATGTAGATGAAAACAATAAAAAAAACAGAGTAACATAAAAAAGAAAAAAATTCTTGTAATATACATTGAGGAAAAAAACAATATGCGAGAGAACTGAAATGAAATATATGTTCATAAAAAATCTAATGAACAGAACCAAATCATTGTCATAGATAGGGCAGGTGTGGGTAAAAGTACGCAATTTTGTTATTTTTTTTTTATATTTAGAACAATTGTTCATCTATTTCCTCAATATTTTTCATGAAATATGTACATTGCGATCTTCACTACAACCTGCCCAAGAGCCGCTTCCATTGGGGAATTATCAACAGAGATATTGCAATTTTTCTAAACCCTTCCATTCGAACTTTGACCCCATACGATGGTCATTAAAATTGAAATATACTTTTAATTTATGTCTGTTTTCAGTAATAACTGTCTTCTTCTGTCCCTTGGAATCGGTATGTGTTTGGGAGTCGTTTGTAAAACACTCCATCCTGATAAAAATAATTAATTTTGAAAACATAAAACCGAAATTAATCCATGGTTTTCCCTTGTATCTTTACGGCAACAAAGTTCCCTTTCTGGAGCAGGGGAGAGCCATCATCAACCCTTTTATCATCCTAATCAAATTCAGAGAAGCCTATATTAAATTCAGAGCTAATCTTGCGGTACTTCGGTGGAGGTATGTATATTGTAAGCGATAAACCGCTGTATAGTGGGGTAAAAACACGCTCATGGGTGAAGCAGGCAAGCATCTCCTGACTCGTGGGTTGTCTGTAGTAATCAAATCAAACATTGGAGTTTGTATGATGAATTAAAAAGCAAAATTCATCACTATCAAAAGGAAAAAAATGAAAACGAAAACTCTAGTCAGTATCTCAAAATGGTTAGATGAATTTTTGAATATATTATACCAAAACTGCTAAATAGTGATTTACATCATTTTTGTGGCTCTCAGCTAAAGTAACACTATGGAATTTCCGTTTCAAAACTCACACTGAAGCAACTTAAAGACTGGTTGCGGGCTCATGAAACTATGTTTATTTATTTAAAACACCACTGCCGACACCAAATGTAATAATCATGTTTTTGTATCGGTTTCAAACTATATATATATATATATATATATATACACACACATACATACACAGAGTTATTAGGTAATCAATGTAATAAATTACCTCAGATCGCTCGATAAAGGCCCTAAATAGGTGATAATACCGCAACTGATTAGCACGTTTCCTGGCAGTTTGTCTAACTTTTCCTGATTCTCTGCTTCCAGTTGCTTCCAGCGAACCTGTTCTCCTCCAAGGCTCTCTGAAAATAAAATATTATGTCAGTTTGAAACCGATACAAAAACATGATTATTCTAATTCTTGATTTATTATTTTGTTTTGAAATAGAACTGAAATTAATTAACACTGAAATTCGAGGTAGCAAAGTTGAAATTCGTAATGAGCACCCTAAAAAAAATAGAGCAAATTTTCAGAACTTCTCCAATACTTTCCACCGATATCCCTCTCTGGTCCCCATTTGACTGGACCCCATTAGACTAATAGCAGATGCTCCTCAACGATGCCCCGGACGATAAAAAATATGGAGTACATAATTGTAAATAATTAACAATTAAATAAAAATCTAAAAAATTTACTCATGTTTAATTTAGTATTGGTTTATGCTGCTAAAGAACAATGAGGGAAAAAACGAACAAAGATTTTTTTTTTACGGGTTTGCAATTTTTTAAAAATATTTACGGAAAAATATTGGTGGTAAAAATAATGTGGTAATTAAGTTGAAATTCGTAATCAGTACATTAAAAAACACAAACGAGCAAATTTTCAGAACTTCTCCAAAACTTTGCTCCGGGACCCCTTTCTGGTCCCCAGTTGATTGAACCAAATAATGTGAAGCTTTATAACTTAAATCTGAAGAAAATGTTGTTTTTAATTTCCATTAAGTACTGTATTTATTGCTTAAGATGATACTATTTTACCAAAGTGCTAAATATGCTAATAGAAAAATTCTTCCTCCCTTTGTTTAACCCCCAAATTCTAAATAGCCCAGCTGCAACATGAGGGTATAAGATAATTATTTTTCAAAAAATAGCACGCTAAGCTTACTTATGATAAAAGTGGCCTTTTCAAGTTTAATTGAACAGATTTCCAATTCGTGTGTCAAGTTAAGTTGATTTGCATCTGCTTCTGCTTTTGCAGCCTCTAGAGCGTTCAATCTTTCTTGTAGATTCTCTAATATAGCCTGTTTTTCGCGAAGCCTGTCTAAAACTTCTTTTAATGCTGCTTCTGCTTTTTCCAAGACAGCTTTCTTCGGGGCGACAGCCTGAAATATTTTTTTAATAATTACTAATTTAGTCTCCAATTTAGTTGTATTTTTTAAATAAGCTTTTTTATTTTATACATTTATACAAATTATCTCAAAAAATTAAAATTCAGATACAAATGATGATCTTATTATGATTAACAAATTTTATTACCTTCATAATGGTATCGTATTTATCAAGGGCAATGATCCATTTGCATATGCCTCGTGCTGCCCGAGATGCTTTTGCAACAATGCTAGGTACGAAATATTTGTTTGATAAGTAATCTAGCCGTACTTTATTAATGCGTTCAGGAGGAATATGATCTTTGTCAAACTCTTTCAATTTTTGAAGAAATTGGATATCTCCAAGGAGTCGCTTACTAGGTGGCCAAAAGTCTTCCATCTGAAAATAAAAAGTAACTATTGATATTCTGTTAAGAAGGTGCGTGAATCAAAGGAATAAGTTAGGTTCTTAGATTATATAAATTTTAGAATTTCACACTTTCTTGGCTCTAAAGAAATATTCACTTACCCTGAATATCCTATGCATATAGATGGAGGATCGAAATATCTGAAAATGAAACAATAAAATAGCTTACGAAAGGAGTTAAAAACCTGTTTCTGACCTACAACCATATTTTACGAGTGAAATCTTTTATATACGTTTTGTATATAAAGGGGAGGTCGGGGTGGCCGACGGGTTAACGCGCTTGCAAGTGCACCTACTCACAAGCCCAAAGGTTGTGAGTTCGAATCCCGGTGCCGGCGCTACTTTAATTTAATTAATTAATAATTCAAGCAATTTATCACCCCTCCTACCCCGGGTATGTGAGGCCCGTCAGTCTACTGGAGACAACTCCCCAAGGCCGGGCGTAGGAGTGATGACCCTACCCCGTGTACCTAAATTGCGAATCGCGGTGTGGTTTTCCGGGACGTAAAATAGCCACCTGAAGGTTTGGTCCATGGACGGGGAAAGAAATATAGGTCCGAACATCCATAATCCGTGGATCTTGACCGGTTTGTCACTGTCCTTGAGCCCAAGTGAGTCGGTGGGAAGGACACTGCCGAATTGGTCCCAATGGGACCCGTTATGGAGCTATGGATAGCCTGCCGTTCCACCAGGTTCGTACCAACGTGAGGATGGATGACCACATCTAGGCTGTCTGTTCTCCCGTAAGCAAGACATGTACTTATGAATACCACATCGCGTGGCCAAAGATCTCCATGGTCTATAGTGTCGACCGAAAAAAAAAAAAAAAATATATATATATATATATATATATATATATATATATATATATATATATATATTTGTTATAAGTACTAAAACTTTTTTTAAAGACATTTATTTGAAGTATAAAATAAAATTCAACATAAAAAACAGGGTGAAGAGTGGCGTGGAGACGGGCCAAAGATAGACTAAAGACAATGTTACAAAGTAGTGAGGGTTTATAAACAATTTGGATTGCGGGTTTATTGCTCTGACCTATGAAGGAGCAATCCAGATCCAAATCACTCGAAAGCTAAAAAAAATCATTGCTGAAGTCGTGAAAAAAAAAAAGTGCTATTAACTTTTCTAGATGAGCTCGGATTCTGAGCTTAAAAAAGAATGCATAGGTCTAGAATATGGTTTTCTTGATTTTAAGGGTAAAGCTATTAAAAAAATTAAATATCCAGTGTTGTTTCCGTTCTTACTATAATATATGTATACCGCTGGCTTGAAACAAGAGTGCCACAATACGAAAATTTTTGTTTTTGTTTTTGTTTTGCTTGGAGAATTTATATTTCTTTTAGAAAATAATGTCAGATTTTTAGTTTTAATATTTAACGTAATAATTTAACAAACTATAGCGCATTTCATTTTTAAATAATAATAAACATACGTTATAATATTTATTTATCAATCTTATGATTTTCGGATATTTTCTTCAAATTTTATAAGCTTCGATGTAAAAATTTAACCCAACGTTCTTTAAAACTAGACATTGCTAAAGTTTGCTTCTCAGCAGAGAAATAAGAATCTTTATTTTAAATAATTAATTAATTCTGAGCAGAAACAAACACATTGCAAAAATATGCAGTTAGATCGAGGAAGAACCCTAAAATGTGCCTAACGACATCACAGTGGTTCAGAAACCCTGAATTCGTGGCCAAAAGTCATAATACGTTTTCTAAGCTTCAAAACTTATCCTATAGGGATTTAATTAATTATTTTGTACCATTATTTATTCCTCACAACATTTTGGTTGGTGTTGGGAACGAAGGGGGTTCTGTAATTAATTTTTTTATGACTAATTAAACAATTTAACAATATTTACTAAATAAACTAAATACTAGGTATTGTACAGTACAACGATACAAAATAAAAGACTTAGTCACTCTCTAAATCGGAATCGCTGTGAAGACTTCTATATGATTCCTTGAGATTTGATATGAGACGGAGAATTCATATTTTTTCGATACTCACACAGTTTGGATGTAATTTACTTCCCATCATTCTTACTCGATTTGTCAATATCAACTTATGTCGACTTCGAGAAGGAGCTGCAATCACACGGTCTAATCCTTTCATGCTTTGACAAGTGTTTAGTATTATCTGGTTAATATGGAACACTTTAAAAGTGTACGCTACAATAAAATAATTTTTTGATTTTTTGCCAAGAAATGAGGGTCTCTGAACTAATGTGCCATGGCTGGAAACCTTGTCGCGGATCTTATAAGAAAAAACAAGAGAGCAATTGATACTTTAATGGACGAGATAAGTGGACACTCAATGCCAATCTACCTAACTGTCTTAAGCCAATATCGCCACCAACACTATTGTCAAATTTATTTTTTATTATACAAATTATTGAAATAAAAAATTAATTAATTGAAATGATAAACAACGATATTGAAAACAAATCTGTTTTCTCCATTCAAAAAAATATATTTTTATGATGGTATCAGCTTTAGTTATTTGATGTTTTACTAAAATAATCATAGTTATTTGATATTTTACTTAAAAAATCTGTCAGACGTGATGAAATACTATTTTATGTCTTCAATAAACTATTATAATACTATGACTCACCATGTGACCAGGTCGCATTGGATCTGGAACCCTGTCCGGCCTTATTCCTAGCATCACACAAGCTCCAGCCATCACAACCTTCACCGCTTCTGGTGGTCTTGACATTGATTTCAGCAAAGTCAAGTCGGCTTTCTTGACTGTGTCTAAGGCCTTGATGGCATCTGTAAATTAATAAAAAAAATGGCTGTATTCTTCGGAATACAATAAGTAATTAATAACTTCAATCTCATAATAATAATTTTTCTTTATATGTATTTTTATTTTTGGGTAGTATTTTATGAAGTAATTTTCTTCCTCTAATTTTCCGTTTTATTTAAAAACTTTTTAAAATAATTATATCACTTATTTTTCGACGTTTTGGAGAATTTTCCCAACTCCCAGACAACAATTTTATGCATTATTCCTTAATATTATAATTTTCAATCCATAAATTTATTTTGTCTTAACCGTATTAGTCACTACTATTTTTTTTAAACTAATAAAAAGAGTGTACATACGTACTCTGCGTATCAATGTTACCATGTATGTACAGTATGTATGAACACTCTTGTTATTAGTTCTTTAAAATAATATTGACTAATACAAATAAGACGAAATAAATTTATGGATTTTAAAAAATGAAAAACAGAGTGGAGAAATGAAAATTATAATATTAAGTAATAATGCATAGGATTGTTGTCCTAAAGAGGGGGAAGTTCCCCGAAACATCGAAAAATATGTGATTAAAGTTTTTAAATAAAACAGAAAATTACTTCATAAAATACTACAAAAAATTCAATTAAAAATTCTTCCAAAAAAAATGTATTTTTATATTTTAAAAGCTTCCTTAAAAAAACTTTTAAAATTCACTTTTCCTATATATTTTTAATGAATAATAATTAATAAACTTTTTCTTGAGTACTAAATTGTCCAGTAAAAGTTCTACCCAAGGAAAATTTATGGAGAGATTAATTAATACTATTACATTACTGTAGAGACCCTTGTTAGTACGAACTCGGTGGGAGACCGAATTCTCCAGTTCGTGTTTAACAAATTTTACTTTAAGACTTAAATTTTCGTTTCTTATCCAATTGACTAAAAGTTTCTCTACATATATTTTTTCTCATGTATTCATTTTTTTAAACAACTAATCTCACAATTTACACATCCATTTATATACATGTAATATCGAAATGATGATCAAAATTGAAATTATCTAAAATTCATACTTGTACTTTTTGAAAAAATGTATAGTGCGTTAAATGCATGCAAAATATCATATCTTGATGTCGTTTCAATCTCTTCTGCACTGTCCTCTTTTATTGAGTCATCGTTATCAAAGTTATCGTAAAATCCATAAAGCTAAATGCTGTTACTTATAGAACCCATAGTTACTCCGTAGTTATTTAAAAATAAAATTTAATAGAACATTTTAATTTTTTTACACAAACGGATATTTGTGTACAGTTCTTTTGAAAATGAATGTAAAGGAAGAAGGTGTCAGAGCTAACTACGTCGCTGGTGAAGGTTTGCCAATTGTTTACTAAATATTCGTACAATGAATAAGTTCGTGTTAGCCGAAAATTTAAATTTCCAGTTGCCTAAAATTGTTCGAGATTCGTGTTAACTGAGGATTTCTACAAACATAGGCCTGGAAATGCATTTTTTTCAGGGCTAAGAAATTAGTTCGTGTTATCCGACGTTTCGTGCTAATGATAGATCGTACAAACCAACGCCCTGCCAGAAGATCTCAGAATTTCCAAATTTTCGTATAAATAGTAAAAATTCAATATTTTTTTTCTCTAACTCAGAGTTCGTTACCGCTGGTGGTATTATCGGCCATCCTTCCAGAAGGACAGAAAAGCGTCTATGCAATCGTAAAGATGAGTCCTACCAGCAGAACTTCGTATCCTTCCGGCAGTACACTGTGCCTTCTATGATTAACAGAGTTCGAGATAGCAAGGGATTATTGAATTAAGAAAATGTAGTAGATAGAAGTCTTATAATGGGAACCTGAAAATTCAAATTATTCAAATACTAACTGGATTTCAGTGGGTGATTTTAAAAAAGACCAACAGTAATGTAAAAGAGCTAGTAATTTTTAAAATGAGTGTGTGAATTGAGACGAAAAGTGATTGTAAAACCTGCTCATTATATTCTAACTAATTGACAAATGAAAGAATTACTTATCTAAAAAGAATGTGATGACTAATTTTTAACAAAAGTACCTTCTACTATGGGCAACAAGAGCTGAAGGTCTGCTTCGCATTCTTTCTTACACCGTTCCGCTTCTTCAGCCTGTTTCATGACCACCTCTTCCTCTTGTTTTATTAAAGCTGCAGTTTCTTCGACTCCGTGCTGTTCAAAGACCATTTGCATAATCATCTCCGATACCATTCGGGCATTTGCCGCAATGGCTGGCATCAAGGCATCTAGATCCTGTTGCATTTGGATCACCTAAAAATTATAACAGATATAAATATTTTTATATAAATATAAATATTCACACATATTATGTCACAAAATATGTCATTTATTTTCCATTAAACATAAAACACTACACGTACAGCACACAAACGTACATCAGTAGCAAACAAAACATATCAGAAGGAATAATTACAGAGCAAGAACAATATGTAGCTTACTACTTTAGAGTACCGATTATTAATTATAATTACTTGTGCTTCAGCAAACTTCAATTTCTGTCGCCCGTTTACGTAACGCAGCACTGTTTGTTCAACTTCAGCTCTAGTTTTCTCAAAAACTACTATGTAGCTGTTTATCAAGTCAATATATGACTTACAGGTGTAATAGACTACTCGATTGGTTTTATTGTAAAATTCTGTCTTGGCTTCCCTGAAAACAGAAAAAATAATAGTTTAGAATAAATTTAAAATTATTTGCGGATTTAAAATCGACAATTATTTGATCGTATTTTCCCCGGAAATGATATTTGCACTGAATCGAAGGTCATAGAAGGGGTGCACTTTAAATCCGTTTCATAAGCCCTCGAACACGGTTTAGGGGGCTCTATATATATATATATATATATATATATATATATATATATATATATATATATATATATATATATATATATATATATATATATATATATTCCGCTACATTTGATCAGTTCCAGCTGGCCCCTTTAGTTCAAATGAGCTGAAATTCGATATGTACACCATAGACATGGGTATAGATTTTAGTAAAACATTCGCGTTTTTTAAGGTATTGCCTCTTCAGTCGCTTCGAATTGAGGTAAAGGGTTGAAACTTTGTATGTGAATTGAGTTGATGCTAGAGAAGTGCCTTTTGGAGGTCTCCACTTTTTCATCCCACCTTCGCCATTTCGATATTTTCAATGTTTTATTTTAGTGAAAATAAGACCTTAATGACAGAGCTCTGCTGCTCACGCTTTTTTTAAAGTTATTTTTTTAATATTTAGATAAACATAAAAACACAAACTTTACGCTCATAGAATAATATTTTTAAAGATAAAAATAAAATTCAATGAAACGCAATGTGAGGATTGAATAAAATAGTATTCAATAATATAAAATGATTTTCTCTCTGGTGGTACTAGGATATAAAATACTAGGATTAAAAAGTAGTCATCCAGTTTAGAAAAACAAAATTAAGGTTAATACAAATCATTGCTGAATAGCGTATATCTATGCTTCTATTACTAACAGTAGCAACTGATTCATTAAGCCCTGTCTTTTTTATAGGTGTATTAAACCATGGATTCGTTATTGTTTTTGTCTGTAAGATAATAATATTATGAACTCACTTGGCTGTTACATGGAAATGCTTGAAGATTTCAACTGCACCTTCTTTTAATTCAGATTCTAGATCAAGGTATTCCAAAGACCGTCGAGCAATGCTTTCCAGTGCCTCCTCGGGCCAATCCTGAAAATAATTATTGGGTTTATAATGACAAGGAAATGCGATTTAAAATTATTCGCAGAAGTTATTGAATAAGTTAATAAAAAGTTAAAATTAAAAGTAGATTAGTTAAAAAGATCTTATCAGTTATATTCATAAATTATTTAGAACTCTTTTTCACAACATTTCTAATATACGCATATTCCATACAATACAGGGTGTCCAATCAGCTCAAATACTTCTCACGGTCAAACGGTTGATCTAATAAAAAAATCCCAGGGGTAAAAGTCGTTGGTCTATTTCTATAGTTTCACCAACTACTATTGCATTTTAACTATGACGCGAAACGTGCGGTTGACGCGCGGCGAAAACTTGAGGTTGGCAGATAGCTCCTATTTTTTTAATACGCCCATTTATATTCATTAAAAAAATATGAAAGACTCCGCAAATTTCGATATCTTCAAGGATTTGAACTATTTTAGAATCTTGTATTCTGAACGTTATTATTATTTTGCAAGCAGTTCATAAACAGGATTCTTGAACAGATGATAAATTATTTTAATGTATTTTTTCATCTTCTTTCTATTAAAAATATTGACAAGCCTATAGGTGCAGCATTTTTTTTCGATAAATACAAAAAAAAGTAATTTCTGAAATGATTTTTCCACAATTATGAAAGGGAAACTGATTGTATGAATCTTTGGGATTAATTTTTAAGGAGGTGAATCCTGTTTGTTTATGATAGTATCCATTTGCAGTTAATTGTTTATACGTTCAAATCTATCTCCAAGATACGGCGCCATACAGATCAAGTAAAAGTTTTGATCAGATTAAGGTGCTCGTAGAAGCGATAGTTCTCAGATGAATTTTTTTTATATGTAAATTGTCTATGAATATTTTCATACTTTATTATTATTATTACTAATGAAGTTTATATTTATATTGTTAAATTAATAAACATTTTGAATCCATACAATAAATTTCCCTTTCATAATTTTCGAAAAATCATTTCAGACATTACTTTTTTGTGTTTTTCAGAATAAATATTGCACCTACAGACATGTCAATCTTTTTGATCGAAATCAGATGAAAAAATACATAAAAATGACGCAAGGTGCCTGAAAAATAATAATGGCGTTTAGAATATAAGATACTAAAATGATGCAAATACTTCAATTTTGAAGACGTCGAAATGTGGTTTGCGGGGTCTTTCATGAATTTTATTGACTATAAATGAGCGTATTAAAAAGTAGGTGTTATCGGCAACTTCAATTGTTTCCTGCGCGTCAAGGTTTAAAAGCAATAGTGGATCTTGAAACTATAAAAGTAAACCTACATCGTATTCCTGTAGAATTTTTGGATTAGATCATCCGTTTGACCGTGAGAAGTGTTTGAGCCGATTTATATTGGACACCCTGTATATCTGCAGCAACGTTGAATAAGTTGTTAAGTCGAAAATTACAACTTTCCAAGAAAGGAGTCTCAAAATTTTAGTAAAGTGAGACTTTATAGAAATCTTTAAACCCAGGGATGAACCTAACTCATTTTCGCCATAGATCGATTTAACTACGTACTCAAAATTGGTACAGATATAAAATTGTAAATTAATTTTAAACAAGTATTATAGTGAAAGCAGTTTACCTCGAACCAATCGATTGTGCAGCAATTTACTAGTGTTGGGTAAACTCTGATTCTACGTCTAAAAGCTTCTCCTATTGGACTGAAACACAGCAGTAGGTGCAAATTTCTCTTGCATCTATCTCGAAAAAACGAATAGATCCGGTAACGTGGGTAATTCGCATGTCTGTCCCCACCTTGTGCTGCATTTCTTACACTCTGTAAATTAATAAAAATTTAAATTATCAATTTCAAATTTACCCATAACTTCAATGGTATATTTAGTATATTTTTTTTATTATGCAGCTATAAGTGTTGCCCATTAAAAATAAGGAGATATGAATATTAATAAATATATTATATGTGTGATAACTAGTAAGAACTTAATAATAATAAATAATCAAAATTTAAAATAAATTTGCAGTATACTACAAATCACTAATTATAAAACATTTCTATGTTATAACATAAATCATCATAATAGATGTAGCACATTACTGTAAATTTATTCCATTGGCAGTAATGTTCTGCATTAAATTATCTTATGCAAGTAAGCTAGTTAAATAATTAAGAGAGATAAGTTCTGCACAGGTAATATAGCATAATAAAACAGGAGAATCAATAAATGAGAAGTAATAAGGAAATAAATGATTTCTATAACTTATCTGGCAATCTCTCCATTTTACACTGATTGGGGGATACCAGAATGCAAAAGATGACCATGGAGATATTACCGAAAGAAAAAGAAGAATTTATAGACCAAGTCATTGATGGAAAGAGAATGTGAAAGCCGGAATCAGATAAGAAGTAATTATGGCATTTAAAGGTTTAATTAATAATAAGCAATTGTCACGTTTACTTTGTTCGATAATAAAATCAACTAAAATATTTCTGTAAGCTTTTGATTTTTTAATTACTTTTAGACTTTTTTCCACTCTGACCACCCAGTTCTTCTTTCGTCTATCATAAATACCTATTTTTCAATTTTCTGCACACCCATTTTAACCTCTTTGCCTTCAACTTGTGAAATACAAGTTCTCTTACTTAATTCCTCATTTCTCTTTTTCTATCTTATATTTGAGTTCTGATTACATTTCTATCCAGTTACGTAATTTTTTTTTTTTTAATCTATTGATTTGGCTTTTTGTGTTTTGGTGAAACTATTCTATTTGTTTAAGATGGTTCATTCTTAGGACAACTTTAATTATACGTTTTTTATAAATTATTTTCAAATGATATTGTCTTTTGAAAAAAAATAAAATTTGTGAAATTATCTTTATGATATCTGATGTGACCATAATATAATTATTTGATTAAACATATGCAAAAATAGGTCACTGACCTCAATAATTTCAATTATTTCATCAAGTCCGAAAATATTGGGTACTTCACCAGTGTTGAGCATGACGTCGATGTCTTGTAAAAACGTTTCGTCTTTTATTTGCGAATCACTAAACAGAAATCCATGGTGCTTGTTTTGAATACCAACATATTTTAATAATTTCTTTATGTCTTCATGCCACTCATCGGCGCCTAAAAAACACAAAAAAAAAACTTCACATATGTCCTACAACCTAATACATGTATATATTCTTTTAATGATGATGTTTAAAATTTCCTTTTTATAATTTTAAGTTAATGGTCAACAAATCAATAGAGTAAAGCATACCGTAATTTTTTGTTATTTCCGGTTCAAACAATGGCATTTCGTATACATAGGTAGCCAACTTAACAAGTGACTGTCTCCCACAGCCACTGATACCGATCAGCAAGCCTTGGTCTCCAGGTGTAGATATTATTCGGCAAATGTGTACCAAATGAGCAATGGCGTATCTGAAATATCAAAATTAAAAATTGATTACATTGACAATAATTGTTACCATATTTACTTTATTGAAAATAAATAATGGATATAGAAATGAATTAGAAGATATGGATGGATAGTAAAACTATGGAAACAGTTCCAAAGGAATCTAAAGTCGCTAGAAGTTTGAGATGGTTGTAAAAAATAACCTCATTCCAATCCTGATAATTCATTATGAAATATGAGATCACAATTGTTTTTTTTATTAATTTGTTGTATTATATTATCATTATTATATTCTAGCAGCTTAGGCAGATGTGCTTCATTCGTTTTAATACATAATCACAAACATGTGAATAACAAATATCACGAATTGTTACAGAACATAGAAACAATAAGCACTACCTTAAGTAGAGATAATTATAAAAGTTATTAAATATATATGTATAAATTCTTATCTATGTATATATATAATTTTTAGAGCTCAAATTATATAATTTTATGATTACGTTTTAACAATGTTATTATTTTATGTATTATTAAATAAATATTTTATTTCCAAACTGTTGTTTCCAGTTTTTTCTTATATATATATTTTTTTTTATAATGAACAATTAATAATTACAAATAAATATATATATATAATATTTGCAATTTTAATTGTATAGTGTAATATTCTAGGTTAAAAATATATATTGTGATTATATCTTTAAAATGTTGCGGTCTTATATGTGATTAATGTGATTTGTGATTTTTTAAACTGTTATTCAAAGATTTATTATATTATATTAATATTATAGGCAAAATAAAACACGTGAATTATTGAGTGGGATAGGGCCCGCTGTATTATTTTGGCCGTGCCCTGGCTCAGCTGACGGAGGACTTGCCTAGAACAAGGCGGAAACTGGTACAGAAGTATCAGGTACGAACGGTTAAATGAGACTGAGTACGAAACAAGGGCGTTGGGCAGCACAGGGGGTAGTAACAAGAGGTTACTATCCTACGTAAAAAACATTTTTATTTATAATTTATTAATATTTACTCAAGTAAAGTGTTCATAACATAACTAGTAGAGCCTGAATTATTTTTTATTTACGACTATTCACAACACTGTTCTTGCCTTATTTTCTACGAAAGTTTGAATAATGGAGTAAAAATTCAACGATCTTACTGACATTGACTCCAGAGCCAACACTTTCTTTTCTCTTAAAACAACATACTTATTTATAAATTAGGCTACACAGTAACGGGATGATAAAAGTATCATATTATTTATTGAAATGATATTTTTTTACATATATTTGTTCAACATACTTTTTGACTATATATTTTTTTTTAGTCAACTCACAGTCAATCGCACTGGAAGCCAGGGCTCTGATGATTTTGTTCAGGTACTTCTGCTTAGGCTGGGACTGAAAGTACTTATACTTATAGTGATATTTTCAGGTTGTCACATTTTAGTTAATTACTGGTCGGTATCAGTGACAAAGTATCAAATTGATACGCTTCAATCCATCTCTTAACAAACCGAATCGTCATAATCCATACATATATTTCACAATTGTTCAAGATCAGGACAAGAACTGATTAAAATAATTTATAATACAAGAAGAAAATTTGATATTTTTTAAACTTAATATACCATAAATGAAAAATCGATTTGAGTAACTAAAGGCATTCTTGAACTTAGCTTTCTACCATCGTTTGCTACTACCAAGACTGAAGTCAAGGAATAATTTGTATATAAAATATATATTGCATTTCTGGAGAAACAATGATGTATAAATTGTTATTTTGTTTAAATTAGATTTAAATATTAAAATTACGGGAAACCAAAATGTTGATTAAGAGCAATTGAAACGATAGCAATAAATAAAAAATAAAAAAACAAGCATTTTAAAATCTCCATTTAAAGTCCATTTTATTGCTTATTCTAATGTCCAATATAGTTTAAAAATTTCAAAAGATTTGTTTGCAACAATTTCCAACACTGTACTAATATCATTGTTTCACCAGAAGTTTAATATGATCAAGTATTCCAAATCCTAAAAAATAAGAATATATTATGCCTGAGGACTATGAACTTTTTGGAACATATATTTATTATACAAGATGCGTTTGTGTAGGTCTCTTGTAGTAGCCTTAAACCTATGCTCATAATAATTATATTTAAGGGATAAATTCTGATATTTAAAAGAAAAAATCAATTATGTAAAAGTAGAATAAGTAATAAAACTAGTTCTAAATGAGAAATGGCTAAAATACAATAAATAATTTGTTATATTCCTTACTGAAATAGTATGACATTTAGCTTCGCCTTGTGTGAGAGATTATAGTTGGTAATTGCTTCCTCCATTACTTCCAGAAATCGTTCAAGTGAAACAATTTCTTCATATTTCTTATCTTCGTCTTCTTCGACATCCAATGCACTCGTGAAGAGAAGTTTATTTAAGTGCTCAATCTTAACCTACAAATTATTTTTTTTTTTAATACTCTAATTTGGACGAATTTAATATAAGTAAAATATATTCATATATATATATATATATATATATATATATATATATATATATATATATATATATATATATATATATATATATATATATATATATAAGAGCATAAGAAACTTAATTCTTTTTAGAAAAAATAAAATAAAATTCTATTAGGATATTTTAATGTCAAATAATGTTTGATTTAGGCTTTAAAAAATATTTTAACTCAGCCTGAGAGATAGAACTAAATCTTGGCTTGAAGGAATTTTTTTTTTTCATATTCTGATAGATAATTTATTAAATAAATCACCTCCATAATTTAAAAAAAAAATACTAGCCTTTTGTAATAAATATTCTTATTATTATTTTTTTGTTTGAAAAACTAGATAATTTGAAATTTCTCATATCCCTTATAAAACTTTCATCATAAAGTTTACCAACATATCGCACCTGTCGTAGAATAAAGGTGCAATTCAAAATGTTTGATATTGTAGGAAAATCATGTTTAAAGTTTTTTATTTTCTACATTTCTGAATACCTCCTTTATAAGCACACTAAACATTCTTAATACTCTACTCCTAATGCTTATTAAGAATATTCAGTGAGTTTTAATAGGAAGGTATTCAAAAGTGTAGAAAATAAACAACTCTAAATATAATTTTCCAACAATTTCGAAATTTGGTTTGTAACTTTATTCTACGACACATATTTTAAAGTTATTGGTGCGATATTTTAAAGTTATTGTTGTTAGCTCAAATATTTATCAACCGCAAATGTCGCAAGATTTCGATGGGATTTTATTAGGAAAAAGTAAATGTTGACTTCCTTAGACACCTCTTAGGAATTTGTATCAATAGTCCTATTTGGCTCTTTTATTGGAGGTATCTTTGAATTGTAATATATAGGGATTACTAAAATGAATCGGCTAGAAAGTTCTTCCCACACAAATACCAAATACATCTTGTTATAGAATAAAATAGAATAGAAGAATAATTTTATTCTGGGAATAGGCCCCTTAAGAATAACACAATCGAACAAATAAAACAAAAACAGTATCTGGCCATAAGATATACAATAAAGATCAATTAATATTTACAATATTTTCAATAAAATAATAAGCAAACAATATAAATTCTTGTCTTGAAAAGAATAAATAATATTAGCCAAAAATATTTAAAAAAAAAAAAAATCAAGAAAAGAAAAAGAGAGAAAATGAAAAATACAAATATAATGGGCTGATTAGCAAAGTTGAAGCTAGTGCATTAAGAGATATTATTTACTTATGATCTAGATGTTAATCTTAAATTGCAATTTCGTAATTAGAGAGCATCATTTTGGAAAGAAAGAAGGTGTTGGAAAAAGAGGGATTTGAATGAGGATATAGAAGAAGCATGGCGGATATTAGAAGGAAAGGAATTCCTGAGGATAGAGGAGCAGGCGAGAAAGGAACGTTCGAATGGTAAGGTTCTATGGGAAGGGGTATAGAGGTCAGAAAGGCGGGACCTTGTTTCCTGTGCGTGGATCGAGTATTTAAATTGTTGGAGGCTGGAGATGTAGGAAGGATGCTGGTTGGTGATAGTTTAATATAGGAAAGGGAAGAGCCACTTTAACTCGCCGTAAAGGTGGGACACATGAGCCCGTCTCGAGGTACCGAAGACAAATCTTGAAAATTGGACGATAGTCTTTAGTAGAAATAGTCTTTAGTAGGTTTTGTTAATTGGATGGACTAAGGCTTTTTTCCACGAGATAGGAAATACTGAATTTTGGAGGTAGAAATTATAAATGAAAAGAACTGGTAGGATTTCAGGGAAACATGATTTTAACAATTTAACGGGTATTCCATCAGGCCCTGTGGAGTAAGTCTGAGATTATGGAGGAAATAAGGTCGGTAGGGGAGATGTTGGAAAAATAAAAATTATCGGCGTTAAATGGTGGTATTAAGGAAAAGCAGGAAGAAGTGGTTGGAGAAGTGTTGGAGGAGGCTGATAAAAAAAAATGAATTTAGTTCATCGGGTGAAACTGGGAAGACTAATGAGGAAGACGGATTACAAAGGGAGAGTTTGCGAAGGAGTTGCCATTTTGATTTAGAATCGGGAGCAGAGGAAAGGGCTTCATGATAGTAGTTGCCTGTATCAAATTGCGGAGTATCCTAAACGCTTGGTAGTCATCTGCTAGCCTTGTGCTTTTAAAGGATCTACGGGCTGCCTCACGTTTCCTTTGCATATCATTAATTTTTTGACACATCCAAGGAGCAGGCGGGCGACGGAAAGTTTTTGGGTGGGGCATGGGTATCAAGAATATGGATAAGATTAGAGGTGAGGATGTCAACCATGGAATCAATGGAAGAACAGGAATAGATTTCGCTCCAATTCATGGTTTCAAGATCAGGTAAAATATTTTCATGGGTGAGGGCTTCTAGGTTACAGAAAGTTATGGTTTTAGGGAGGATCATAGGAGTTTGGATATTGTAGGATATTTGGATTAAGTCATGAGAGGACAGAAACGAAACAGGTAGTTGAGAAGCGGAAAGAAGATTACGTGCTGAATCGATGACATGCAGGTCTAACCAGGTATCGGATTGGCAAGTGTGATGAGTAGGAGAAAATGGGACGATGAAGAGATGGAGGGAGAAGAATATATTTTCGAGGTAGAGTTTGTCGTTGGAATCAGAAAGGAGATTGGTATTAAGATCGCCAGAGATTATTATATTGTTGTAGAGAGGAACATAATTGTAGAGGATTGATTCAAAGGATGAGTCAAAAGGAACCAAAGGAGGGCGATACACAATAGCATATAGGAGAGTATGCGCATTGGAATTTGAACTTGAATTTCAACGACAAAGAATTCTATATGAGGATGATAGGATGGGGATGAGATTTCTAGGATTCGGGATTTCAAGCTATTATGAACATAAAGGGCGATACCTCCACCAGTCCGGCCCATCCGGTCATGGCGGATAAATGAATAATTAGGTAGGGAAACATAAGAGGAAGGGATGTAGGGCTTTAGCCATATTTCGGAGACTGCAATGGTATGTTAAAATTATGAGTAAAATACTGGAGGAATTCATCATAATGAGCTGGTAAGGATTGGGAATTAACGTGACAGGAAATCAGGACACTAGACATGGAGGGGAGATAGGACAGTATACAGTATTTGGGGGGAAGATACTCATAACTATGACAATTTGAAGAATGAAATCTAAAAAGAAGCAAATAGTGAACATAAAAATTAAACTAACAGAGCTATAAAAAAGAAGAGCATGAGAAGATGGAAAAAATTGATGAATAAGAAATTGAAAAAAAGAAAGAAAAGTATACAATGACAAAAAAATAATTAAAAAATGGCATGAATAACATATGAGGAAAAAAAGAAAATCGTATCTATTAAAATAACTAAGTAAAATTTAAAAGTGGTCTTGACACATAGAACTCGACACTGTGGGATAATCCCGTTGCGATCGCCAGGTTAATGGGCGCCTGGATATCAGCAGAAGACCTTGAGCTACTGGGGTTCGTCAATGAAGATCACTGGGGTGGTCATCCTCGTTCCGGCAGCTCACTATACCGGCCGCAAGCCAAACATACTTTATTTTTCTGGCCGCTCTCCTCTGACGGTCTAGCCAGTACAGACGCCTATTGGTAGGATTCATCTCTTCCCCGAAATATATCCGGTGGGTATCATTCTCCTGCAAGCCAATATCCCGGATGGAGAAGTCTCTCTTTACTTTTCTTCGCTGTACTAGCTCATCCCGTATAGACTGCCTAACGAAACGGGCGATGATGGGTGGCGGTCGAGGGTCATCTTTCTTTGGTCTGCGGCGTTCAACCATGCCCAGGTCCTGTACGCTGATCTTAATACCCCGACCTGCTCCCACACTGGACCCCCATGCGGACCGGTATGCCGCGTATCTCCACCGACCTGCAAAGGAGACCCTGTTCAGCCTTATTCAATCTAACTTCCAACTCCCCGATTCAGGATTTTAATGCTTTATTTTCAATAGTCAATTCCTCCATATGCTTCGCTTGCCCCTCGTGGTGGTCCTCAATTTTCGCAAGTCTCTCCTTCAGTTCAAAGCTCAGCTCAGCATATTTTTCTAAAGAAGACTTTAAGCTGTTGATGTCTTGGACCATATCGGTGCTAAGCCGGTTTGCCGCAGCAAGAATATCGGCTGTAGACGGTTCAGCGGCCTATTGTTGATTGCTTCTTTACGGGCTAGCCGAATTTTCTCTCATAAGGCCCGACTTTTTCCCTTCACATTTCCTGTACACCCATGTTTTTTTCTGCTACTTTATCGTCTCAATTTCTTTATCATTGAGGTTACAGCATTTGCCGTGATAAATTACACGGCATTTGTTGCAATTCAAATTACACTTGTCCTCTCTGGTAACAGGGCCATCACAGATTGAACGCTGCACCATTTTAAATTATTAAATAACAAGCAGTATTCACGAAATGGTGTGTTTGCCAATAGAGACCAATGTCAACGGCCTTAAATGCAATGAGAGTAAGGGATTAACTACCGCTTCAGAGTTTTCCGTACTGCCGAACTCGAGCTTTCTTCTTAAATTTTGTCTAACTCGTAAATATTTAAGGCAAGTGGCTACTGAGGATTTACAGAATATTATTCAATTTAGAGAAATTAACAAAATGAGAATTTCAAAATTGTTTGTTTGAGAAATAGAAACAGGGGAACGATGTTAACTAGTTGCCACCTCTGGCCAGACTAATGATGCATAGTAGGGAGACGGTTTTGGAACTATCTTTGAGTGATACTGTCTTGAGTTTTGGACAGAATGACGCACTTTATTAAAACAAACTTTTATGGAAAAGGTAAGCTAATCTAAAATGGATAAGGATCTATCAAGAGCTAGGAGAAATATTTATGTGGAAAACAATCATGAATTAACAGTAATTAACCTTCTCCGGGCACTGTGTAAGGCCCGCCATATATTGAACCCAGCACATGCACATTCCACCTCTAATCAAAGATGGGATTTGATTGCATTTGCTGTCCGCGTCCTCGAATGAATATACGCTGCCGTACTGTAAACTGCGATTCACAGGCGCGAGTTCAGTTGAATATGCGGCGGGCCTAAATCAATAACAGAGCCATCAATGTCGAATGAGAATTATCACAGAACAAGGCAACAAGCCATATGAAAAAACTCACCTTAGATGTCCAACAAGTTAAGGTTGGGAATTAGACAGAAGCAGCAAACAACATTTATTCACTCATCTAGATTCAAAATAAGACAGAATTGTGGTAGGATTTGCTGCAGGACTGTGGTAGGAGATGCTTAATTATCATCTGAGCCTATTCTGATCAGAGTAAATAATATTACAAACATTTATTTATAAATGTGTTTTTATTCATCCCCATTCTTAAATTTAACATATTTATTTTTAGGGATTGATAAATTATTTGCCACTTCTATAAATTTGTTTTATTGAAAACTAATTTCGAATGTTATACATTCATCCTCAGTTCTGAAAACATACAAAAAATTCAAAAATAAGCAATTCAAAATATAGTTTGGTATTATTATACATATTAAATTAGATTAATATAAATCGGTATTATAAAACATTTATGAATTATGAATTTAATTAAGACAAGAAATCAAATACATGTTGGTACTCACCAAGGTTTAAATGGATTATATCAAACAGAAAAGTTTGTACTGGTTTCTTCTCGCATTGTACTAACAATGAACGAAAGCTAGGTAGAATGTGTTTAGGTAAACGGTTTAAGGGTCAGGGTTTTTCCAGTAATGCCGGTGAGTAATTGTTTTTCCTGTTATAGGTGGGAATAAATTTAAGATTGGACTATTGGAGATATTTATTTGGTCATTTAAGCAAAAATCTGGATTGGATTTGAAGTATTTTATTATTTCAAGTGCTTCATATATATTTAATTTGAGGCTGTTTTCAACGTGATGTATTAATTTAACTGAGTCTTTGATGAATTTATGATTATTTTCATTTAAATGAATTGCAAAGTTGGAATTATCTGTCTTATTATTATATGCACTTATACGTTCCTTTAATCACTGATTTAGGCACTCCGCTTTTTTGGAAAGGGTCTATTTTGTCTTTAGGAGAAGAGAAATATGAGGATAGGGTTTTTTCTATTTTAAATTCAGGGTTTAATTCCAGCTTTTTCAATTCATTTCCGACTTTGGTGGATATAGGGCCGTAATATGAAATCAAAATATAATGTTTCGGGATGGGCCTATCTTCGGGCATTGTTGAATAGATATCATTAATTGTCTTTTTTGTATTTTTTTTTTTTAAATATGATTGGTTTTATTATACCCGTTATTTTTTGCTATGAAATATATTATTTCAATTTCTTTATTATAGTTCTTTTTATTTAATGGTATGTTCAAAAGACGGTAAACCTTAAACCTTTAACCTTAAACTTTAAACCTTGGTGAGTACCAACATGTATTTGATTTCTTGTCTTAATTAAATTCATAATTCATAAATGTTTTATAATACTGATTTATATTAATCTAATTTAATATGTACAATAATACCAAACTATATTTTGAATTGCTTATTTTTGAATTTTTTGTGTGTTTTTAGAACTGAGGATGAATGTATAACATTCGAAACTAGTTTTCAATAAAACAAATTTATAGAAGTGGCAAACAATTTATCAATCCCTAATTAGATTGATCCTTCTATACCATCATGCGGATGTCAACTGATATTTATTTTTATTGAAATTATAAAAAATAATTATAAAAAAAAAAAAAAAACATACCTCCTTATCTTCAGGATCTTCTGTTATTCCTTCCAATACTAAGTCAAGATTGTCTTTGAATTTATCTTTTACTGCTTTTTTCATAGATTCCAGAAGCATTTCTCTGTCTGGTACATTGACCAGTCTATCATAGAAAACTCTTAATACTTCATGACACCACATTCTGAAAAATTATCAAACATATAAAAATATTATAATGTTGACATAAACAGAATCAATAGTGAGTAAAGAACTCCCTCTTTGAGATAGCCCGTTCCGGGCGAATGCAATGCTGTTGAATATTGAATAGAAAATAGAAAAAAAAAAAATTATGTTAAATAGAAAAAAAATATTGGTATCCCTCTCCCCCAATAAATTGAGCTGCATCTATGTGTGTATGGCCAAATCTTTCCATTTACAAAGTTTGCAGAATATACCAATCTGTTTAAGATAAAGCTCTTTCCAACGACCTTTCCCTCTCTATCCATCAATCCCAATTTCACCTCTAAGAAACAATTTAAAAAAACTCCAAAATCTCAACATAATATCTGTAGTCTAGACGAATAAGTGATTAAGTCAAAAATTATAATTTTTCAAGACAGCAGTTTCTAATTTTAATTAGCTTGAGACTTTTATAAATCACTTAATTTAAAATATTGATATTTAAAAAAACGCTTTCGTTTCTGATTTAGCAATTTATGCACGATGTAGAATTCAACTTTTAAAATCCAGTGGTGGAACTAGCTCGTTTTTGTCATAAGTTGAGTTAACCAGTTATAGGTGCACAGAAGGTACAGATACGTCATTGTGCTTCTAGACCAGGTGAGTGGTGCTTAACTATAGATTTTTAATCTTCTCTTTAATATTTCAATTTTTTTTTTTTTTGACGCCCGGGCCCACTGCACCCATTCAAGTTAAGCCAGTTGTTTATGTATGTGTGTGGATACATATACATATATATATATATATATATATATATATATATATATATATATATATATATTTAGCAATTTTTAATATAGCATTGCTATAATATAGCAATTTTTAAAGTACAAATCACACACGTATATATATATATATATATATATATATATATATACGTGTGTGATTTGTACTTTAAAAATTGCTTTGAAATGAAAACGATATGATAAGATGATGAGTTTCCCCTTTTTCGAGTTTAAAGACAAATCGGTTTTATGACGAAAATATAATAATAGCATAATTAAATAAATTTAATTTGTTTTAAAACATGAAAAATTACCCTACAATAGAATAATTATTAATGACAAAATATTTATGTTTGTGATTTTGGAAGCTGTCAAATTGGAAAATTACAGGGGAAAAAATGAGGGTAGTTATTTATAACAGTGTTAGGGGACACCCTTTAGAGCTCTTCGCTCGATTCACTTTTTCCGCTTACCTCATACCAAAAATATGACCCAAAGAAAATTTCTCAGCATTGAAAGAAGAACAATTTGAGACCAAATTCGAGTCTCTAGAATGCTCGATTGTCGAGTTAGTTATATGGATCAGACCAATAGCACCACATCGCGGTATCGACATCCTCTCCAACCTACACCTACCACATTCTCGGGTCGCAACATGCAGTTTCCTGGTAAATAGGACTCCATTGACAAGAATCAGATAAGAAACGCGGAAATGACCAAGACTATTGTAATAGGTTCTAACCAGTCCTAAAAACCTTACCTCGTATTCTTGCTCTGTTCTCAATAAAAAACATCTGTTCGATTTAATGCTGCACTCATAAAACCTTTCGGCAAATTGTGCTGCAGCATTTGACAAATCACTGCTTATCCAATCATCCATTCCTTCTTTCAACCGTTATTCAGATGTCCATCAAAATTTAAAATATGGGGATAATTTGAAATTAAAAGATAATTATTGCTATTATTAAATAAAGATCTATTAATAATTTCAGATGAATAAGTCACACTTACCTTATCATATTATTTCGTTCGGCGGGGGATTCCTTGCGAAGTAAAAGATGACCCTGAACCACTCTGTTGATGTCACGAATATTGAACAAGTAGTGGCATTTTGTTGGTGTCGGAAGAAGGTTTTCTAAGGCCCAACTATATATCCTCATAGTTGCTTCTACTATATCTTTTAGTACTGGTACAATATCTGTAGGGAATCCTTGTTCCTGAAAACCATATTACTTGGTTAGATCATGATCAAGAAGCAATAAGATTTTAATGGATTTGAAGATAAGATAAGCCAGAAACCACGAGTTAAAAAATTTAAAGCAATAAAAATAATATTTAAAAAAAAGCACACGACGACCTACGTGTCTGATTGTTCCCTGAGGAAGTCTGCAAATATTCTTCCTTGGCTTTTATAATTATTCAGACATGGAATAATATCACAGCATATAAGTCTATGTTTGAAAGGATTTTTAATAATTATGTTTGTAAATTATAAAGTAAATGCTTTGTAATAAATTGCATTTATTTGTAATATTTATTTTTAAAACTGGCTTAGTCAAGATAATTGATAAGATACACTTACCCTATATCCTGTGGTCAGGACTTCTGTGAATATTTTTACCATGCTGTCTCTGTCAAATGAATTCACGCCAAAAAGAGAAAAATGTCGAAGAAATCTTGCGTATACGTCTTGCCTACTTCCTCCAGGCAAGCCCATGGCTGCTATGAAAAACATATCTTCCAGTTTTATTTGGCTCATTAATTTCAGGTCGTACCTAAAAAAAAAAAAAACGTTGGGTTGTGTACTCTATTATTTATTTTATCTTTAAACAAATATTTTTGCACAAGAATTTTGTTATTACCAAATTGAAAGTTAACAGAAAATCCAACATATGGCAAAGAACCAGAGGCATTACTTAAATGGGTGGGGATATGGAAATCTGATCCACAGAATTTCCCCATAAAGCCATGCAAACTTTAAGAACGATTTGTCTTAATTATGACAATGTGCTTAAAAAACGAAACAGTGCATAATGAATGGTCATATAACACCTGATGGAGAAGGTTAAAAAAGGAATGCTCTTACTACCGAGACATTATTGCAACAAGCGGGATCAGTTATCTTTATGGTCAGGTTTTAAGTCATTAGTCAGGAAATATCTGAAGAAAGAACTATCTTCATCACACAATTTTTTTCTAAGAAAAATCCCTAAAGTGATGTGCATTCAGTATTTGAAGATCTACAAACAGCATATGATGCAGTTCTATTAGACTTGTTTCGGGAATCCCCCAAAACGTAGGAGCTCATACAACGGTGCCAAAGCAATAATAAAACTCAGATCTAGACACCCATGCCACTTTCTTACTATTAAAGGGACCAAGCAAGAGTTATTTAGCATATATATAGTTTCAGAATCTGAATGGGAGTAAGTGTAAATAAGGACAATGAGTGTATTCAAATCTTTTAATATTGCCGAATTCCAGATGATAATAGCAAATGGTGATGAAAAAATAGTTACATAATTAGGAAGCTAAGACAAAACTTAAGAAAAAATAAGCCTAGTATTTAGTAGAAATGAGCAACCTTGGATGATTGGAACTTGTGAGGACCCATAAATTTAAATATTTAGCCATATATGGTTATCAGAAGATCAAATGATATTTAAAAAAATATTATTGCAGCAGAGAAAATTAAAAAAAATTAATGGAGTGATGACCAAAATAGGTTCATTATAGGTTTGGGAAAAAACCATCCTTATAAAGGAACGTAGGGTGAGTAGATCAAGGATGTAGGGAGGTTTTTTGGTTCTAAGGACTTGGAAAAGAAAGATGCCAAGAAGATCTCGCCGTCAGAAAGTAAGATAAAGCCTCGGTATACCTGAAAGAGCCACGAGAGCGCCAGGGAAACCCGAAAATAAATCATATGAAACAATTCATAAGATTCTTCAATCTCATCTTTTACCCAGCAGAGAGCCCTCTGTATACCAAGCAACCATAGTCGAATTAGGGGAAAACAAGAGAGGGAATTAGGAGCTGCCGAGTATTTTGTAGAATAGAGTCACGGAATCTTATGAATTGTTTAATGGCGGCTATGGATTTTCGTGTGATCTGGAAAATTTGATCATTCCAAGAAAAGCTATGATCAAAGGTGACTCCAAGATTTTTTACAGTAGAGTGAAAATGGTGGGCCAATTATTCAGGTAAAGTAAGGCATAGCATGGAAGTGCTTGGAACCGATGAGGTTGGCCTTGGTTTTTTCAACATTAAACCTCAATTTATTTTTTACTGTCCTTGAGTTGATCAACGTCCTCTAGCAACTTTCGGATTGCTTCAAGCATCTCGACAGGATGGAAGATTTGTAAATTTGTAAGTCATCAGGGCATATAAGTCTTATTGTGAGTGGTGAATGGAATCAGAGGGATCGTTAATGTAGTCAGAGAAAAGGATTGGTGAGAGGGAGGAACCCTGAGGAACACCATGTGTTCGGGGGTGAGGGTAGAGGAAGCAGGTTTATTAAGAATGATAACAGTTTGGGAACGTTGAGATAGGAGAAGAACAATAGTATTTAAAACACTATTTGAGATGGGAAGGATTTGGAATTTGGAAAGGAGGATCTTATGATTAACTGAGTCAAAAGCTTTTGAAAAATCTAATAGGATTAGGATCGATATTTTTTGTTTATCTATGGAGGATTGAAGGACTCGAGTAATTTTTAATAAAGCAGATAGTGTGGAATATTGGGATTGGAGAGGATTAAGGAGAGGTTTTTGTTCAAGGAAGTTATTAAGGTGAAAGAGGACTAATCTTACCAGTGGCGTAGATAGATTGGATAAAATGAAGATATGCCAGTCGTCGGAAGCAGAAGAGCATATACTTTGAGATACTTTGTTCAATGGGCGAGCCAAGACTCTTTTCTAGGAATTGGGAAAAATGAAATTTGCATATGTGCAGGAGGAACGAAAGTACGACGTGGGGACAAAGTTTAATCATTTTTACAGGGATTAGATCCGGGTCATAGTTGTTGGTTCTGGACTTGTGTATAGCAAAGAGCAGGTTAATAAGTAGAAACATTAAGGAAATAAAAACTTTCAGGATAGAAAAGGGGTTCCGGGGAGGGGGTAAAGTAGATCAGATAAACACGCAGAAGGAAGAGGTTAGCAAAAAGGGAGTTCAGCTCGTCCGGATCAACTGGATAGTGTGAGGAAGTTTTAGAGTTTACAACAGAGAGGTTCTTAAGGATTCTTCATTTGAACTTAGGGTTGGATGCTTGAGATAAAATATTATGAAAGTATTGTGCGTCGGTGCGGCGTAAGGATGTTTTCCTTATGTTTCGGAGGGATTTAAGTGAGGAGTGCTGGATATTTCTGGAATTCGAGTGCGTCTGTAACGTCTTCAGCATCTCTTCCTCACATTAACTTTCTGATTTTTAAGTTAATCCATAGAGCGGGAGGGCGAATGAAATATGGCTTTTAAGAAATGAGTGATGAAGGAAAGAATTGAGATTTGAAGAGAGCCATTGGACCATTTCATCAATGGAGGAAAGCGAATCAAGAGATGGACCGATGCTTTCAACGGTAATGGAATCAAAATATCGCCAAGAAATTTGTTTGGAAAAAAGCATGGGAGTGGAGGAATTGCAGAAAATTTGGAGCAGATCGTGGTATGAAAGGGAAGATGCAGAAATTGGGGAAGAAGACAAGAGATCTGTGGACTGAGAATGATGAGTAGATTAGAGGGGTACAATAAACAGGTATAAGGAGAAAAGTAAATCCACGAAGTATGATCTTTCAGGAGAATCTGAAGGAAGATAATATACGGCTAAAACCTCACAGACATTGTTCAGACCTACTTACCTAAAAGGAATACAATCATTTGGATGTTGAGCAGATTCTGATCTTAAACTTAAGATTATCGCGAAAAAAAATAAAGAGAGAGAAGTAAATGAAACATACTCTGTAAAAAGTAAAAATATTCTGGCAAGAATATTATTTTATTTTTTTTTTTTTTGGTGTGATTGAACCGATTGCTAAAGGTGTGGTATTTTATATGATAATATTAAGGGTTAAAAGGTTATTTATTCTTACCAAAATTTGTAGTCGAAAAATTGACGAAGCAATTCCAATGGTGGCTGTGCTCCATATATTTCTTTTTCTGGCATGTTGATGTCATCGCCAAATACAATAGCAACCTTACCACCAGCTGGTGCATAGACACCTTTTCCTTTTCTCAATAAATTGGCCAATACAAGTTCCTATAAAGTGATATTTTTTCATTTAATTCGAGGCATCCAAAATTATAAGTAATGCTCTAATTGAAATGAAGTATGATGAGGAGATTTAAGTAGTACAGTTACTACAATAAAATGGACAGTGTTGGGTATAAACATAAATATCAAAGGAACATCAAGACTTATCATTATGGTTAGATTGAGCATTTTGATTTGCTTAACCGTGTACAGTCCGGTCCAAGTAAATCTCTTAATTTATAACTTAAGATTACTATTTAAGATTACTATAGTAAATTTCAATATATATATATATATATATATATATATATATATATAAATGTAGCTTATGTTCTTCACGGCACAAAAGACAAAATAATAGGAAAAGGGTGAGAACAAACACTCACAAGAGCTGATTAAACACTGACTTTATTTGCCTTCCAAACCTCTATATATAGTATTACTATTGTTTACATTTGTACATTTAGGATTAGCTGTTATATTATGCCTGATCATACCTTAACTCCCCCTGCCAGTGTTTGAATATTTTTCATAAACTCACATAAAGCATACCTTTTACCACCATAGAAAAACAGTATAAATAAAAATGCCTTACATCTATACAGTATCAAAATTGTCTAATATGCTAGCTAATTTAACTATCCCTAAAAATAATATATACAAAAAGAACATCATTAAAAGTAAAAAAAAAAAAATACATCTGCACTTGAACTAAACTCTAAACCTGCTCTTAGAAAAGAGGACTTCGTCATTGAGGTTGGTGGGTCTCCCCCACCGGAATTTAGAGCTAACTCTGTTTCTTAATTTATTCACTGTATGTAAGCTAGACAAATATTACAAGTACTAAACTATTCTGTTATTCTAAGGGGACTGAAAGTCCCAGAATAAAAATTTATTTTTATTCATTCATTCAAGATTGAAAAATGTGAATCTCACAAAAGTTTTAACTTTTTTCGAAGAGTACATTTGTAGAACGAACAATTTTATACACGCCCTACAACCGCTACTTTCCGCTGGCAGAGGATGGACTACTGAATTGAATTATCAATCTCATAAAAATGATCTAAACGGTGGCTTGAATGTAATATTTAAAACATAAGCGTCTCGGGAGCATTTTATAAAAAAGAAGAAAAATATATATTCAAAAGAAATATTATACTGTCATTTAAAGTCGAACTGAAGATGACATGCATATAGTCTGAGAAGAAATTCGAAGAATGCCCACATGACAAAAATATTTAGAAAATTTTCGAAGGCTACTGTACGCCTTCAAATTAGTGAAAAATAATTGTATTTTTGTTATAATTATTAAATTAAAAGCTCAAAATGATAACGTATAAATCAAGTTGAAGTAGAAATCTTTCAAATGTGATCATTGATAGATATTACTTATTTCCCAAATGACCAGCTGTAATATATACAACAAGAAGAAAAACATCGCCATAGCGACAGTATATAATATAAATATCACATTTTTATTTTTTTAAATCAACCTATGATTTAATGTCAAAATCAAACATACTTGAATTGCATTGGAAGATACAGAAGCCGTAAAGGTCAGTAATGATGGTGTATAAAGTTCCAGATCTATACCTGACGCGAACAGTTCTTTAATGCACATCGATTTGCCAGTGCCAGTTGGTCCTGTTAGCAAAAATGGTTTTCTGCCACTGACTAGCATTTGCATTATATAACTGTACCTGAAACATTCACATTACATTGACTACCATCTTGGTATTAAATATATATATACTGTATTAAAAAAAATGTATTTCCTCCTTACTTTAGTGTTTCGAGTGTCGAAACCATTGTCGAACTACTTTCACTTTTTCGTTCTTCTTCTAGGATAGTTCCGTAGTATGACCAGGTGCCGATACCAACAAAAAGGAAAATATTGTCTTCGACCATTCCGAGCGGAGGGGTGGTTACGACAATCGGTTCTGCATCTTCAGGGTAGTTTGTTCCCTCTGTAAAAAAACAGTTTATGAATAAATCTAAACTATTAATGTAATGATATAAAACAAGTTGTAATGTGAAACTACACACGTAAAAAACAAACTTTTACCCCAGTAATACAACATTAGAAAATGATAAACATGAACAAGTTTCTGTATTAATATCAGATTAGGAGCCAAAACAAGACAATTCCTGAAAAAGAGACAACCGGCCAATTCAGCTTTCATCACTTCTGATTTAGTATTCTTAATGTGAGACTGTCCTATTGTAAGTCTGTTCATGATGAGTGAAACGTTGTTGTGCTTAGGTTCCTTTTGGTGCTTAAGAGTGACTGGAGAGACAAACTCCAATCAAGTACGATGTTGAAACCAGTAGAATCCAATCCAATCAAGAAGGCAGAGAAATGCACGAACAGTAATATAACTATTAGGTAAGGTGAAGTGAGTTAATATTGGCCACAAGCTTATGTAAATTATCATTCAACCATCCTGTTTTTGGAAATAACATTTTTCAAGATTTATCATATTAAAAGAGCTTAATTTTTAGGATGTTGGTTTAACTATTCGTTCACTTACCATTCCACATATTTTTGTAAAAATCATCGAATTTCTCCCTAGAAGAGGTGTCCAATGTGCCTCCAATGCCCCAAACGACTGACAACATCATCGTTGCTTGGATCCAATTCGAGAAGAATTCATTATCAGCTATAGGCTTGGCTCCATAGCGAATCAAAGCCTTCTCCATTATCAGATAGAAAATATCGCAACAGGTCCTGAAATAATTTCAAGGAATTACCAATTTTTATAATACAAAGAAAAGAAACGGAAAAGTACTAAAAATATAATGTACGTTGGGCACAATTGTTATTGCAAGCACAATTTAGTCATCTTTTACATCCGTTTTAAAACATTTATTACCATCTGTAGCTTCTGTAAACCAACTTACAAAGAGCTCTACAATTACAGAGCTATCCATCTTCAAAAATAATTATAACATAATAAGAATATATAGTAACAGGCTGAAAACTTATTTTTAAAAGAAGAGCAAATAAATAATTTAGGGTTGTTATCATGTAAAAAATAAGAGGATTATGAATAAAAAATTTACATATTAATAGTTGATTTGTTTATTAACTGTTTCTGTATCGATAAACTCTAGCAATTTCGTTCGTTTATAGTGAATAAATCATTAAAATATCCTTCGATTTTAGGTGTGGGAAGCCTATCCGCCCCAAACAAGCTCCAGTTTTTGTCGAAATAATTTTATATATCAATAAAATGACTTAAAGTAGACATAGGCCCGCCATCATGGTCATTTTTAGAGTTGAGAAGGGATGAAAGTTTGTGAAAATATCACTTTAATACGTTTATAAGGATACGAGTCCGTGAAGTGGATCTTATCGAAAATACATGTAGCGTAAGTACGTTGCAACAACTCTGGTGGTATTTGTTTAGTCTGGATCGTGTTGATATGACTTTTATTGCTGTTTATATTTCATGATGATATGAAATCTCATTAAAAGCATGCCTTGAATTCTACAAACAGGGATAGTGGCAAGTGAGACAGGTTATGACATCTATCATTTCAAAGTTTATCATATAAAATAAAGAATGAAGAATGTATTTTCAAATCATGTCGTATTTTTTATTGGTGATTAATTAATTTATTATTTTCTCGATAAGTTTCCTATTTACTTTTTTTAAATATTAAATTATCTTTGTAAACATATAAATAAATCTATAGTTGGTTTGCATTTGAGAAAAATAAAAAATAAACGAATTCAAGATGCTATCAAGGATAGTTTTCCCGTCACTACTACCGTTTATCCTCTCGTGACCTCCTTGTCAGCAAAGGATACTTCTATCTCTCTTCCAAGATAGATATTACCATTAACTTTATGTATCTTATCTTTACATTGTATTAGTTATAAAATGCAACCTCAATCCCTTCCTTCCCCAAACATTACCCTCTTCCTATGGCTCCATGCCACCATTCTCAGCCTGTATAAGTGGGTCGTCTAGTTTCGTTCGAATAATTTAGTAAAATATGGATTCCTTTAAAAATACGAGTTTAATAAATAAATAATATACGGTTTAAATAAATAGGTATCAAGGCAAGCTACAAGCCCAAGTAATGCGTTACTTGCAAGCAGTTGCAGGTAACACAAGATATGACAGAATAACATACACCATGATCCACCTGCAATGGACGGAAGAGCTTTTGTAAAATTCCTACATCTAACGGATAAAGCTAAAATGAAGAAGAACAAAGAGGGATTTTACTTTAAACTTTATTTTCTACCAGATTTCAGTGTAAAGGAGCTGAAATGAATAATAAAGACGACGTTGGTATTATCAAAGCTTACAGCACAATAATAGCTAGTGAATTAGGCGTAACCATAATGAAGTTCATATCTAATGTGAGTATGAGGAAAGGGATAGTTCATATACAAGGAAATGGAAAGGGAAAGTTAATATAGTTAGATAGTTTATATAGTTGAATAGTTTATATAGCATAGATAGTTTATTGAATGAGGAAAGGGATAGTTTATATACAATAAGTAGGCATATTATTAAGTCTTAGTCATAATTCTTAACAATTGAGTTTAAACTTGATATAAGGAAGTGATCCTGCCTTGATCGATCCCTATTCTTAAAGATAGACCAAGATCTAATAAAAAAAAAGAATAAAAAAAAAGGAAGAGTGCCTGTATGGTATAATAATTACATATTGATTACTTATGCTAAACAACATTATTGAAATTACAAAACATAGTATATGGATATCAAATCAATTTCGTAACATTCTAATATATTTAGAATTTGAGGTTTGACAAGCAATTTATCTAATACATACCTGACTAAATTTATGTCGCCGGCATAAGTTAATCTTTTTCCATATTTTCTTGTAAATTCTAAACAAGGTGGTATGAGCCAATCAAAATATTTGATTAATCTCTGGTTATCGTTTTCCAACCACTCTTCTGGCACTGTGTTGTTCCATGATATGACAAATGGTTTCCAGCCTAATGCTGTAGATTCCATATAAATCATGCCACAGCGTGAAACGGTAGCTGGAGAAGCCTGAAAAAATATTTTAGTATAATAAATAATTCTTGTAAAATCGAGAAGCAAATAATACCAGAAGGTAAATGGTCATTTGGTTACCTGTACTAGGTCCATGACTTCGAAAATCATGGACATTACTTGTGTCATTTGGATTGTTTCTCCAGAATTTAGGCAAAGCTTCTTGTTGTCATCTAAAACGGTGTTCATGTTCTCAATCCAAACTGCATCTACAGGGCCATCAAAAACTATCCACTTCCGATCAGGAGTTGTCTCTCTGGCGTACATCCTAAAATACGGACGATTAAAAATGATTTATTTTATCCCAAGTTTTATTTATTGTTATAAAAGAAAAAAAATTAATCAGATATTTCTTTACAGAATACCATGATCATTAAGAAATTGGTGATTTATTGAATTAAATTTGTACAAAATTTCAAAAAATATAATATTTTAATTTAATTCAGTTGAACATTATCCACTACCGCTAGGCAACTAAGTGTTACATAATTATTTTGGTTTTGTTTCTTTGGCCTAGTTCTATTATAGGAGAATGCTCTACAGGTACCGGAGAGATAAACTACCCAGGATAAACCAAAACTAGCGCCAAAACCACGAGTTTCCCACGTTTGGCGGCTTCTTAATTCTTGCTCCCATAATTCAGACGCCTATTGACTATCCCACTAGATGGTAGAAAATTTGCTTATCCATCAAAGTGGTAAGAACAAGAAAATAATTTGCTAAACGCAAATTCTAAGCGAGGGCTTTTCCAGAAGGATTTTATTCTTTGACGTTTGCAGGTTGAGCTAGCGGTGCCTCGGTGTATTAGACCAGCACCTATGGGAGTAACTAACTATTATTAACTACAATAATCACTAAAGCCTATGCGTTTTTCGTCACTCTCTATTAACTTCCACGACTTTAGATGTTAGACATTAATTTATCTAAAATATTTCGCTTTCCAACGGTATAATATAATAATATCTATATTAGTACTCTTATTTCCGGAAATATGTTTTCAATCTGGGAAAAAATGTCTCCGTTTTTCTTCTTTAGTTAATTATCAAATTCTTTCTAACTTTATATTTATCTATTTTTTATTACCTCTAACAATGAGAGACGGTTAGTTATTTCAAAAAACAAAATTAAATGTTATAAATGTTAATGTTAAATGTTATAAATTAAATGTTCATACAACTTTTTGTTTTTGAGCTTGGCTTACCAAAAATACATACACAGACCATTTTGAGTGACTAAGGACTCAGGGGACCCTAAAACACTTTTTATTTCATATATAAGTATGTGAAAGTAAAAAATTCCGATTATATTTTTTCTTTGAAAAATCTGGTGCGGTGCGCGCAACTCACAACTTTCCCTTACCATCTTAAAATAATCTCTCGAACTTAATTTTAAAGAGCTCACATAAATACTACTTGAAATAAAGTCAGCAGGATTCACTTCATCAAGTCTTCTCTTACAAAAGTACAATTAATAGTTTTTTGAATAATTACAGTGCAATTCTGTACACTACATATTTTAGGTTTGCCAAGCTAAAAATATATTTTAAATGTTTCGCTTTACTTTCCATGTAAATTCCATTCAGTTCTATGTAAAAATTTTGTTTCCATTAAATAATATAAAAGTAGGAATTATTAATTCAATTTCTACTTTTGTATTCTTCTATTATATATTGCATAATACAGAGCGTATTGTTGAACTCAAGTTGGAGGCTTAGTGGGAGAGGGTTTGGTCGTATCCGTCTTCTTACTGACGCGACCGGCTTTCCATCTTGGGTCTTGTAGTCCTTATAAGATACGCTGCATCTTTGCTAATACTAATCCGATTTCGATAATTCCTTTTGTGGTTTATAGAGGATTAAATTATCTTTCAAATGACTGGATATATAATTTACCATAAAATGCATAGTTTTTGAGTTATACTCGTATAAAATATTCTTTTGATTATTACTTTTTTCTCTGCATTTTCTCGGTAATGGACTAAATAAATGAAAAGTTAAAGGGCTTTATGAAGAATAATTTAAACAAGTTTCATCGAAATCGTTAAAGCCGCTTTCGAGAAAATTGTAAAAAAGTTTAAAATCGAATATATAAAGTGGCACTTCCGGTCAGTCGATTTTGACGAAAAAGTTTCTGTAACATAACATGCATATGCCTACGTAAAATACGTAATTTCAGTATCGTACAACTTTTCGTTTTTGAGTTAGGCTGTTCACATACACACGGATACACATACACACAGATCATTTTGCGAGACTTGGCTATTTGGACTCAGGGGACCTTAAACCATGTATTTTCCGTTGAAAACTCGAATTCGAAAATTTTCACGATCGCAATACTTCCCCTTACTATATATTTCATAAATAGCTAAGTGAAAGTAAAAAATAATAAGTTTTGGCAGTAGATAACATATTATATACAATAAAAAAAAATAAAAAATGCATAATTTATATAGAAATATTAATAGATGTATAGTAAACAAAAAGTCAACCTGAATATAGTGGCGATAATTCCATCTGACCACTCGTGGGACACTAGGTCAAATTGTCCATAGAGTTGTCCCATTGTCACGGATTTCGGATTAAGAGTCTGATATTTTGTTTTCACTCCAGAACCCAACTTGTCTGCCATTGCTGTTAGGGCTTCTGAAAGTACCTATAAAACAAATTATTTCAGAATTATTTGTCATTAACTTATTATAAGAATAATTGACTCTTAAAAATAAATAAACAAAATTAAAGTAAACGAAAAATATCTTCGTAGGAGAATCTTGGTTGGGGGTGCGGTTAATAAATAAACACAAAGATAAGAAAAATATCTTCAATTACCAAAAGTGTGGAACTTTTTCCACTGTAAGGATCTCCAACTAACATAAATCCATGTCGAACTATCATCATTTCATATGTTTGTATAATTTTGACTTGAAAGGCATGTTCTGGTTGTAAATTTCTTGTCTTACAAATCTGTAAAAAATATGGCATCAAGTATATTATTTCTTTCATAAAACTAAAAGTTATTCTTTAATCAAAGAAAGAAGAGAAAAAATGCCTTGTGTAAGACCTCCCCTCCCCCCCAAATGATGAGCATAATGTGCGATGTTGCTTTTGTACTGAACCTACCTGGAAGTGTAAATTCTACCGGCATTATCGATCGTATTTATAATGATGGCAATAGTAAAATCTTAAATTGACCCTCAGACTATTTGGGGAATCGAAAAAGAACAGCCATTCAAAAAAAAAATCATCAGAGACCATTATGTTCAAAAGATACACATTAGCCTACTTTGATTCTTTTTATTCAAATTGATTCAAGCGTAAAGGCTCCCCAGATAGGCGCGACAATTTTCAAGCCTGTCATCGATAACCAAAAAATATTGCATATTAATTTTATCTCTTTCACAAATTCACAAGAAAAAATCGTACAAATATTATTTAATAAAATCGTATCAAAAACTATACCACGCATAAATAGTATAAACAAACTTATTATATAAAAAAAAAAAATAATCTAGAAATGGCCATATTAATAATTAGAAAGAAACACTAGTTACATTAATTATCTTAAATCGATGGTATTTAATCATATTCCACGCAATCGTTAATTAAAAAACATTTTTCATTAAAACTATTTAATTTTCACATAAGAATTATTGTCATTCGGTTTAGTCTAAAAAATTAACTGCATATTATTAATCAATTTAATTCATTACCATTAATAGGTTTTGATCAAAAAAATATAGCAATAATTAAAAAAATATAGTAATGTATAATTAATTACAATATCTAAAAATGCACTATCCCCAACGTCGTTTTGCTCACTAGGATTTCTCTAATCCATAACCAAAATATTGCTTAAATTTACTATTTAAATTATCATTAAATTATTATTTTTTTTTTAGTTTTAAATAAATCATTACTTATTTAAAAATGTAATTTATTTGAAATATCAACGTAGCGTTGACCTATCTGCTTCATGTCACTTTTAAAATTTACTACACTTTTTATATTTCTGTTAATTAAATTGATTCTAGGTATTTTCTAATTTTATTATTTTCAGTATTCATATTTCATTGAAGTTAAATTGATGATTATTAATTATAACTATGTTGCGCTAATGCGGGGTAAAATCTAAAAAATGTTAATGTCACTACATTAATATTTTTTTGGATTTTTGACAGTGTTGTTATGCGGGCTTCATTTTAAAATAAATGTTTAATACTAATATAGTAATGCATATATTAAATTTTATGATGATATCTCAATGGGATCATGTAAAAAAAAAAAGTTTAGTGGAAGCTCATTCATCAATTAATGACTCAAATAATGTCAGATATGATAGATAACTTAAAAACGCAGTTTGCGTAGTATCTTTTAGCAAACTAAATTTAATTGTTTAAAATACGGCATATTTCATATAGTTTGCCTCCATTTCAGTTTGAAAAAATTGGCCTAAAAATATAAGGTTTTTATAGCATGTATATGTAAGATATATATTATTTGTTCAAACATTTTAAGATTGGTTTTGTATATTCAAGATACATATAAAATTAAATCCCTTGTAATTATGTAAAGAATCTGAGCTTTTTAGAGAAAATAGGGTAAATCAGGCAGTTGGAGCACAATGACTCTAATCACACACTGCTTCCCCTAAGATGTTGGGATGTGAATATTGAAAAAAATATAGAGAAAATTACGCACTTACCCCACATTACCTCAATTGACTGCCCAAAATCAATTTTAAAAAAAAAGCAATAAATGCATTAATTCTGAAGAACTTGAAGAAATCATAGTAACATAAGTATTAGTAGTGATTATATATTTAATAAACGCATGATTGAATTGGTAGAGATTATATAAACTAATTTTTAACATAATCAAAAAGTAAAAAAAAAATCACAATATCTTTATGTTAATCATAGAGAAAAACTTTACCTCTTTTGAACAAAACATTAAGTCCTCATATGTCATCGGTTTTAATTCTGTGGTCGGAAATAAATCCTTAATAATCCCGTTGAATAACGGGACATCATAATTAAGAAATTTTGGGAGATTTACGTCGATAATAGCCCTTAATATCAGCACTTCCTCTGATTCGTCAGGAAATCTGAGTTTTAAATTACCTGCTGTCGATAACACAGTCTTCACTGCTCGCATACCTGTTGAAGAGTAAATTGTTATCGAATTTACTTTTTTAATATTATCAATTTAATTAGCAATGAATGAAATTAGCTTTAATTTACTAGGCAAAGAAATAAATTGTAAGTAGTATGTACTAAACAGTAAATGCAGTATATAAAATATAAACAGTAAATATAGAAGTCGGTGCTTACATACTAAATGGTCGACCACAGTTCTATTGGTATCGCTTATAACATTCACTGGAAACTTCGTTTCCTATCAGTTGTCTCTTTTGTCTATTATTATACGTTATGTTTTATAAATTGTTTCTTAATAAGTTGTGTTAATTAATAAGTAGTTTGTTTTATTTGGGAATTGCCTTCAACGGAAGAAGATGCATTGAAATATTTTCAAAATTTTGGGATTATTCCATCGAAGAAAGTTTGTGAAACCGATCTCAAATGAAAAGGATCTGTTGGGGATTTCTATATCTCTTGAACGAGTGTTGTGATCTAATTAAAGCAGTAATAATTTTAATAATCCCTATAAATAAGAATTTTTAACACCGCCACAAAAATTCAAAGTTTTTGAATTATTCAATTTTTTTTTTCAACATATTTTTAAAGGAATTCCAGTAATGAAATGTAATTACAGTTTTAATTTTTTAACGCCGTAGCATAGAAACGAAAAAGAAGACAGATATCTGTTTCAGGTTATGACGAACAATAGAACTAAGTTCGACCGCTAATCAGATGGCGAATTACCGTAGTCGTAGTGGGACTGGGATGATAGCTGTTCTGAACACAACCGATATGTGGTTACTATCTTTACAGAGAGATTACGAGCATCTAGGAATCCGCAGGAGTACAATGATATTTCACCAATCATGGCATAATCCGGAACCATCATAGCTACAGTTCGGAAAAGAACCTAAAAAGTGGAAAAGATCTTTAGTACATGTATACAATTTCATTACCTAAATTTGCCAATATTTAAATAAAATTTGCCACAACAAAGATCGGATGTTACCTTTAAGTTGTCAGGAAGTTCAGTTCTTCCAGCGTACCCTGGGTTCATTGTGATGCAAACGTAACATCCTCGATTTAGTTTGAGTTCTGTCCCTTCAAACACAAATCTGTCTAATTTATTCCTGATAGCTTGAATAATACAGAGAATCTGTTGGGCGACAACTGAGAGCACTTCGATTTCGATTCGGTTGAATTCGTCAAAGCATGCCCAGGCTCCGGATGAAGCTAGGCCCTTGAAAAACTAAAAAAAAAAAAACAATAAAGATTTTTTTTTAACAAAACCTGTAAAAATAGAAGAAAACCTGGTATTTGGATATAATTGCATGGATAAAACATAAAGCCTTAAGTATCTCATAGAGCAGTAAATAAGTGGCCAGTAAAGGCAGGCTTTCGCTGGTACTGCCCGCGGTAGCGATAGGCAGCGCTTGCCAAACGTTACCGCTTGTATATTTTGTCACCGTGGCGGCCAACTCCCTTCACACTAAACATCCTAATTTAAAATATTATTAAATAAAAATGTTAGGTTTAAATTTAATAGTCTACATTTGTATCACAAGGGCAGAAATACGCGCGCTGGAAAAATGGTGATCTGATTTAATCAGCACACGCGATTTCGCTTGGTTCAATAATAAGATTAGTTTAAGTCTGTATAAAATTTTAATCATTATTTATCAATAAATTAAATTTTAGTCTCCAGCTTCTACAGAGTGATGGCTTCTTGCAGTATTGTTAATAGAAAATAGATTAATTTAAGGTGTATCTCTGATTTTAAATTGATAACTATGGACAGTAATGGCTAAAATCGTTATATAAAAATGGTAATCGTTATTCGTACGATAAGTTCAGTAATAAATATCCTTAACGTATTTGTAATGAAATCACGATAGATAATGTTTAATTATGTGAATAGTAAATCAGTACCTTTATTAAAAAATACACCATTTGATTTGACAATATTTGAATTTGAGTGTTTATTAAAGATAAAAAAAAATTTCATTATTTTATGTTAATTAAATTTATATTTGAATATCTTTCTAATGAGAAATTTCTTAATTAGTATAAGAGATAAAATTTAATTAATACTGTTGTTACTTTAATCCGACAAAATTGTTTCGCTTAAGTTTTGTTTTAATTTTAAAATAAATTTTCATCTAATTTTGTCTGGAATGACGAAAAAATAAATAATGTGTCATAGGAACCGTCGGAATGCGTTATCATCAAAATTCTGCTTTCACATGATAACATAACCTAAAACCGCCGTACTGCCGACTGCAGACTCCTTCTGGAGCGGTCAGGGCAGCAGCAGTGCCAACGAAATATACCGCGATCTATTCCATCAAAGCAGCAGTCAACTGCCAGCCGCAACCCTGGGGAGAAGCAGCGAAAGTCTATCTTAAACGGTCTCGCCAATCCAATAATTAAGAGGAATGAAAAACATAAGATTACATAAATACAGACTAAAAATTGTGGGACTTTCATCAATAATCTAAAAAATAATAACAAAATAGCACATCACTACAAGACAGTTTAACATATAGCAAAGAATAGGTCTTAGTTTAACATATACCAAAGGATAGGTCTTAGTTTAACATATACCAAAGGATAGGTCTTAATTTAATTTGGAGTGATGTACTATCTCTATTTGGTTAGCCTTTTGTAAAATGTTGATGTGAAATTTGCAATTTTTGGTCTGCACTTACGTGATCAATGTTTTTCATTCCTTAATTATGGTGCTTTAATTGCCGATGCGTTTACTGATTAGTTATTTACTGTTTGAAATACTTAAGACTTTGTGTCGAAGGCTTACAATGATATCATGAATGTAATATTCTATATATTTAAAATTATGAAATATTATTATATTATTTTTTTCATGATTCAAACCCTCAGTTGGTAAGAACTTCCCTTTACGGAGCATGGAGCCTCACATTTATGTATCAGAAATGAGCAACAAAATTTCATGGCAGCCCACTTTCGCACATTTTTTTGCACTTTCCATGCGAGTGGATGTGGATGTGGATGCACACTTTCCACTTCGCAGCATCCACACCATAACTCAATGATGTGGTAATTAGATCTTCGGTAATTAGATCAGTAAAATAATCCTACGGAAACCGAACTACTTTGTACTTGCCACAAAACCGCTGCTGCTTGAATAATGAGTCATCAAGATACCTTGTAGGCACCTGCCTTAACAAGTGCGTACTAAGTACTATTTAATTAAATTATCAATATCATCAAAATGGATGTGGTTGAATGTAATATTTAAGAGTAATCGTCTAAGGAACATTTTTAATATATGAGGAAAAATCTAGCTTCAAAAATAAAATTTTTACAGTCCTTAAGTCGAACTTGGTAAAATTTAGTGCGCACTTCCCCCACATTACATTCTGAAATTTATCTCAACTTATCGTATTTTTACTGTTTTTTTAACGCTATATCATAATAAACATAGTATAGTAAACACTATACTCACCTTTCGCATAGCTAAGTAATCCAGTCCATCAGAGCAGTTAAAGACGATACACTGTACAGCTATAGCTTTTGCTAAATCTTTGGTAGTTTCGGTTTTACCAGTTCCAGCAGGGCCTTCGGGTGCCCCATTTAAATTAAGACTGTAGGCACCTATTAGAGTTCGGTAACACCTATCTGTGAGAGGTGTTATGACGAGCCTTGTAGTGTTCCCAAGGTACTCGTATGCATAATTCACTGTTGCATTTATTATGCTAACCTTAACATCCTTCTTCTTTTTTCGTCTGTCCGTAACTCTCAAATAATATCTAAAATTAAAAGAGTTCATAAGAGTCTATTTTCAGTTACAAAACATTAGTGAAGGTTGTGAAATAGAAATAAAACTCAATGGCTTGTTGGTCTTTACTTATTAGAGCCTTAAAAACTTAAACTTTAACTCTAAAAAACTATGAGTTTAAACTTTAAACTCTCTACTTAAAAACTTAAACTTTAACTCTCCTTGAAATGCCGTTTTTTTCTCTAAAATATAAACAAGATGCTCGGTATGAACATTATGAAATTAGTTTATCAAATTGTACTTCCGGAATAAATTTAGCTCGAAACAGATTTTTTCTAATGGTATTTCCGTTAATAACTTTTTAACAGAGACTAAGGAATACCTGAGAGGAAGGAGAGAGACTGGAGGCAAAGAAGAGATCTGGTCCAGGAAAGGGTGCTTGGATCAGGACGCTTGGCTTTACAAGTGGGCTATTCACACTGCGTTGCGGTAGAGAGGTCACTTTAAGAAGAAGAACATTTTTCAAATATAAATAGTCAAATATTCGACGGGCTTAAGCAGTCCCACTGCAATAATTTTGCTTCTGTCATAATCGATTTACATTTATTTTGATACTACTCTTTGGCTTAGGAAATTGGGTAGTTCACAAAGTCCAGTGTATTGCTAGTGGGTAAGGTACTGGACTTCCAACTCCCGGACCTGGGTTTGAGTCCGGCTGTGGCCTGACTGTAGGTTTGAGCTGTGATTGACTCGAGGTTAGGAAGACCCTCCTGGGGCACGCCCAGCCTACACGAAGTAGGTACCCTTAATTAAGGGAAAACTAGCGGTTTAGCATGATCCTGGCCATATCACCTCCTTACACAACCGTTTGTCCAGAAGAAATAAGTCCTTAACAAGTACTGAACCCAGGACCCTTCATTGGTTGTAAAAGGTACAACAGTTTCTATCTCTTATTATTATTAGTTCTTGATCAAGTCTTGTACTTAAATTTCATTTTCATTTTATTGTCTGTTTCATAATTAAATATTTTTAAGATGTCTTTCTTAAAGAAAGTGAAAAGTAGAGTGCTGGAATGTCTCCCTGCTTGACATCCTGATCCAAAACATACATTTGGACTAAAGATGGAAAAATTGGGGTCCTAGTTTTGCAGCCAGTTTTTTTAAAACTTTTAAGAATAAAATAGTTAATACACCACTTTTTTAACTAAAAAGTTGTTATCCATCGATCTTTTCTTGTGAATAATAACATATATATCATAATATTTCAGAAATAATAAATTTACATTGACTTAACTAACTATTCACATTATTTAGCCTAATCCATAAAGTTTAAAAAAAAATGTTTGAATCACTTCTAGTGGTCAGAAAGTTATGGGACTAGTCTTAATATTTACAGGGAATACTCTAGTTTAAAAAAATATCCGTGAGCAGAACTCCGAGTGAGAAAAAAGTTGAGACACACAAAAGACAGTTAGTTCCCTTCTTCTCCTTTTTCTTCCTCCCTGTGCCATTTCTAGAGTGGAGAGGCCTCAATCCAACGTTGCCAGGCGTCACTGTCCTCACAGAGCTGCTTCATTTGTTGGAGTGTTTTTTCCTTTTTCCCTCCAATCCTCTGGATATATTCCTGGTACAAAATCTTAGGCCTTTCGTGTGGCCTCTTGCCGGTGGGTCGACCTTCCATCATTTTCTGGGATGCCGGTCCTCGCTTATTCGACAAACGTGGCCAAACCACTTAAGTTGTAGTTTCTCAAGGGTGGCTTTTACTGCAGGAATTTTAAGCTCCTCCCTAATGTTTTCGTTTCTAACGCGGTCTCTTCTAGTTTTTCCTGCAACCCTGCGTAAGTACTTCATTTCGGCTGCAGTTATTCGGCTGATCTGCTTGTCGAGCATAACCCAGCTCTAACTTCCGTAGGTAAGAGTAGGGAAGTACACGGACACGGAACTTCACCGTTACAATACACCTCCACTGCCTCCTCCTCATCTCGGGAAAGGTCCAGTATCTTACTCTTCGAGACATTGATGGTCATTCCTTTTCTTTTCAGTTCCTCCTGCCACTCCAATAAAAATTGCTGTAGTTTCTCCATCGTATCACATACGAGGACAATATCATCTGCATACAAGAAAGACTGGCTGAGTATTGTCCTCATATTCCACTTTCCGATGGCTGTTCGGGCTGTTCGCCTTTTACAAATTGTATGGATTTCATCCATAAATCTGGTAAATAACATTGTACTTAGTGCATCTCCTTGTTTGACACCTCTATCAATAGGAAAAAGAGGCAGACTCTGTTCCGTTGATCCTCCTTTTGAATTATTGTATACAGACTGTATAGCAGCGATGAGATCCCTAGGAACATTTTTCAGGAATTTTCAGCTGCAGGAGCGTTCCATATCTCCTGACGCGGGACCGAGTCGAAGGCAGCTTTAATGTCCAGGAAAGTTAGGTACGTGCTTCAGCCTCTGTCCTATGATTTTTCTAATATGTTTCGTAAGACGAAGATATGGTCCTGGGTCTGCCTCCACGAGCGGAAACCTGCCTGTTCCTCCTCCAGCTGCTCCTCCACAATCCATCGTAGCCTTTTCTCCAGAATGCATGTCTACATTTTGTAGGCCACGGACAAGAGACTACTTTGTCTATAGTTAGCACACTGTTTTGCTGTCTTTTTCGTAGATTGGGATTATAACACTGTATTCCCAATCTTTCGTGATTGTCTTGGTGTCCCAAACATTCTGAAATAGCCCTTGTAGCGCTTAAATGAACTCATGGCCGCCATACTTTCTGAACTCGGGGGCAATGTGGTCTCTGCCTGCAGCCTTGTCTCTTCTGAGACAAGAAAGAGCAAGTTCTATTTCCTCTTCATGAATGGCTTCCTACTGACACCATAGAGAGTCTGTTCCCTTCAATCTTTAGTTTTTAATTCCTATCTAAGATTTTACTTGTTTCTGACAATAGTTAGCGATTAATATCTTTTACGTGTCTCACTGGCTTTGCTGTTTTTCCCTTCAAGAATTTCACAGTGCGCCAAAACTTTTTATATTTTCCCTGTGTTTTGATCCAAACTTTTTCCGAATTCTTCGCAGGATATCCTTTTAGCCGCTTTAACTGCTTCTTTTGCCTCATTTCTTGATCTTCTATACTCAGCAAGGCTATCAGGCGTCTTATTCTGTTGGTGGGACTTCCATACTCGTTTCTTTTTACTTACCATTAATTTTTTATCAGTGTTCCACCATTTACTGCGCTTACATTTTTTTGTAAATTTCTGTAGACTGCAGATCTCCATGGCAGTCCCTAAAATAGAATTTTTGAGAGTGTTCTATTGTTTTTCTGCATCTCACTCTAGATTCAGATCTATGAGGCTTTCCTCTAATTTGGCAAAGGAGAGGTTTCTTGTCTCCGGATCGTCCAGAGCCCAAACATTTATTCCTTGATATGCTTTAGGCTTAGGCTTGCGGGTTCTTAAGATTCTGGTATCTGCGACCAGCAGTAGATGGTCCGTACCAATCTCCGCTCCCCTTATTACTTTCACATCTGTAAAATATTGTCGTATTTCCCGATCATATATGAAATAGTCGATGACACTATTTCCAACCACTTGAAAAAGTACTTTTGTGTACCCTCTTATGTGGGTAAAAGGAATTGCCTACTAAGATATTGTTGTCGACGCAGAAATCAATCATTCGCTGTCCATTTTCATTTTTAGCTGTTTCATCTCCATGTGGTCCCATGACATCGTATGAGGTTCTATAACTCCATCCGGTTCTTGCGTTTAGGTCTCCACACAGAATTACCGATCTTCCTTTGTTCCTGCTTCTGTCAACTGCTCCTTGCAGATCAAATCAGAACAATTCCTTGTCCAATATCCCGGCATCGTCTGTGGGAGCGTATACCTATATAATAGTAATCTTACCTATACTCACATGGATATCTGCAAGTATAATCCTAGAGGAGACTAGGTACCATTCTTTTATTATGTTATATACTGTAGGAGACATGACTATTCCTACTCCCCCTTTAGCATGAAGGTCCTTTGGTACAACTGCATATATCAGGACATACTCTTCATCCAGCTCTACCTCCCCACTTCCTTTTTTCTTCACTTCACCAATTCCCAATATGTCCACCTCATCTCCTCGATCAGCTCTACCTCTTTTGCTGTCAGTGAATATATATTCCAGGTTCCAAATCGTAAATCTTTTTCCATGCCGCGTCGTTTCCATATAGACAGTCCGTTTGTTCCGAGGCTATATATGTTTCTTTGAATCCAATTTACTCCTTTACGGGTAATTGGCCTAGCAAAGCAGACCCCATTACCTCGGGACAACTGGGACCATTAAATACCAAACGGCCAATGGGTCTTGCCAGGGGAGGAGATGAGTTCCAAAAATTCTTTCGGCTGCTCAAAAAGAGCAGCGTGTTCGCTGCTACAATCAATTTTTGCGTTGGTATAATGCCGACCAAAAAAATTTCTTGGATTCAATAGTAAATGGGAATGAGACAACGGTTCTATACTATGACCCACTCAGCAAAAGGGAGTCCATGGAATGAAGAAGACCAGGAGAAGAACCTCTGCTAAAGGTAAAAGTCATGCAGTGGACAAAAAAGGTAATGGGATTGCAGAGGAATAATGCTGCATGAGGAATATATATGGCTTTGGTTTAAACTTTTCCCTGAGTCGTAATCTAGCTTGTACAAAGTTTCGATAGATCATATTTTGATTTTTTTAAAATGTATTTATTTTTAAAAAGAATATTACACTGTTGTTATCAGTAATTATTTGCAAGATATATTTGTTTATGTATATTACCTTAGTTGCGCTAGCCACTGGAAATCGCTACTGCTGATGATACCATTATTACATAATTCCTCAGTCACGTCTTTTGAATGAACATCTAAGACTACTAGGGCACTCAGGGTGACTCTGGTCAGAGCTGGAAGATTTCCTCTCACCAGTCTGATAACACCAGATAGCTGTCTCTGTAACATTAAAGTAAGAGGAAATATCAAATTAATGGAAATGAATACTATAGTGCGGGAGCCGTTCAATAATGCTTATTATTATTATATACTTACTAAGAGGGTTAGGATTTTTATGTTTTTCATATGTTTACCAAAGAAAAAATTTTACGATTCTCCGCGACCAAAATCCTTTTCAAGCAATTTGAAGCAAAATAGAGCACTTTTAATTTTACATATTTGATTCCAAATTACATATTTTCATAAATATTTTTGGCATTTTGGCCTTAATTACTTCTTTTTTTAAATACCCTGGAGATTTAGGAGATAAAAAATTACCTTTGCATCAATTGGAGGAGGTAGCGAAGGGGAGGAGGGGGAGGAGGGGTTAGCCCACCAAACATTCTAGAAACGTTTAGTGTTCCCAATCAACATCCGATAAATGTGCGAGAATCTCGCCATTGCTATCGCGTCCCTTCCTCTGGGAATGCTTGAAAAATATCGATATTTTATGAGAAATATATCGATATTGAAATTTGAGATTCGAAAACCGATATTTTTTCTGAAAAAAAAAACTAAATTAAAAACTAAGCTCGTGTTCCACATTCACTTTCAGTTGAAATTTTCTCTTAGTTTTTATTTCTCTTGAAAAGTTAGGTTATCCCCTACAAATATTATGTTCCAGTTCTCCAACTTTAAAACTGGAATTCTTTCCAACCTGAATATTAGAACTTGCAGCCTACTTTCTATACAACGCTAGCATTTGCCGATGACCTCGTCATATTCGCTGCTAATGACAGGGACTTACAGCATAATGTAAATATCATGCAAGAAGAGCTGTCAAGCATTAACATGGATATCAATACAGGGAAAACAAAATGCATGAGAGCAAGAAGAGCGCCCCACCGAGTAATGAGAATATTGAGGTTGAAAGGGCAAATCTAGGATCAAGTTCAAGATTTCAAATATTTAGGTGCCTTGCTCAATGAAAGCGGCTATATCGACGGAGAGGTGTCGCAAATACTGGGAGCAACTGGAAGAATATTCTACTCGATTCGGAGAGGTTTCCTCGACAGAAGAAAAGTAACCAAAATTACGAAGTTGTCCTTCTACAGGTCAACGTGTCTGCCCATCCTTTCCTGCTCCTCGGAGTCATAAACACTCACCTCCAAACACAAGCGGCAGATCCAGACAATAGAGATGAGGTACTTGAGAAAGGTTGAAGGGAAGACGAGGAGAGACAGGATCCGCAATACAACAATCAGGTCAAACCTCAAGGTACAGCCAGCGGAAAACACCCTAGAGGAGAATAAACTGCGGTGGTTTGGGCACCTCTTCAGAATGAATACGGAAAGAACCGCTATAATTACATACGAACCACGAGTGGAGGGTACAAGACCATGGGAAGACCTCGGATAACCTGGGAGGAAGGTGTGCGAGAGGCATTCAGGAACCGGGGACTGGAACAGGAGGAGAGAGCTGGTACGGGAAAGACACACATGGTCCCGGCTATATAGAGGGCATCTTTACCCTGCACAGCGGTAGAAAAGGATAGGAATATTCCCCTTGGAAGGGGGAGGGGGTAATTGCCATTGAAGTATTATTAGGGTTACACAATGGATTACAATTAAAATACATTGTTATGTAATAGTGACTGATCTAATAAATACCTTTAAGCAAGAATTGTATCTTTTCAAGACTCGTAGTTCGCGAGTGGCAAAACATTTATGCATTTCAGCAGTCCATCTGATCTGTGTGACACATAGCACGACTTGCCCAGGAAACCTTTGGATCCACTTCTTGCGCCTTCTTATCTGGTATGTTCTCTGGCCCCAAATAATGTACTCTCTAACAGAGAGTTTCATCATTTCTTCAACCTAAAAAAAATTTAAACAGCAGATACATAGCTAGTAAAACAAAAAGAGACATTCAATTTAATCACGTGAATGTCAGCCGATAGGCTAAAATAAACAATAGATCTTGACACTTCTTTTTGGGGCATAATTAAATTAACTTAAATACTTTTGAAAAAACAGTCATTCTAAAAAAATAAAAATATCATTATAATTGATTTTATATACTTTTGCAATGTTGGTATCATATAAAATTTCAATATTATTAATAAATAAGGTAATTATTGTTTTTTAAATGGTTTGTCTTATGCTCGCTTACCCATACAAGCCACTTTTCTACATTGCCACCAGCTTTACGAGTCATCACATATCTTAACATTTTTACTTCCTCTTGTTCAGCAGAATTCATAGCCCATACTCGTCTTAACTCATCGAAACTCAGCTTAGCGATCCCCTCAAAACATTTGGATAGATGTGGCTGCACCCTAGTTGGCTCCTTGGTTTCGGACAGTATTTCTAACATGTCATCATTTGACAGGAAAAAAAACCTAAAAAAAGTGTAATCGGGCTTTGTACATTTCAACTAAATAATATATTAACATACCTGTATATAAATGTCTATAACGAGCATTTTTATTTATTATCAGGCTTTCGATCTTACTCCTACATAATGAACCTACATAGGATGAGTTTATTAAAAAATTATACACATTCTAAGCAACGAGCATATCATGTCTTTGTACAAATATTTAAGTGACAAGGAAAAACTTATATGGTACGAATATTATACATAATTTAAAAAATAGTAAAACAAAAATTATAACAAGCGTACAGTCAAATGTTAGTGTAAACTAACTATAGAAAAGAAATTACTCTTGGCCATCTTACAGTAAAATTCTACAACAGTGAGTTGTTAATCAAGAGAGGATATTCCCCTTGTATAGGACATTGAGATAATGAATTTCATCGATAATAAAACAAATGTATCTCAATTACTGAAGGAAGTAATCCTGTCCACAAGAACAACATTTTACACCGGCTTCACCGGAGTATTTGTGAATGGAACATTGGTGAAAGAACTGCCCGATGTTTGCGTTGGCCGTTCCTGAGCGGTTTTTTTCGCACATCAATGACAACTTTGGGTTGCTAATTGGATTTATTGTTATAATTCGTCTGCATCATTAGACCAATTCTTAAAAATCAGCTTATTTTCGTAATTCAACCCACGATTTTCGAAGTTCACAAAATTTGTTGTTAAATAAAAAATAAAAAGGCTACTACTGATAGCTGTAGGAAAGTAAAAAAAAAAAACACAGAAGGACAATCAATCTATTTTATTCGATGCAATGGAGAGCAAGTTCTGTTCTCTTAAACAGCAAATAGTTATGGATTAAAAAAATAAAAATGTTAATCCTCAACTGCTAAGAAAATACTATTTCTGTATGAATATTTATAATATTCTAATTTAATAATATTTCTCCTAATTAAGTAATATTTCTGGAAGAGAAGCACAAAGTGTTTACAACTAACTCAGATTGTTTCACGTTTCCGAAATTCTTGGAAAGTTTAACGATCCTTTCCACATTTCAAACTTCAAAAACATTTGACAATTTGTTTGACAAAAGATTTGCCACTGGTGTGGAGCCGGTATTATGTACCTTGATTTTCCAATACCAGTACTAGGCCTATCTCATAGTATCAGGGCATAAACAGCAATAGTTTTGGCATAAGCATTTAATTATTTTAATGAGCAATAGCATGACATTTAAATATGCTAAATACATTAATTAATATACACATATAAATTAAAATAAAAATAATATTAGCTAATTAAGAATAAAGAATTGTTATACCTGGCAAAATTTAATCGTTTTTCTTCCAAATATGCATTGACACCATCGGTCACAATATCTAATTGCCTCAATGCGGTATTGATACACTTTTCTCGGAACATATTCTCTGACATCAATAAAACACTTGGGTTTTCTTGTACCATACCGATGAGTTTGACGTAAGATGTTGTAATACTCTGAAAAATTAATGAGTTCAGTTACTCTGAATTAAACTTTTTATATTTCATCTCATAGTGCATTATTTTCCTAAAACCATTATCACTATTTTTAAGGTCACGTTGTAATAATTATAAATAAACATTTTTTTTTTTTCTCAAAATCAATATACATCGAAATTAATTATTTATTTTCTCCATTTTATGCTTCCTTAATTTAAATATTAGACCTTCCATAATATAAGCTTTCTTCACTATTTTACCACAAGGTTACAGTCAAAAAATGAAATATAGTAGGGGAAGCCTACGAACAGATGTACCTACAAACACCACTCGTAAAAAATTGGGTAGGAGAGACATATGTACTATGTATGCATTGTGAGAGGTGTATTGCATTACACTTTTACAGTGTTCACCCAATTTTTTAAGAGAAGTGTCTGTGGATGCATCTGTAAGTACAGCGGTCCCTCCTACAATTGTGACCTTGAGGCAAAATAGTGAAGAAAGTTTATATAGTGGAAGGTCAAACATTGAAACTAATTAATCAAAAGCACTATATACCTAAAAATAGTATATTATGTAGTATTGTATAATTAAAGGAGATATTATGTATATTTATATATTTAGTAGTATATATATGTATCTCCTTTAAATATACTATATAGTATATATATATATATATATATTATATACTATATATTATATACTATAATATATATTTATAGTATATTTAGTATAGTATATTTAAAGGAGATAAATTATAGAGATATTTTATTAAATAATAGAACTGACTCCCAAATCAAATTATAAAATATAGTACAAGTTGTGACCTTGAAGCAAAATAGTGAAGAAAGCTTATTTTATGTTTCCATAGCGAGGAAGCCCGAGTTGGGGAAAGGACTGCATCTAGAGGGAAGGGGCAAAGAGAGCACTTGCCCCGGGCGGCAGAATTTAGGGAGAGGGGAAATTTCGAACGAAATTTTATCTTCAGGTTACAATAATAATATTAGTTTCTGCTTGATTGTTCTGACCGTCAGTCACCCCATTAAATGAGTTAATGTTATGAGATTATGACATCTATTTACAAATATATTACCTAAATTACTGTTGTTGACTTTTATTAAGTGGGGAGGGTGAAAGAAGGAGTGGCAAAATTAAGCTTGTCCCTCCCCTACCATACCATATATCCTAGTTCTGGTCCCTGGCTGGGGACTGCAAATTCGAGAAAGTAAACGGATCTGTATACCTCGGCTATCAAGTGGATGTGGGAAACGATGTCACCAGGGAAATTAGGTTTCATATCAGCAAGTCTAGCAAGTGTTTTTATTGTTTGCGTAATCCTTTCCATAGTTATCAGCTTCCGAGAACAACAAAAGTACAGCTATATAAAATCTTAGTCCACTTAGACATGAGCTACGGTTCTGAGATAGTCGACTTGGAAAGTTGATGAAGGCTTTGTCATCCGGCGAGGATGAATAAAGATTCTATCCCAATGAACATTATTCTTGAAGAAATTAATGGGTTCAGGCGTAGAGGAAAATCTAGGATGCGCTGGCGAGATGCAGCCGCCCGCGTTGCCAGAACATTGCTCGGAGTGCGGAGTTTGATGGTCGAGGTACAGGATTGTGACACGTAGGCTGATTCATAGGCAAAAAGTACTCTGGATTAACGATTACCTATTATTTTACTCGAATACTCTCACGATAGAATGGGTTGGCCAGTCTTCGCTGCTACTTCCATCCCTAGTCGTATCTAATCCCGGCAAGTGAGAGTATTCAAGTAAAATACTCAGTACTCGTTTATCAGAGTACTTTTTCTCCATCTCTAATTCACTAGGCCTCAGTTCAGCCATGGGATGTTGCGCCGCTGATAGATAGAATTTATGATTTTAATATACAACTGGACAGGAATGATTATATCTTGATGTATTTATTCTTTGAGCAGAGCTTTCTGCATGTTATGGTGATAATTTACTGTCGTTATGCCCATCTTTATCATGATTTTATTTTATTTAAGGAACTCTGATCAATAATTTAAATATCGTTTACATTTAAATACCTCAAGATTAAGAAAGGATTAATTGCATTTAATTGAAGATAAGTCAATTAGAATTATAGATCAAGGTCCTTTCTACTCGCGAAAATTCCTTTGTCGGTTATCCATGTTTTAGGAAATGCAAAAATGCTGCTTTTAGATTATCCGAATATTTTCCTGGAATGCATTTCACTATTTCCTCCTCGCGTATTTTTGTTTTGCTTTATTGATAACCCTTGCTTTCCTAATATCAACATTATATCGCATATTAGCGGCTCACAATTGTATTTGTTAACTTGGAGTCTGAAACCACACGTATCCTGCTTGCAAACGCGTCTCGGCCCCGAAATCCATTTAGGGTTTGTTCATTTTTTGAGCGTACGGATATCTTTGATCTATGTAAGCTTTAATAATTCCAACAATCATTTGCAATCCCAATGTATTAGGTAGCATAATAGAATAACAGGTTCTCAGCATGACGACCCATGAATACCCTTATAAGTACAGACTATGCGATATCACTAGTTACATTATGAATCATCACGAATTTTTTTTTTTTAAAGTTAAAATAACGTCTCTTCAAGAGCCATATTACAAACGTTATTGAGGAAATCTTAGATATATCGTTCACTTACACAATTCATATTTTAATACGATTTTCAATGGCCAATGAAAACACTGTCTTATAAGAGAAATCTAAAAATATTAAATTTAAATATAAATAAACATTACTGCATTAAAAATTAAATAATATACTTCGAACAATTCCCCTTCGGTCGGCATCTGACGGATAATATCTGCAGATGAAAATATTGGTGCAAAGTACATCCACTGTATTTGCACCTTCCCCCAGTCGTCCAGCATCTGATTGATGTAGACTAATTTTTCATACCAGTCGCACACTTCATCTGCAATAAAATTCAATTGTATAAGAAAAATTTACGACTATAATATTACAATTTTCGAATAAAGGCTATAACTTGGACAAACTAAATGTCAATGATTCCAGTTCAATGTAAGATATAAAAGCAAAAACTGAAACATAGAAGTATGTCCTTATTGCTATTAAATTACTATTTAAAATACATGAGACTGAAAGTGCAAGTCATGATGGGTGCTCGTAACTTTGATGAAAATTTAAGGTCGTAAGATCAAAAAAGAAAATAAAAATGGATAAAGCATGTACTCTGCTGTAGATCTTACCTTTATAAGGTCTCACAAAGGCAGACCCTTTCATTCCTAATGCTTTGCCCAAATGATCATCCAGTATAAGCTGGATCTCTTCCATCGAACCGAGAATAAACCTCTCGATTCTGAAAAATAAACCGAGGAAATAATAAGCAATGTATTGTTTGCAAAATGAATAAATGCAAAGTAATAATACTTTGAGAATGCTACAATTAAATTAACAGGAATTAATATTTGATTAAAGTTTATTTGAAATGAATATATCTTATATTTAAATGAGTTCATATGTAATTAAGTAGACATTTTTATCTAATATTATTTTCTAGAATCTTCAATTTTCGCAGCAGTGCAATTATCGTGATTCCTCAATTTTCGAAATTCCTCGCAATTTAAAAATTATTGCAATGCTTTTCATTTGGACAGTTCTTCAATTTCCAAGATTCTTCATTTGTTTGTAATTCTGTTAATTTTCCAATCTCTCAACTTTCGAAATTTTGTTTTTTTCACAATACTGCTCATTTTCGTAGTTCCTCAGCATTAGCAATTCTTTTCATTTTCGCATTATCTATGTCTGATCGTATCCATTCCCCCAATTCTTTTATTTTCGTAATTGTTTCAATTTTACTGTCTTTAATGGTTGAACAAAGATTAGTAATTTTTAACTAATTGTAATACGTTAGTGCTTTAAACCGAATCGCCAACCGAGTTGGACTGCGAATCAAACCAAAAGAAGTGAGAGTGAACGAGCGATGTCGGAATCCACTTCTTCTGAGGGAAAAGGCCGTAGATCAGGTGCAATCATTCGTCTACTTGGGAAGCGTGGTCACTAAAGAAGGGGGCTCGTTAGAAGATTTTCAAAAGCCGAATCAAAAGCTAATGGGGCATTTGTTCAGTTGTATTCAATATGTATGAACAAGAAACTGTCTAAGAAAATAAAAATAAGGCTATTCAACACCAACGTAAAGTCAGTTCTCCTCTATGGATGTGAAACATGGAAAGTGACTGAAATCGTTACCCGACCCCTTCATACCTTCATCAACCGCTGCTTGCGAAGAATCCTGGGGATCTGGTGGCCAAAGAGGATCTCGAACGAGGAGCTCTGGAGTACGACTGAACATCTTCCTATACACCTGGAAATAAGAAAAAAGAAATGGAGGTGGATAGGACACACATTAAGGAAAGCAGCTGGTGCCATCGAGAAAGAAGCTCTTCAGTGGAATCCCCAGAGAGCAAGAAGAAGTAGAAGACCAAGAGAGATGTGGCGCAGATCTTTACAAAAGGACCTGGGCCGGACCGGCAAGATTTGGCTTGAGGCGAAAGTGATTGCAGCAAAAAGAAAGGAATGGGACGCACTTGTAGATGCCCTATGCTCCTAAAGGAGTCAATGGAAACAATAACATAATAATAAGTTAGTGCAGCCTGTAAGTGAATCGGCAGTCGGTTACAGTTTAGCTAATTAGTTTAATTATAATAAGGTGAATCGATAATATATTACAGAGTAATATATTTAAAACTACTATTACTAATGAAATTATACTTCATACACTTTAAATAATGAAATCGATTATAGTTAGTCTCGATTAGTTAATTTTTTTTAAATCGATCGGATAAAAACATGTGTTATACTCTTCTAATTCTAATTCTAATCTCTTATAATTATTATATTAGTTTAAACTTATGGAATTAAATTATGGATATTTATTACTACATTATTAAATTTAAAAAAGATCTCTTTTTTATATTTTTTAGACTGATGTTTCTCACATAGGAGGTTGAACACTAATCTTAATTTCTAAATATTCATTAGTGTTTTGTGTCTTCTAGAGTTTTTTTTTTGTATAATTAAAGCCAGTATTATTTTGAAAGAAGAATATTTCAACAAGTTAACGAAAAACCAACTTCTGGTTTGCTCATTGTTCAGCTACATTGTAGTTTTTTTTTCAACATTTTTTTAAATAATAAAAAAATTTTATTACATGTAACTATAATATTTATTGAAAAAAAAACATGGTCATATTTTTAAAATCTGAAAATATTAATTCCATAATAATAGATGCAGTTACTGTTAAGAAATAAAATTGTGAAAAAAAAAAAATACATTTCTTATAAACTCAGCGCAGTACCTTCAGAATTCGGTACCTAGAAGGAGCTTTGTTATTTAAAAATGCACTTCAGTGATTTTTCTTCTAGTTATAATATTAGTGAAGAGAAATATATGCACGTAAATTAATTGAAAAAAAAAATTATAGATTAAACAAGTTAATTTAAACTAAAAAAATAGGCGTACCTCGTAGAATAGTTAACGTGAAAAATGATATGCTGCCAATCACTCATCATTTCATCGAGCGTCTTCTTAAGTGCAAATTCTCGGGTGGCTGCGGTGCTGTACGGCTCAATCCTGTGAGTACATTATTTATGTTAGTTAATTCACATCAACCATCTCGCTAAAGAGAGAAAAATGTTTCATTTCCGAGCAATGCTGCCCAAACTCGCAGGGTTGCTGAACACACTGCATACTTTACAATATACAGTTAGATATAATATAAATACTTTTTTTTTTTTTTCCTTTTCTCTTAAACTATTCATCACAATACAGTATTGGTCCTCCTGGCCGGATAATAATAATTCTAAAGCAATTGGAACTGAATAGTGAAATATGTCTCATCGAAAATATTTTTAATACAACTTATTTCATTGAAGTAGTCTAAAAAATGGTAGTATATTTATAAAAATTTCAAATTTTTCAAAGACCAATGTTCGCGGTATTGAATATACTGTTATTTATAAGTTTTCTGCTGTGAAGATAATTTTAAATTTGCGATTCCATTTCTTGGAGTTACTAATAATTTTAGAGATATCTAGTTGGTAGCCATAACTTGAAAATTATTTAAAACATCGTTAATATTTTTCCTTACTCGTAAACCCTCCATTTATCAAATACTTTTGCTCTTTTATCAGCCAGTATTAATTATTCAATATTTAGTAGCTTTCAACTAGGTAATTAACTGGATACCATTTCCAGCGAAACTAACATATTTCGTTGTCTCTGATACTGACATATTCCATGGACAGAATAGGAACCTAAATGAAATTCAAGAGACTTTACCTCCAAATAATTATCAATAATAAATAATGAAATTTAATATGAAGAAGCAACCGAATGGTTGCTGAATTTATTCCAAAAACCTTTACAGGTCATAGGTCGATCCGCTAATGCCAATATCAGGTATCACCTAGGATATTAAATAAATTAATAATATTGATATAATGTTTAATTGATATTGCCTGATAAAAGGGCTAAAGTATTAGATTACTGGAGGGTTTATAGCCGAATAAATATTTGTCAAGCAACATTGTTGAGTTTTATTAATTAAAAGAGAAGTCATTAGTTAAAGAGAAGTCAAAATATCTGTTTTCTGAAATATAAGGAAATTACAAAGTAAAATAAATAAGGAGATTTTAAATAATTAGTACTTTTCTAAATATTTCTTCATTCCAATATCCATCAATCCCTGTATGCTCATTCCTTTGAAATTATCCAAGTCGACTCCAACAATCGATGATATTTCCTTCCAATGTCTTTGAACCATATTACGATTGGTGATGATCTTTATTATTGGGCCGTCCAACTGAAATAATAAAATAATTAAGTAAATCAATCGCATAATCCTTTAAAAAAAAAAAAAAATACGGGAATATGGTAAGTGCCAAGTACAAACTGGCCGCTATATGTTCCAATAACGGAATGAAAAAGTACGCAGTCGTAAAAGCTACAGAATATCTTCTTGGCCTTCCAGCTGGCGAACATCAAGAGGTCTTTATACATACAGAAAACATGATCTCAACCCTCACATACACGACCAGCTCACTGAAATTATCAGATGTAACTGTTATGAACTATGGCTTCTACATTTGTCAGTAAAAATAAAATGGGTCAAATGTAACTCTGGCAATGAGGGGAATGAGATAGCTGACAAATTAGCCAAAGAGGCAGCACAAAGTGATCTGTCTCCATAATTTTCTAAAACTCCTTTAATCATAAAGGTCTTTCATAAAATATGATATTTGGGAAAATTCAACTTTGAGTTGGACAGAGCGCTTGCCTCACTCGTATAAATCAACCCATTTACACAGATTCATTCCAAGAATTTTAAGATTTTACCTGAACATGCTCAGACCAAACTATACTTTAAAAATTCAAAATAATTAGTGACAGTGCTTGTTCTATAGGCGGGCTAGAACAAACTTTAAAACATACAATTTATGACTACCAATTGTATGAAAGGCAAAGATCCAAATTGATTATGTCAACAATTTTGAAAGAAGAAAATTGACCAATGACAGAATTCAATCTGTACAATAAATTTTGGCGAGATTTTACAAAATTTGTCAATATTTTTCACTTCAAAAAGTTGACCAATGACAGAATTCAATCTGAAGCCTTACAATTTGTTACAGTCTGCGAAAAGTTTAGAAACAATAAATTAAGCCATAGACCTTTCTCAATAACACATACATGCCCTATATTTCTTGTTAAGAAATCATAAATTGTTTCATGCTTTTGTAATAAATTATTTATTTTAAGGTACATAGTATACATATGTATGGAATGCACCAACAAATAAACGGTAAAGATTTTTGTTATATAGTGAATTTATATAAAATAAATTCTATTCATTCTCACTATTTTAATCGCAACCATTCTTTCACACTTCATTCACACTCACCATTTAGACAAATATTCCTTACATTATAAAACATCTGATGGCCACAGCTGTAATGATTTTTGGGATTGGTTGAAAAATCTCCATTTCCACTACCTTGGTTGGACAAGGTTATAACTGCACTAACCTTAATTTTAAGAAAAACGAGTTTGAACATTTAAAGTGGTAAAACGTTTTTCATTATCAATCAAATTTATGAAAGTTCTTCATATTACTTTATATGGTATTAATTTAACTTTTGAAATGGGATTAATAAAAAAATACCATTTCTCTGATTTTTGTAGAAAATATGTCGAAATGTAGTCATTCAAAAAATAAATTAATAAAACCGTTATTCCTCAAAATATGGCATATATAATTAGTTTCTCTTATGTATTAGACAAAGGAGCCAGAATCACCAATAACCTCATTTTAGCCAAAAATATCAGTTACAACCTTAACAGTTACTACCAAGGTAGCGATTTGTTAAAAGGTATCGGATACCTTAAAAATATTGGAATAGAGGTAGGTTAATAGGTAGTGATTGAAGTAGAGGATTTGGTCCTTAATGTCAGATGAAATCTTGAAAAATGAGAATGGCAGAGTTCTAAGATGTAAGGAATATTTAGGTTATGATGCGGATATCTTTGTAACATACCATGGAGCGTTGATTACAGTTTTCGGAACATTGTGTTAGGAGGATTAGAAACGTAGGTTCGAACATTTAGCATGATCTAACATAATGATGACAAAAAAAATATGAAGGCATCGGCATAACGATGATTAAAAAATCAGCATCAAATTAATTTAACTGCTTTTTACAATTAATTTTCAAAAAATAAAATAACAACTTATTATATTTTACAAAACATTTATTGTCAATTGTTCACAAAAACTAAACGAAGCATTGTTTTTGTTTTTTCTGTTGTCAGTCAGAACTTGTTACGGCCTGGTGGTGGAGATGAACGTTCTGAAACATGTTGTTTTAGCAATAAAATGGTTTTGTACGTTCAGTATGGTGAAATAAAATGTTAGTTAAAATAACAATTTTAAATAAAAAAAGTTTTGATTTATTTTAATAGAACTTTTAAAAAGATTGTGATGAAAAACTCAAACTTTTAAAAACTCAGATTTTTTATTGAAATAAGACTCCTGTTTATTTGAAGATGGACCATAAATAACTTGATGCTTAACACAAGAGCATAGCCTAATTTTAAAAGTTGAAAATCTTGATTTTTTTTTCCAAAAACTAAGATGGACTTACTAATATCTACTGTGGCTCACAGTCGCAATGCTACGCCAGAATTTTTTGTAGACATTGTTGAATAATTAGTTCAAAATAGTATTGCATGACAAAAATTTATTTATTTCATCCTATCGACTTTATGTAAATTAATGTTATTTAAAATCAAATATATCAATGAAGGTAAACAAAACTGTTTACTTCTCACGAATATCACTTTGAAATTCATAAAACTTAGTTTCAGTTAGCTCTTGGATCTTCAAGAGGAAGGTCGTATTTATTCCTCCGAAGAATAAGCAATTAAAGATTAAGCAATTAAAGATTAAGCAATTAAAGACTAAGCAATTATCTTTCTTCACCAGATAAGATCCCATTAAGTTTCTTTCTTACTTTGTTTATATATTTTTTTTTTAATCATAACTTCTCTTTTTTTTAATATCTATTTTTTTTATTATTGTATAATAATCAAATTAATAATTAATCATTATGGATGAGATATTCTTTAGCTCAAATAAAAGGCGTAAAAGAGGTAGGATGAAAACTTCACCTATACATTTTCCAAAAACCTTAGCGTTGTTCCAAATAAATGTTCCAAATCATTGAATTTACTTAAAGTTCTTAATAGTACCAAATGGGGGGCTGGCAGGAAAACCTTATTGTTGTTTTATAAAGCATATGTGAGATCTTTACTAGATTACGGAAGTGTAATCCTCCGCCTCACCTACTGCACTAAATTATTAGACAGAATGCATCATGCTGGAATTCGTTTGCAATTGACGCGTTTAGAACAAGTCCGACAAACAGTTGAAGAAATTCAAACTCAACAGTGTTGATGCTGTTAATGCTAATTCAAAATTCAACATTGTTGAAGCTGGAGAAACGCCGCTAGAATACAGCCTACACTCCTTGATGTTAAACAAATTCGTAAAGTTGAAAGCTCTTTTCTGATCATAATGTTCCAGGTCAGAACCCCATAATTCAACAAATATTTATCCAGAAAAAGATCTCCTAAACCTAACAATCAACGCATCAAACTTTTGCTCACTTTTCCCGCGAATTTTCTGACTTACATACTTTAAAATCCCTCCTTGGCACATTCCCACTATCAATATTAGTTTCAAATTCTATCATCCCCCAAAGTAGAATAGAGTCACTTAACAGTGTTTCGATGATTTTAGTTGTATAGACATAGAGGGCATACTGTGATATTGACCGATGGAACGAAAAGTACCAGTGGTCTTGGAGCCGCATCAATAGTCGACAATTTAATGACTCAAACTAGTCTTCCCTCTGAATATAGTTCACTTACTGCAGAACTAACAAGCAATATATTTGACCCTAAGGCAGGCCTCCACTGATTCTTTTAGCTACCTGTTAATTCTAAGAAATGTGTACAAAACACACCCTCTCAGAGTTCTCAAATTTAATCTGCTATTCATGCTTAACCAGTGAAATCGTGCAGTTTTATTTGTATGGATGCCAGGACACAATGATATACCAGGACATTGCAAAGCCGATCAAGCAGCAAAAGATGCATTGATTCCTCCATCTGACAGTTTGGATATCCCTCACAATGGCCTGTATTCACTTATAAAATCGCAAGTAATAAAAACCATGTGGTAGAGAAGGAAATGAGAGGCTTTTTTACCCTTAACTTTGACGATTGTAACAAAAGGCCTAACTATGGCTGAAAAACACCTTTTCCACGACTTTTGAGACAAAGAACATACTTGGATCCACAGAAAAAAGTAATTTAATAAGCTGGCAATTTTTAAGCGAACTCGGCAACGTCATATCATAATATACTTCCGTGGGTCTCCTTCATCCACTGCAGACCTCTTCACATGGATTAATAGCGTCCCGCGAAGCCTAGTATAGTTTAAAAATAAATAATATAAATTATCTTGAACTATATATATATATATATATATATATATATATATATATATATATATATATATATATATATATATATATACGTATGTATATATAAATATAGTAGAAATTCTCGAAAAAACGCAATTAAACAATTGTAAACCTGGATAAATTATAAATAATAATACCTTTAATGTTCGTATCGAATTTAATATAGCTGTAATTAATTTAATAGGTGGTGGCAAAAGTTCTTCCTCCGGGCTGTCCACGATACCGTCGTACTTGAAAAGCCACTTTTCTAATATCTGTTTTTTTAGTAGGCCTTTGAACCATTTTCGGAGGCCTCTGAATTTCCTGTATCAATATTAAAATATGAAATCAATACGCTATTAGAATTTAATGCTAATTTATTTATTTTTTTAATGAGCACTTAAAATTAATTAGAATCCTCAGCGTTTCTTCATTTATACATCATCAATTTATTCTATTTTTTTTTTAATATGGGGCAATGTCCCCAGTATTTCATTTAGGATTTGAATGAGTAGTTTTACATTCCAAAACTACGATTTATTTTGTGGCGGATGATATAAAATTTACCTCTTCCCCAAAAGTGATTTTTGAAATGCGACCAATAAGGGATATCTTTCGTGTGTGTTTTTTCGTGTGATATATTATTTCGTTGGCTTGGAAAAAAAAGTTCCACAATAAGAAAAAGTGGAATTTTACAGGAGAACCATTTGAAGTTCGCCTATTTAGGTTTATCGCTGTCCCTACCGCACTTTAAAACATCAAGTCGGAGATATTCTTAATCAATACTATCCGGTCCATTCCATAAATAATGTCGGTTTTTAAAAATCTATCTGTTTATGTTGATATCACTAATCCCTCCTTTATAATTGAATTATGCTTACATAATTTGTTTATTATAGCATTAAGTACTCTTCTATTTATCATGTTTTTGTTGGAGAAAGTTTGTTAGTCCGTGCTGAAATTTCAATTAAAATGGACCTCCCCAAAATCCACTTACGCCATGTTATGCTTTGAGAATTCGAAAAAGGAGAAAATGCTGCTTCAACTTATCGGAAAATTGCAGAAATATGTTGAGAAAACGCCATTAGTGAACGGCAAGTGCACAGAGTTGGTTTGAAAAGTTTCGAGCGGGGAACCGCAAACTTGGAAGACGAGCCTCGGACAGGTCGACTGATAGAGCTTGACGACGAACTCCTGCCGGCAAATGTTGAATGAAATCCTGTTGTAACAGTAGAAGAATTAGCAGAAAAACGTGGATCGACACATTCTACTCTCCACCGTCATTTGCCATCAGATCCATTTTAATTGAACTTTCAGCACAGGCTAACTAACTTTCTCCAACAAAAACATGATAAATAGAAGAGTCCGTAATACTATAATAAAAAAAATATGTAAAGACAATTCATTTGTAAAGGAGGGATTGGTAATATCAACATAAGCAGACAGGTTTTTAAAAACCAACATTACTTATGGAATGACCTGATACATTTTTGTTTTTTTAAGTTAGTCTTCATTGTTTTAATCATTCAAATGTGAATGATGTATTAAATCAGAGCAGCTTTTCATAAAAATTACTAAAATAAATTGTTATTCCGGTATATACTCAGATTAAAAATCTGATATTTTTTCTCAAAGAAATATACTCGTACATGAATGGCAGCTTTTCCACCAACAAAAAAAAAAGAAAAACTAAAATTTTCGTATTGTGGTACACTTCTTCCAAGCCAACGATATCTCCGCACGCAAAGAAATAATAAATTAGTTGGCATTATTCTAAGAACGATAAAAAGTAATTATTATTCAATAATATTTTATAGTACAAAAACATTATAATAATAGTATTTTACCTCAGAATTTGATCTGTCTCTTTTTCGATTTCTTCAAAATTAACGTTCTCACGTGCCCGTTCATAATGTTCTCATAATATAATACCCACTCTCTCGCTTGAAATATGAGGTTTGCCATTGGTATTAGTACTTTCTGTCAAAATGAAAGTATTTATAGTACATCAAATCCTATTTGCTATTATTATTTATACATTTTTATTGAGTGGAAGGTTGATCAATTGTATTTAATGATACATTCTCTTTTACTCTAGTTTATGATCTGGTTACTT